>JAZAYU010000058.1:3417653-3830925 GCA_038501625.1 Corbicula japonica | reverse complement strand
AACTTGCTCTTTTAAAATGCTCTCTCTAACATCTGTAGCTTTAGTTACTGGAGATGTCAATTAACATAAATCTGCATGTGCGTATCCTGTTATTATCAAGTAAAGCCCCATGTGTTACCTCCACTGTAAGCCAAAGTAAAGAAAATCAATATTCCCCCAGCTTTGAATTCGCCAGTTCAGCTCTGCGTTTCATGATTGTGTGCGAGATTATTGACTGGCTGGTTCACTGTTCAGAAGATTGTTCAAGCTTTTAGGAGCGTAGATTATTTTATCTAAAGGCCGTCTAGATTTGCTTCACTGTGAAACATGTTTTATCAATAAACCGATCCTAAAGGATTGCTTCCCTTTTCATACAATGGGAAACAGGGGTTCAAAACTTAATTAAATACAGAGGTAAACAGGGGTGTTAAACAAGGCAGAATTTCTTTCTTCATATCGTGTTTTTATGACAGAAATATTATAGAGTTTAATAGAAAAATAAGAATAGTGAATAGACCATACAGCACAGTATAATAAAGACTGTAATTACATAGAATGTCACAATGCTTTTGAGCTAATCTTTATTTTTCATGGACAATCCAATCCTTGCCTTAATTTCTAATCTATGTCCTAAAGATTCTATACAAGCTCAATAGGGTCTACACTGCTATTTGTTTATTCAACTCCCTTTATGTCACCTTTTTACCTTTTTTCCCACTGAATAAATGTAACAGACTTGCCTTTATTTAAATCTGAGCAAGTTTCATTGTTTTAAGAAATTTACTAACTGAACTTACAAATTTAACAGTGCAGACCCTGATCAGTCTGGCTTATTTAAGTCTACATGGGTTACAAATTAAACATTGTAGAACTTGATCAGAAAGCGAAGATGCTCTGGGTGATCTTAAACTATACTGGTTACAAATTAAACAGTGTAGACCCTGCTTAGACTGCTGATGTAAATCTACACTGGTTACAAATTTAAGACTGTAGACCTTGATCAGATCTTGACAATGCTATGGCTGATCTAAATCTACACTGGTTATAAATTTAACAATGTAGACCCTGGTCAGATCTTGACAATGCTATGGCTGATCTAAATCTACACTGGTTGCAAATTTAACAATGTAGACCCTGGTCAGATCTTGACAATGCTATGGCTGATCTAAATCTACACTGGTTGCAAATTTAACAATGTAGACCCTGGTCAGAAAGCGAAGATGCTCTGGGTCTTAATCTAAATTTGTTACAAATTATAACAGTGTAGACCCTGCTGAAACTGCAACAAAGCTTTGGCTGATCTAAATCTACACTGGTTACAGTGACAGATATAAATGACAGGACAAAATCTGATAAAGACACAGCAATGGCAATAACTAGCACAACATATTTACATAATTTTTTTATGAGACTCAAAACTTTATACACTGCAACTCCGTTATATCGCGATATCCAATATATCGCGCTTGGTCCGTGGATCCCAATTTTTTTGCACATTTACAATGTATATGTTTGTTCATTCTTCGTGGGTGGTAAAAAAGATCAAATGATCAAGTCAATGTTGGCGACAAATTCACGAAACGCACGCTTTTTCCGTGTCGTATTACGTCATTATCGGCGATGGCTGTTAATAACATTTTGTATGAAGGGATTTAAGAGGTGATGTACACGTTCACCAGAAGATACAATTTAACATCAAACATACGAAAATAGATTAGTTTTTTTTTTACAATTTTGTTGCTTCTGATTTGACATGAAACCCCCTTTGTGATGAACAATAGGTGCGAAAAACACCAATCTGATACGTACTGGCAGAATTTTGTTCACGAGACAAACCGCAAATTAGTGACAATTAATGCAAGTTGCTAACCATAATAGGCATGAGCAGGAAACGTCAAAACAGTTTTGACATATCAAGCTGGTAAACGACGGACGACGACGAACTAACATCGCCGACCATGACCGACCAACAGATCGTCGATTAGTTGAAAGTACCGAAAACAATAATACCGTCGTTGGAAATTGAAGACAACGATCTTTGTTTTGTACATTTGTACAATTAATTTCTTTTTTATTAAAAATAAAACTTAATAAATTATATTTATAAAAAAAGTTGTTTTAAAACATTTGTCCAGCACGGAACGTACTCCCTGAAGTACTCGTAGATCTCACGGCGTGTTAATTACGTAACACCGAGATATACATGCATCTGACAGCAAAAACAAATGAATTCTCCTTGTTTCAGCACGATTATTTACTTATATCGCGCTCCATTTATATCGCGGTTGGCGGGCTTGGACCCCGAGGTCCGCGATATAATGGAGTTGCAGTGTACTTAAATATCCCTACTAGTGTTGTTTAGATTAGTAAAATTAACGAAATTAGACCAAAGTATACAGTGACACAGTATTGTCTAGCTGCAACTGGCTAAATATAAACAGCTTCAGGCTACCAGTCAAGAAGATGCAAATCTGATTCTCCATTTAGGTATCATAACTAACTGCTACGAGTTTATGGGCGTCAGTCACACAACATGTTAGCAGGTTGGACTTATTAAGCAGTTTGTTTAAAGTGTAAATCTTTGCTTCAATACTGTCAAACCAAACCCGCGAAAAACCTATTGGCCAGAAAATAAAGTCAAGTTCAAAATGACTATAAATTTTAAATTTTTTAAGCAACTTCCTGTAACCGTCCCTGTGACCTTGTATGTACAGCATTGTCATCTTAAAATTACAAATTGAGATTTGAAACTGGTCTCCAGTTTTTAGTTTCTAGGGTCAAGTCAAGATTGTCAGACAATCCATTGAAACCCTTAACTTCATATATTTACCCTTTTTACGCATATGTGATCAGCTGGCACATCCATACCATGTGATCAGGATCTGCACTTTTCGCTTATTTCATTAAGGGAACAGTGCAGATCCTGATCAGATGGCACATATGTTCCAGCTGATCTGGATCTACACTGTTTGCCCATGCCACAGACCTGTATATAAAGGAAAGAGTTAAAGAGAATAGACCTGACCTGATCCCATAGTAAACATGGCCGTTTATAAAAGTAGTTACATTTCTTCGTATACAGCAGACCTAAGTGTTTCTATAACCACCCTTTTTTCATGTGCAAAAAATTGATCCTATCATTTTTCTGTTCTCATAGTAAGGATTTTAGCTGCCCTGTCCTTAACTGCAATATAACCAGAAATGGTATCAGCATTTTAATTAAAACTGGTAATTTCAGCCATGCCATTTGATCAGGATCTACAATGGTCTCATCTTGGTCAGAAATGACCTAATGAATCAAGTGAATAGTATAAATTCTGATCAGACGGTGTGGTTGTGCCAGCAGATCTAAATCTTCACTCTTTGGCATGGGATAACAGCCAGATCCCCAAGGAGTAAAGGGGCAAGAACAGAAAGTCAGCAGAACAAAAAATTCTAAACCAATCAACTCGATTCTTTGAACCTGTAACAGTTACTAGAAACATTTATTCACTTATTTTTTAGACCTTTAGGGAAAAACATTGAAAATTTCTATAAAATGACTGAAAAAGTCACTTTTTTCATTATTTCTCACACCTGCTCTTTATCAGCATAAAGAAAGACAATCAAAGAAGTCTGCTGTTTTCTATGTATACTGTATTATTTTAACCCTTTCCACCATATATATGCATTTTTATGCATGTGCTTCCAGTGTAGATCCAGATCAGCCAGCACATCTGCATTGTTCAATTTTCAGTCAGAAAAACCTAATAAATCAAAAAGCGAACAGTGCAGATCCCGATCAGAGGGCATGGATGTGCTGGCTGATCTGGATCTCCACTGTTTGCCTATGGCATAAAGGTGTATATATGAAGGAAAGGGTTAACTAACCCATGGGGAATATGGCTTTTATCCCATGTGTGACCAATTGATATAAGCAATATCCCATGGCTCAGGGCCCAAGATCATAAAACTAAGTTTTGAGATCAGTCTCAAATCTCAAGCATCTGGGCTGGAGGTTATAAAACTAATATTGGAAACCAGTCTCAAATCTCAAGGATCTGATTGGCTGAAATGGCGACTGGTCGCCATGTCAGCCAATCAGATGCTTGAGATTTGAGACTTATCTCCAGATTTAGGTTTATGATCTTGAGCACTGATTTTCCACATCAAATGGCACATCTGTTCACTAATAGATTCATTTGGTTATTTCTGACCAAGAAACAAACAGTGAAAATCCAGATCAGACAGTATGGATGTACCAGCTGATCTGGATCTACACAGCTGATCTGGATCTACACAGCTGATCTGGATCTACACAGCTGATCTGGATCTACACAGATTGCCAATGCCATAAAAGTCATACCAATTGAGTAAGTTTCCTATAAAGACCTAAAAAACTTTTTATTAACAATGTGACTGCTGCTTTAATAAAAAAATACAGCACACCAGTCTCCAACATGTGCCTAGTATTCTAATTTTCCACAGAAAACATTGAAAACAACATCGGCTGTTTCCTATAGCTGCCTACAAACCCTGTATAGCTCTACTAGCTTTACTGGAAATCAATGCAGGCAGGTAGCTAGAAATGCGAGGCAATATTAGCAACTTGGCATGAGGGAGAAATTCAGTCTCTGAATTATTCAAACTAAGGCTGATATAAAACTCTCCTAAGCAGACCAGCGGCTTTGATATCCTTTAATGAGATCCCTGCCAATAAAGGAAATTTACATTCTACAACTAAATAAATACTCCAGTCTTATCATGATTTATTTTTACTGCATTTAAGCCAATTTCTTGTGCAGTATGGTAAAGGGGTCTGTAGTCCAACTTAAGAATGCAGCTATTCTAAAGATAGCCAGGATCCTAACTCTGTACTCTATAGACAAGACTTGTTTAGCATAGGCAAACAGTGTAGATCCAGATCAGCTGGTTCATAGGTGCTATCTGATAAGATCAATACTGTTTGCTTTAAAATAGGATATTTTTAACTGACAAGATGCAAACAGTGTAGATCCAGAAAAGATGGCATGGATATGTTGGCTGATCTAGATCTGATCTTTCATGTGACAAAACTCGCATAATTATATGGAGTAAAAGGTTACGCCAGTATTTTGAGAGGATGTTGGCTTACAAGAAAAGTAATGCACTTGCAATGCTCTACAAATAGAATCTACAACATAATCCTTTATCACCTAGGGACACCAGAACTTTTTAAGCACTTAAGGTTTAAGAACTGTAATATTTCCGCCAAACATCGACTTATGCCGTCACTAATTCGTTTTTTTCCGAACACCGATTCGTACGTTTCCGGTTGATACTATTTTTCGTAAAAGGAGTCTACTCTTTAGGTGTTTTCCGCGATTATCACGTCATTAATAACTAAATCAAATAATAACAAAGTTCGGATATAAAATTGATGTAAAGTAAACAAATATTTGCATAACAAATACTCAAAATAAAGAACAACTCTCAGTAATGAATAGAGCTTATATGAAATTGACCCCCGTTTGATCAATCTTCCGTGGCGTAATGGTAACGCTCAATACTGTTCATTTTGACGGACCCGGTTCAATCCTCGGGAGAGGAACCTTTTTTCCCTTTTTCTTCTTTTTTTTAAATTATTGTGAGGAAATTTTTGGAGAAAATAGTATAATCAATAGGTTTAAAATTCGGAAAAAATTGTTATTATTCTTCATCTTCATTTAGTAGCCATGAAAACTGAAATATTGAAATGTCGATATTATTACAAAATACTGACTCTTTTATAATACAGCAACGGAATCACGATATGAAACTAAAATGATTATGGAATCTGTACTTTCATTTAGGAAAATGTTGCTATTTTATTGTTTCTATAATTGAACATTAATTTTGTGATACTTGTCTTATAAAACTAATTTTATGTGTTTGCACGATAATTTTTTCCTTTAAAAGAATGCTTTGGTTGCTATGGTGACGGTTGCCAAAATAACTTTTTTGAGGTTAAATTTTAACCATCATAGCTGATTGCTTGCGTATTTCTTGTTTTTCAAAAAAATTGAGGAGGTATAAAAAATCACCATCGTAAACCAAGCCCTTTGGTTTTTGTGGTTTTTAACCGTTTGGTCTGGGCCATAGGTACCTATTTTGTAGACCAATAAAATGAAAACGAAGACGGTGAGGTGCACTTTGTTTTTAATTATTTGATTCTATACACATTGCAGATAATTTTAATGTATAACACAATTATTTTACTGCATTAAACATGCACAAAAATCACAGATAAAAACTTGCTTAATTTTTGCAGATCGGAAAAATGTGCATTTCCGAAGATGGGGTACAATTTATAAAGTGTTAGAAATAAATTCTAAACATAATGCTTGTTTTTTCCTGTTCAGATATGATGTCCTTAAACAATTAGCCTTTATTTTACAAAATTTTACAAGGTTTCAAAGAAATAGAGATGAATTTAGCTTCTAGTATGTTTGATTTTACAGCCCATTTTCCGAAACAGAGGGTCCCCTTCTAAAATACTAAATTTCTCGAGTTACGCACGGTAAATGTTTTTTAAAACTCGTGTTTAGATGTCTAATTGGATGTACTTGGAAATGAAAACAACAAAATCCCAATCTGAAAAAGTGCATATTACAGTTCTAAAACCTTAAGGCTCGAATAGATCTTTCCTCTTAGTAGTGAATTTATGAGCATTGAACTTGTGATACTTAAAGCATTGTGAAAACAAATCCACAAACGCAAAACATGTTAAAGTCTAGCTTTCACATAAAATCAACAGGTTCCAAGGTTATAAAACTGAGAATGGAAAACCAGTCTCAAATCTCAAGCATCTGATTGGCTGAAAAAGCAACCAGTCTCAGTTTCAAATCTCAGTCTTATAATCTTCAACACTGGTTCAAAGGACCTTTTGGCATATCACCACTCAAGACTGACTTTCACTGCTTACCTTTGATATTTTTATAGCCAACTTCCCTTTTTATAGCCAACTTCCCTCTTAGCTAAGCATACAGCTGCTTTTGTCAAAGTAAACCCTGGTTAAAACTAAGCCAAGAACATTAATTTTGGAGAACATCTCCAAACTTGGACAAAACAGGCTGATTCCTGCTTCTTGCAACAACCTATTTCATGGCTTAATCCAAACTTGTTCCCAATGTTATCAGATTTAAAACTTGGACAAAACAGGCTGATTCCTGCTTCTTGCAACAACCTATTTCATGGCTTAATCCAAACTTGTTCCCAATGTTATCAGATTTAAACCCCTAAGGGGCATAACTCAAAACATAGTAAATCAGAAGTTATTATTATTTTTGCTGTCCCCGATGGTGTTGTTCATGCCGATGATCTATTGCAAGTATTAAGAGAGAAGGACAACGTCAAGTACTTTCAAAGTTATAGGCAACATTAAGTTTCAAGTTGAGGGGTTTGGGGACTAGCAGACGAATCCTACAAAAAAGAAGGACAGATAACGAATACCATTAAAAATACCTCTTGACATTAGACAGGCCTACATACAGAAAAAATGCCACTAAATTGAACAAACCCAAGTTATACCTTTTACCTGTCACTATGGTAAGCGATGGAACCAAGTGTAACTGTAGAAGTTATAATTCCTGCAAGATATTTTATTAACTATCACCATTTTCATGTTTTAACCTACTAGGTAACTACTTACAGGGCTTTTTCATTGGCAGGGGCAGGGCCCCATACCCTATCATTTTTGTGGAAAATAGCATCATTTCTTATATAAAGGTGAAAGAAAAAACATGATGTGAATTGACTTTTTGGGGAAAACTGCCTGAATTTGTCAAATTTTCTGCAGGGAAGGCACCTGTATACAGCCCCTACATAAGAAGGAAGAAAAGCTCTCTACTAACATTCCTTGACTACTTCTTACCTTTGGACTAGATAGATGATTATGCTGTGAATTTGATATAGAATTCTGTTGCCCTGGCGATGACCCCGGGGGTGACAGTTGTGATGACGATGACCTTTGTGACGGTGAGGGTGAAGGCTGAGAAGGTCTCTGTTGCCCTGGTGATAACTGTGCTCTCTGTGGTCCAGGGGAGGGGTTTGGGGTCAGGCGGTGAGCTGGTGATGGGGACGGTGCTGGACTGATCTGCTGATGTGGGGATGGTTGAGGGGTTGGTCTTTGTTGCTGCGGTGATGACCCAGGGGGCTGCCCGGGGGGCTGAGTCTGCTGCTGTATTGAGCCCTGACTGTTGTACTGTGACTGAGAACTAGGAGGTTGGTGATAGCCCTGTTGACTGTAACTTTGCTGGCCCTGAAATGTAGTAAACATACTGATTAGCCCTTTGGTAAACTGTTTTTATCCTATTTGTGACGGGAATAGATTTTGATCAGCCACAGATCTAAGTTAGTCAGTTTTAGTTGCATTGGATTATTTCTATGAAGCAAACAGTGCAGATCCAGATCAGCCAGAGCATCTGTGCAGGCTTTTTAGTTGTTCTATTCGCCCTGGGAATAAAAGCCATGGAATATAAGGTTAACTACTATTTGTTCATACTCACTACACTAACAATCATTTTCAAATGATTTTACTGCCAGGTGAAGGGCGTCTACCCTTAAATTTTTGGGAAAATTGTGTGATTTTTTCTCTAAAGGGGTATGAAAAAACCTGATGTTAAGTGAAAAGGCACCTGTAAACAGCCCATACTTTAGAAGGAAAAACGCTCTGGACTCCAATTTTTAGTTACTTTGTATACAATATTCAACAGAAACAATAATTATGTTTCTTACAAATTTTTACCAGTTATATGAATTCTCTTGCATGAAAATGACCCAAAGCGCAGAAAAGTTGGGGGTCAAAAGTTGAAAAATTCAAATGTGCATTAACCATAATACAAATTCTGCATCTAAAATCCCTGTTAACATTACAATGCATTAGAACTGACAAGACACTCAAGCAACCACTTTAAAAAGTCCAAAGTAAGTCTGACTAGAAACCTTTTAACTTCCATATATAACAGTTGTGCTTTAAACCCTTAACATTCATAATATATGACAGTAAGTTTTAATTGTGCTGATTTCCTTGATAACCAGGCTTATCATTCATCTCAACAAGAAAGCCGTAAACAATATAGACGCTTCTTATCAAGATGATCTAGAAAAGCAATGCTAAAAATAGTTTCCAATTTTCCCAGTGAATGTCATAATGTTCAATTAAATGAATTATACAACAGAATTAGAAGCCTGGGTTTTTCCGTTCTCGAACTAAGTAATTTATCATATGTTAGGGTATAATATGCTTGTTCGAAGCAGCAGCTGTATAGAGTTCTCCCCTAATGAAGTCGAGAAACAGTCTTTCCTGTGTTTCTCAAATCAATACACTGTCTCTGTTACAGTCGGAGTAAATTTCCCAAGAAAATTGCTTTGCGGTTTTGATCTATAAGCAAGAGGGATAGAGAGATACTCAGAAATTCCTTAATATATCTGAGTTTGCAGATTTAATGGCTATTTCCTCTTTATTTTTATGGAATTTATGGTATTGATACAGGCCTGAAAGGCTCCAGTCTTCTCCTTTTTTGTTTTGATGCATACTTGTAGGTCATATATTTCAGCAAACCTATAGCATATTAAAAGAACAGTTTTTGTTTTTCTTGAATGCTTTTGATTGCGAGATAACTTAACTGCTTCGTTTTCTTGAAACCGATTTTTTTCACCTATTTTGTACCAAACCACAATGGATTACTGGATGCCAAGGTCTTAATCTGGCAACTGTTGCATTTGTTAGAAACATAGAAAATATTATGAAATGCAACATGAAAATGTTACATAATAGTGTAACTGAAAATTCAGATTATTTCATCTCCTTTTCCATGGATTTAAAGGTTTGAAATTATGTAATTTTGGTAATAAGTAGTGTTTGGAGAAACATTTTCAGACTGTGAATGTAGCCAACAAAAAGCTCTTAAATTTCAACTTGTCCTTCAGTTCAAGTTTTCTTTTTTACTTGCAAAATTTAAATACCGTAAAATTGCTTTTGGAGCATTTCATTATCTGAAAGGGACACGGGGGTGTTTATTAGGGGAGGGGCATTTAAAAGGAGTTTTACATTATTCAAAGTGATATTGAAGTTCTCCCCGTTCCAGAAGCAAATTTATATAAATATTAGTTTAATAGCGACTGGCTTGGACTGCATGGACCAAGATTTATGTAGAAGTTATATTTTATAAGAAACTTTAAATTCAAGGAAAAAAAGAAACTTTAAATCACAATGAACACGAAAATAGGACCTTTGAAAGGAAAGTCAACATTTTATAACTTGGCAGAGAGAGAGGTTTCATGCACTTGAAGACAATCTCCTTTCTGGCAGTCTAAGTGAAATAATCTTGATAGATAAAATACTGTTAATTAAAATTCAAACCCATATTGTTGATGGACAAACAATCTTTTAAAAACTGCAAGCATTAAAAAATCAGTCATCTTTATCTTCACCTATTAATAGAAGTTTGTTAAGGTTTTTTGTCTCACTGACACCAGTTGACCTCCTTTAAGTCCTTATTACAAAACAGCAAGCGTCTTCTACAATGTAATCAATACCAATCTGTGAACAATGAGGCCAACTGGCAGATAATTAAGTCATGAAAATGAAATCTGGGAAAAACCCATTTGTGAGCTCAATATAGAATGTAAATAATGCATTATTATCAGCTGTAATCCATTCTGTATCACATAGCTTTGATCTTTTGCCAGAATGACCTTGACTCAGCTGGAAATCATACTTGTAATGATTTATAATGATTTTAACAGTTTTCTTTACTTATTATGAAGGCTAGTATGGCACAATAAGGGCAAAAGATCATAAAACTGCGATTGGAGACCAGTCTGAAATCTCAAGCATCTGATTGGCTGAAATGGCGTCCAGTCCCCATTTCAGCCAATCAGATGCTTGAGATTTCAGACAGGTCTCCTGATTTATTGTTATTATCTTGGGCACAGAAGCAGTCTAGATGGTCACTAATAGTAGAACGTAGTTCATTGCTGTCAGACAGCCGTTACTGGAAGGGCACATTTTCCCGGCATGACCTTCTCAAATGTCTGCCCCTTGACAAAATTTGAGGAATTAATCTTGGAATACATTTCCAGTTATGTAACATAAGCACATGGATCAACACTAGTCGCAGACAGATGAACCATGCCATCTGATCAGGATCTACACTTTTCCAGACAAGACGGCCAAGGTCACCAGTGTGTGATAAAAGGCATATCCATAAAGTAATGAGATAAGGCGGACAAACACCAACCCCATTCATCCACTCGATTAAAATACAAATTTAAGTCCATTCAAATTTAATGTTGATGTTTTGACTGAATTGTGTTAATACCCTTTCCTCCATATTATATATTCACCTTTTTATTGTGTGACCAGTGTAGATCCAGATCAGCATGTACACTGGATCTACACTGTTCACCCATGCCATAAAGGTGTGTATACGGAGGAAAGGGTTAACACCTTGATCTGAGCTGTTGTGTTCGCTCATCAAGGGTAACACTAGTGATAAAACTGACATTAAACGACTGGCATGGAGACTGTTTCAGTGAACATGTGCATCCTCTCTACTCAGTCGAGTAACCAGTCATTAGCACAGCTCTTGTCAAACTGCATGAAATAGTGTAGACCCATCTCTGCGAAACAACCCTATGTATCTAAAGGAAACTGGCTTAAAAGCAAGACAGTAACTTTTTTCTTCCACTGCCAGAGGAAGGTGCCCATGCCCAACAATTTGCGGCAAAACAGTGTCACTTACCTCCAAAGGCACTGGTCTCTATAATACTGACCAATGACTATATAACACAATGTCATCTATTTTAGTAGGAAAGTAGCCATTTTGTTCGTTTTAAGCCCTGAATCCCCCCTTTTAAATTTCAGAAAACCCAAATTCTATTTTGAAAGATAATTGAACCACTGAAAAAGGTATGAAAAAACCTGATGTAAAGTAAATTTGGAGAAGGGGACAATTTAACCCATTCCCGTACAGAAACACCTTTATTGCTAGGGCGAACAGTTTAGATCCAGATCAGCCGGCACATCCGTGCCGTCTGATCAAGATCTAAACTGTTCGCTTTTTGATTCATTAGGTTATTTCTGACCAAAATGCGACCAGTGCAGATCCTGATCAGACCGCACAGATGTGCCGGCTGATCTGGATCTACACTGGTCGCACATGCGTAAAAATGCGTATTTATCCAGGAATGGGTTAAACAGAATTTTTAAGCGGGAAAAGCGCCTTTAAACAGCCCCAACTATTTAAAAGAAAAAAAAAATAAATAGATTAATTTTGTGAGGTAAATATTGAAATAAGTAGATTTACAAAACTACAACTTCTGTATATACATATAGTATACTAACATAATAATTTAAAAATATTTTAAGGGTTGCACGCAAGATTGTCGTAACTACATTGAAATAAAGAAGGAGTTACGACAGTCTTGCATGCAACCCTCATTATGCTTACCACATGGTATTAACGTAGTACTAGTTTAACTTAACCAAACTTATTTACGTTGCTTTAAGGTCATTTCAAGGCCATGACTAAATATTACATGGTTTCATTAGCATAATGACCTGATTAATTTTTGTGGTGAAAACTGGAAATTCTATGTTCTTTAAATAGAACAAAAGATCAGCCTTAGTGTTTTAACAGCTGCCATGGGAAACTTCATATAATTAACCCTTTATACTCCATATATATGCGGTTTACAGGATCTACACTGTTCGCTGCTCAGTCAGAAATAACCTATCAAATCCACAGAGCACAGTGAAGATTATAATCAGATAGCACAGACGTGCTGGCTGTTCTGTATCCACACTGTTCACCCATAGGGTAACAGCCATATCCCATGGAGTAAAGGATTAATATCTGCAGACTGCAGCACCAAATTCAAATGGACAATATAAAATAGACTAAGAGATGCAGGCGAATCTGGCTCTACACCGGTATATGTGACTTTTGCTGTTCTTAACCCTTGTACCGGTAAGATTTATAAATTATGCAAACTACAGTGGTATTATGTCATCACCTTATAGCAGTACAAGTTTAATTAACACTTCCTTCATAGACACATTTTTATTGCATGGGCGAACTGTGTAGATCCAGATCAGCTGGCACATCCATGCCGTCTGATAAGGATCTGCACTGTTTCTCTTTTGATTTGTCAGGTTTATTCTGACCAAAATGCGCCCAGAGCAGATCCTGATCAGACAGAATGGACATGCCAGCTGATCTGGATCTACACTGGTAGCACATGCGTAAAAATGTGTATATAAATAGAGGAAAGGATTAAAAGAAGGAATTATATCATTCTTGCCTTAAGGTAACAATAAATTGAAAATTATTAATACTATTCAAATAATTATATAAACTAGTACCCATCTTCAATGAATATTGTTTTCCCAGATTTAACAACTGTCAAGCATAAATTTCCCAATTTGAAAGACCAGGGCCTCTTACCCAAATTTCTAATGAAAAGCCCCGTCTGTGAACGACCTAACTAGCGAGCCTCAACAGAATAATTTCCCAAAACAGCAAATCCTTGAATTCCTTCTCCCATTTCTGGGCCAAGGAAGAAGCTTTTAATTGTTTTTTTAATTTCAAATTTATGATAAAACCCTAAAATTACCTTCAAAAATTCAATTCTTCAGAATCAATAGCACCATTTTTTTCGTACATTAAATTTTACTGAGTGTGCAGATTAAATTACATAAATTTACGATAAACCCCGAGTGTCACAACGGTAACCCAGCAGATCAAAATTTCCCTTACCTCCTTAAATCAATATTTTGGTCTTCAATTATTACGTTTTAAATTTATTTAATTTATTTTTTTAAATTTATTTTATCTACGGTAACTCTTTCTAATAATCTATAAGCTAATTAAAATCATGTATTTCAAAAACCTTTTGTATTTCATAATGGCAAAAAAAACAACAAAAATAAAATAAACAACATGAAATGAATAAATGTCATGAAAAGAATTCATTATTTATAAAACAGCACACTCCACTACATTCTGTTACTGCACTTCAACATTCAGCCTCCCGTACATCGATTGATTTCAATCACAAAAGCCATCAACCAATCACTGCTTAGAATCAAATAAATTGCACCAGCTGTCTTACAAACACTAATTTTGCCACCAAATTTAAATATCATCACTCAGCATGCTTTCAAACCACATGGTCTTATTAACAGATGTAAACAAACAAATGCTTGGGGAATTTCCAATTTACTGACATTTAATGTATTACTTACAACAATAGGCTAAGGCATTAATCTGATAAACACACACTTGAGAGTACATGGTAATCATACATCTTCAAAGGCGGGTAATATGAAAAGCTAGTTGTAGGTCAAAATCCAATAATGATGTAAACATTGAACTACGACATTACCTGGCCTCGATAGGGTGAAGATCCCGACACTGACATTTGAGGGTAGTTACTCATTCCCCTTTGATTTTGCATCCACCCTTGGGGTAAACCATAAGATCCATTGGAAGTGTTCATATCTGGCCCTTTTTGTGGGCCCTGATATCCATCATAGTTATTTTGGTAACGAGGTTGGGAGTTTGGGGTCTGGAGAAGCTGATTGAGAGTAGGAGTTGGCCCTGACTGTTGAGATATGGTTTGACCTGACATCATTCTTTGTTGGCTTGAACCGTAGCCACCTGGTCCCTGAATCATACCTCCACCGTGAGGTCCACTTCCTGGTCGGACGTGTCCCATTGGCAGTCGCGAGGTCCCTGCATAACTGCCGCGGCTACCAGATTGCTGATACTGTCCATACGAAGCATTGTGGCTTGAATATTCATTTCCCATACTACTTTCCATGCCTGGAAAGCTAGATCTACTGTACGAGTTGAACTGCGACATTTGTGGATGTGACATTCCGTCATTTATCCTACCATACCCGTCTGGGCCCATGCCCTGGTCTCCTGGGCCAGGCCCATAGCTGCTCATCTCTGGATTCATGTAAGAACCCTCCATACCTTGTGTGTAGTTATGCTGTGTACTTCATATGCATTTAGCCACCATCTTGAAATAAGTTCTTTGTATTCGCGTCATGTTTCGTCTATTCTTAGCTTTAAACTGTCCCTATCTTCCATTTCACATTGCTGACACAGGTGTCAGCTGATGAAACACTTGATTTACCGAGGGTACATGTACATACCTTTGTATTTATCCGTCTTTTTGTCTTTCTATCCTTATGAAAACTAACAATTTATACTCCCCGAAATCCGAGTCAACAATCTGACCTTCTCTTGCTTCAGTTAGTTGAATTTTCTTTGTTCTTTAAAGTCCAACTTTTCTGTGATGTGAATCTGACACACGTGTGTTGTTGTTGCTTTAAGTGATACCTTTGAGTCAAGAAAACAATTCGGATGGCAGCATGGCCTTATCATAAACAGACCTATTATATGGTACACTTCACTAAGCGGGAATATCTCAGAAGATCAGCGAAAAGAATTCCTGCGCAAATAAATAGGAAGAAATTAGTAAAATATAGGTCGTGCATGCACCCATTTCTTGAAAATCTTACCTCTGTTTCTATTTTCTTCACTCATTATTACATGTATACATGTCATTTGCATGCGTTATTTATTCAGATAAATTCGGGAATTCTTTTATGTCAGTCGTCCACTTGGCGGATGAAGAACTATGTAAGGTTGTGATGCGTCACAGGCATTCTTTTCAATTCTGCCGACTCAATTAGCTGGTACAATACCCTCCCTCGGGTAGCATTTAATTTTGTATTATTTGATGGTTTGTACTGGAAGAATAAAGGATGTTTATTTGGATGAAAAAATGTAAAGGCACATTTTCTGGTAAATCATATGTGCTTATTGCTTAGTTTACTCAAATAAATATCGAATAAAAAATATAATTACGCTTCCGACAGGTACACCGCAATAGCCGAAATCTTGCCACAGGGCTTACGCGGTGACGTCAATCAAAGGTGAAGTTCTCGTATTATTGAGCACACATTACTGTGTGTTCATTTTTTACAGCGAAGATAATCTTGCTTGAGCGACTGTAACTGATAAGTCGCGCGAAGTCAAAATGAATTTTCAAAAAGTTAAAGAATTAAATGCAGTTGCTTATTACTGAACAAATTTTGATAAGAACTTGCTAAAGATGGAGAAAATTTAGTAAAATATTTTTCGCTGTTCCCGTTATAAAACTTACCCCTGCGTATAAACGTTATTGTGCGCAAAACACGGAGAAAAGCGTCGGTTTCGGGTCGAACAAACAAGCAGAATACGTGACACGGGAGATAACTTCCTTTAATATTGGCATGCTATTACAACAAAGGGAGTTTTATTCTCATCGTCTGCATAACGTGAAAGTAGACCCAATTTTGTTTTCGTGCAGAAAATTGATTCAAACGGAGGTCCGGTTGATCGAGTTCAAAGTGTACAAAGAGATCTCTTTGTTCATTACATGTATTTCGAAAACACCAAAACCATTTAAGTTGCATATGATGGGGTTGGGGAGTTGGGGTGGCGTGGCGATTACGGGGTATTGAGAAATGTTAAGATAATTGTTGAATTTATTGATATCGCAACGGCGTAGGGTGGAATAATTGGAATTCCGAGTTGGTATCGCTAAACATTTATTTTTTGCGGTTGCGTAAGTAGGGATGAAACTGTGTATTATATATTTATATTTCAAAACTTCGGGAATCGGCTTTGAAATTTTCTTTTTAATACTGAGGAAAGATCTACAAACACCGTTGTATTTACGTTAAGGCATCATTTTCTGCCACCCGTCATTTTTTTCTTACCGACATGGGCGTAGCTATGTTTTGATATTCAAAGATGTGGTAGTCCTTTGTGGGATTCGGCACGAGCTCCGCTCCTTCTCCTAAAACCCTAGGAGAAAAATATGTATTTATTTTCACAAATATTACAATTAGGCTTTTATTGCATTTTATTTTGATTCTAATCACGAATTGTAAGCGGGGGCGTATTGTAGGTAACGGCAGCTACGACACTGGCGGGACTACTGTACACGGTGATCTGGAACCAGTAAAAACATCCGGCAAAGAAATACCAGTTCAGGGTTTGTGCAAATGTAATAAGATCCACAGGAACGCTTTTTATTCCCCCCTCCTCCCACTCCCCCCCCCCCCCCCCCCCCCCCCACACACACACACGAAGTGGCAGGCTCATATTGGTCCTCCAAATGTTGTGGCATCAACTCCTCATTAACTATCAGGTGGAAATCTTTCGAACTTACATAGATGATCAAGCAGGATGTGTAGATGATCATAAAGAAAAGATTTTTCCTGCGACCATTTTTACCAGTGTTATGCACATTTGTTATAAATGTTGTTTTAGCAGTGGGGGGATCAGTGTCCGAGGACAATCTTGTTTTCACTGAAATTGTCACTAGTCGTTTGAAGACTCTTTTCATATCTTGGTGAATTTCTATAAATTTCCCTCCCTCTCAAAAACCTTCCTACCCATATCGGTAGAGAAGATTTTTTAAAAGGGAGAGAAATTATAACCAATTCATAAAGAATTGAAAAGGTAAGTGATAACATCAATGAATTAAACCGACGCGATTCCGTGCTCCTGTGCTAAGATCTTGCATCACATAAATAAACGACTTTGTCTATATTTAGAATCATCTATTTGTTGTTTCTTTTAAGATTTTCAAAAAACAAAACATTAAATTAGCAACAAAATCGTCCTTTTGTTTGTCCAGACAATATTTTTTGCAAAAAGCTTATAATTTTGCATTATTAGTATTATATAAGCCGAAATGGCAGTTTCAACTTTTTTGACAAAATGTCACGTAAATCTAGCGCAGAGATTTGGTAACCTTAATTCATTGTCGTGGCCGTTGTATTCGCTTCTTATTTTTAGTGTGCGTTTGCATGCAACATTGTTGAGCTGTTAGGTGGGTTAGAGTTATTACACCAAGGCAACTTGTACTTGTTTGTTGATATGAGAACCTGTTTGGGAAAATGTGAGGTTGGTGCACCCTCAAACCTGGTTTAAACCCCCAGTGGCAAATTGTTTTGCCATTGACCGTTCCAATGCGGTAACCCGGCCCAATGGCTCTCAGTTTTGTTAATTGTTTGTTGTGCACATGTCTTGTTTGAAATTGATATTCTTATAAACAAATGGGGAGGCTGTGTTTTCTGAGTGTGGCGATTCCTGATATGCATATCTCACCTTTTCGATATCTTGTAGCACGACATTGTAGGAAAGTTTATGTTCTATGCTGCAGTGTCTGACTGCTAGACTGGCTCCCGTCCCTATGCTCTGTTATATACGGTAATCATATGTCACTTATACAATGATCATCAATACCTCCAAGAAAAGCAACTCCTGCAGGTACCTAACTGATAAGCATTTTACTTCCCTTATCTCCCAGAACATAGATGGTTCAGAATATCAGAAAAAAAAGAATTGAAATAAAAAAGAAATAATAAGTATTTCAGTGATTTTTTTTTAAAATAAACCATCTAGCTGGTGCCAGGCTAGCTGACTGTCTTCAATACTTCCGGTTAATATTCACAAATCCATGTATAATTTCTCATTAGGCGTCTACATCCTGTATGTGCCTTTCTCATGAAATGTTTCTTGCGACAGTTGCATCAACTGTGGACAATCGATTCCAGGCCTGTATATTATAAAACTTAGAATCGAAACCAGTCTCAAATTTAAGCATCCTGATTGACTGAAATGTTGACCAGCCACCCTTTCAGCCAATCAGATGCTTGAGATTTCAGACTGGTTTCAAATCTCAATTTTATTATCTTCCACCTAGTACTTGGCCCTGAAGATCTCGAGTGTTTGGGTGTTCAGCGGCGTCCATTCTGCTGGGTGCTAGATGAACTACATAGCGCCACAGGGTATTGGCACAACCTTTATTTCTCACGGTGCCTATCCATATCGGCGGTTTCTTTGCGATATTCGCTATATCGGCTGTTTCTTTGCTTCGGCAACGGCTATTCTTTGCTAATAACAATGGATCGAGAGCATATATCAGAGATTCCAGACGCAAATGTTACAGATATAAGGTATATTGTACAAAAAAAGGTTGTGCACGGAACATAAGAATGTCTAAACTATGAATTGTAGTGTTTACTTTTTAAATATCGGCGATTGTGGCCGAAATCTCGATGAAACTAGTTGACGATACACAGACGTAGAGCACAGATCCAACTTTTCCGCAGTCTATAAAGAGTGTTTGCGTTGATATCTAACGTATCAAACGATATATTATATTCATTTCTTCAATATTCTTCCAAAAATACTTACAAATAGGTAAAAATATTAATAGATTTATCCAAAACCCTTTACTTTCGGTTTAATTGGGGTACCGGCGGCCTCTCTGCTCACCAGTTTTTGATGCACAGGCTGACTCTCTGCATTCCAGTCAGGCTCTATACTTTTTATTTTTTGACACAAATGTTTCATTAATTTGACATTGTGTACGACTTTCAACCTTTAGTGATCATTCCTGATAAGAAAGTCAGTTAGTTTAACTAAGATATCAGTTCTTTTATTGTGCATAAATGTAGAATTAAAGTGAATTAAGTTATTCTAAATGGGTTTTCTTCTGAAATTTCTTTTAACCTGTGTCGATTTCAATCGTTTTGTGAGTTTAAAAAATTAAGCTACTTGTGTGTTGATTTTTTTCTCTTTAGGTAATATATACAGTGCAGATTATCAAAAATGGTAAATTTTTAATTATATGTACTTACAGGGTTGACATATATATATTTTCTTATGACCAGAAGCTTTAAACATGTGTGATTTTTTTTTAATTGTGACGACACGATCTATTCTGCCTCATGATCCAGTTGCTCTGCTTGAGCGAGAGCCTTCAAACGAACATAATTAAGAAAAAAACGTTTGTATGGTCATGGTGTAATGATGAAATCCAGAAGTAGACTTTGGTGGACTAACGTCCATCTTAGTGTTATTTCTAGTTTTTGATAACAATAAAGATATATTTAATGTACCAAGGCTTGCTTTTTAAACAAATAAGATCTGTTCGAGTATCAAAACGGTATTGGTTCAAGAGTTATGGTCCCTGAAAATGCATTATTTGCATCGTTTTAAAAAAAGTTAAATAAATATGGCTGTTTAAAGAGCTATTATGTACAAGTTAGCGATAACCCTCATGTCTGATTTGCTTGTTTGCAGTTTAGCTACAACAGGATTCACTTACAGATTTTAATATGGCCAGTGCGGCATTTTTTGGACCGGGTCGGGTACATATTTGCCGGCCCTTATCTACAAAATCAAAAGATTTAGGTAACCGCGCACAGCGCTTTTTGAGTATCAATAAATAGTATTAATATATTTCTCAGGTTGAATGATTATATTAATTTATCGCTGTTGACGTAGCCCGGAGGTTGGACGCCCGCTCGCCTGCCCGCCATGGGTGTTCCCATAATACGACCTATTTTCGAAGTGATTAAAGAAAACTGTTCAGATAATATTATGTAAGGCTATACAACCAAATGATCATTTTATAGAAAAGGTTCAATGAAACGGACTACTAGGGAGAAATATGAATGGACGGACGGATGGACGTTCAGGTGGATAAAATGACAAATGAACGGAGAGAGGGAGGAAGGGATGAGAGAAAGAACCGACCGACGGACGAGCCTCATACTGTCCTCGACAAACCCGAAAACCCCCGCCCGTTCTCGACACAACGGAAAACCTCCACCTGTCCTCGACACTGCGGCAACCTCCAACCGTCCTCGAAAATGCGGACAACTTAAACCTGTCCTTGACACGACAGATAACTTTCTGCTTCTGTTCCAACTTATAAAGCAGGACGTCCAAGGGCACACAGTCTAAAAACCCTGAGGCACACAGACAAAACCCTGAGGGCGACACCTGAATCACCGGTCTTCGCATGATGCTCGTCCTCGTAAGACAAAACACTACCTTAGGTCGCTGAGGAACGATCTAATCCACACTGTCGTGTAACAGCTGCCCTGTACCAAATATTGAGTACCCTGTAGAAGTTCTCAAGATGACGACCAGAAAACTACGAAAAGATATGAGTTTTATTGTTTCCAATTTGTTTGCATACTGTTTGGTATAAACAGGCATACTTGAATCATATGATGAAAAGGGTTGTTGGTCCAGTCATTGCTTGCTTCCTGTTTGGCCATCGTGTCCGTTTGACATTGTAATTGATTGAAATTAGTGACCTAATTGGCTTTTGCAAAATTGAAGCGATAACGACGACTGTTTTTGATACATATTGTCTGACAACTTTGTTTTTTCCGTAATATATGTGGTTATATGTTGCCGAGTGATAATATAACTAACTAAAAAGTTATTGGGCTCTTTTTTCAAATCTTATTTAAACCCAAGTGGGAGAACTCTGTGCCCAAGGTTATAAAACTGAGCTATAAACCCAGTCTCAAATCTCAAGCATCTGATTGGCTGAAATGGCGAACAGTCGCCGTTTCAGACAATCAGATACTTGAGATTTGAGACTGGTTTCCAAACTCAGCTTATTAACCTTCAGCACTGGACTCAAAGGCGAAAACGAATCAATACTGAATCCGTTGTTGAATTAAGTACTCAACGTGGTTGAAAATATTTAAAAAATGATAGAAATAACGGACCTCGGCTGAACTAATTGTTTTGGTAATGGTCGCAAAAATAAGTAAACAATATTAATATTCTGTAAATTGATCAGCGTCTCATCATATTTTAAATATTTGTTTGTTGCAGTTCAATTCGAAAATTTTCAGAGGAAAGCTACGTGTTTCTACTGTCCTTTTTCAGCAGAAGGTAGGGGTCGTATATCAATTAACAGAGATTTTTATCTTGAAACCGGTGGTCTTTTTTTCACTTCAAAACTGTATTACATATGTCACCAGGGGCTTTTTCATATATTGCATTTCCAAACATAAATTTTCTTCAAGTGTTCGTAAAAGCATGTTCCTTTAAGGCCATACTAGCCATCTAAAAGACTATTTAATGTCAGCCATTGTCTGACTAGCCCAAGTTAATACATCGGTAGACTATTTACAGGTACTAATTATCCTATAACTTTTTTAAGCTGAGGACTGCCATGTATGTATAACAAGCATTTAAACGACTGCTGTACATGCGACGATAAAAATGAGCTATGACAATAAATGAGGATTTATACGCCTTTCCAATAATTCCATGAATTTTCCATTACCTCCCATGTCCAGTCACGTGACTTCTATACGGGAAAATGATAGATGGTAGTAGACCGTAAGACATAGATGTGCGGCCTGCATACCAGTAATTAAAAATACACAAATGAACATTTATAAAATCGAAAATGCACGATAATGGTATAATACATATCAACTACATAAACAGTGATTTCGCCCCATTATATATATGGAATGGAACAAACGACCTTATCAAATGCACGCAAGTTGTTAAAACTAAATGATTTCTGTTGTTATTTGCAGTAAATTTGTACAAAATTTCTTACCCAGCAGCTTTAATGAGAATCTAATTGTTCAAATATTAATTAACTAATATCATTAACAAAAACACATCATGAAAATTCTCTGGTTCCCGATCCTACAACAGTAGAAGACACCTACTGTTGTAGAATCGGAAACCAGACTAATCATGAAAAATGAACGCGTCTGGCGTTTTGGTGTGTCACTGGCGAACTGAAATAACACAAACAAGCCTATGTTCAAGATCACCAAACCAAAGCTGGGGACCAGTCTTAAATCTCAAGCATCTGATTGGCTGGAATGGCGACTGGTATTAAGATAATTGAGAAAATTAAAATTTAATACTGATTAACAGAATAATGATTAATCGAAAAATGCTCGCTATGTGGATTTAGTAAAACAGTATGTACAGTGTTTGAGGAGGCCGATATCGAATTCGTAGTGGTTATAGACTACATGTACTAATTAAGGTGACAAGTTTGAGTATATAGGAAGTTACCATTGTTTGGTGGTAAATGAAAATGGATATTTTAAAAGGAACATTATTTATTAATTTAATTAATTGACCACATTTTAAGGTAGTAGGAATTTTGACAGAATGTAAACAAATGTTCCAAAGAGACAGGGTTAATACTAATCTGGCTAAAATGCCGATAACTTTATCGGTCATGCAATGATAAAATTGGGAATTTAAGGTTTTTCTAGGTTAGTTCTATTCAGACATTTAGGTGAATTCAGTTATATAATGAAAGTCTATGGCAAGCCAAGGGAAATAATGTAAAAATCGTCTGATAACGGAAACAACAGGTTTAATCTCCCATTCTGAAATACCATTGGCGTCGAGAGTTGATAAAGGATATGTAGATTTTCACGTTTTAGTCTATTTATACGGCGGTGTTCCGTTCGAGCAATTGTTGTTTCCGTTGATAAAAAACAACAAAAATGGTATTTCATAAGATATTAGAGGGCTTCAAGTCAAGTTAAGTCAATTATATTTATACAGTCGGGTTTCATAACAAACCACTCAATACTGAGCCTTTAAAGCCGAGTTTAATGCTTGTCAGAAAACTTTTTTGTTGAATTTACCTGTCTATCATAAGCATGTAGTTACCTATATCAAACAGTTCCTTGCAAACAACAATTTATCTATTTCAGACCTGTGAGACGTGGTAACACAAGCTATATATGTTTCAAACGAGATTAATTTTGACTTAATGTGGTTACACAAGTTTGATGCTTCAAATGCAACGAGATTTATTGTAATTAAACATTGCTCACAAATTGGATTTTACTAATAAAATTGGACTTGTTTGTTCATTTGAGAACCTGTTAGGGTAATGTGATGTTGGTGCACGCTAGAACCTGGTTTAACACCCGCTTAAGTGGCAATACACTTCTCCACTACCCGCTTCAAGGAGGCGAGTCTCGGGTTCTTATTTTGGTATTGTTTGTGACGTCGTTTTGAAATTGATCAAATAATCAACTGATGGTACACTTAGAATGTGGGCTGTGTTTTCTGATAGTCGGTTTTTTATATACTTATTTAAATGTGTTACCTTGTTAGATGAATTGTTAGTTCAGGTGGATCACATGTTGTACGTAATCCTGCAAATGAGATGACATTTCAGCCAGTCAGATGCCCGACACTTGAGATTGGTCTCGAATCTCCACTTTATATTCTTTGACTCTGATATTTCAATATTGGGTCTTATATAAACTAAGCTTTAAAAAGATCAATTGACAAATAATATGGTGCAACTGGAAAAAAGTGTCAATAGTGAAATCTTTTTAACATTTTATTCCTTACTATATTTGGGGAAAGTTACATTATCTTTTATTTGTTATATAACCAGGGTCAGATGCAGAATTTCCAAGAAAGGGGATCCTTTGGAAGACATTCTATAAGTAGGTACATGGTAATTTTCAATTTTCCGGCCAGAATTCCCATGAAAGTTAAATATTGCTGCCTAGAGCAAATCTACTCAACCTCGTCAGGATTTGCCCCTGACATAACTACAAGGGTGCAAGTAAGGAATTCCGAAAAACCAGAAATCCTGAAAATTTGTCAATTTATATAGGGAAAATGAAGAAAATCAATCATTTTTAGACACACAAAAACCTGAATTTCAGGCATACGCCTGAAAACTTTCACCCATGTAACTAAGGTTATTTTATTACACATTATTGCTGTATATTATTAGTTTAAATTAACTCCAAATGGATAATTACTTATGCCGAATGTTAAAATTTATGACATCATTCCAAGGACCGTCAAGAGCTTTTCAATGAGACCTTTTCTAAGGATTTGCACCATATAGAAAATCAAATAAATACACAACATCAAGATTTTTATACATTTAATCGGTAAAAAATAAAAATTTGTCAACACTATTTCAAAAATGTATGCAAAATAGTTTTCATTTTCTTCCATTAACGTGTCAAAGCAAAATTCAAAATATTTAAACACTAAAAAATACATAATATTCTAATCACTTGTAATAGTAATTTAATTAATTACTTAATAAAAAATACAGGTTATTAAAGCAATTACATTCAATTACTTTCAATTACGCTTTAATGGTTTATGAAGCTGTTATGATTTGATTATTTAATTTTATGAATGATGAGACGTGAAAAGTACAAATAATTATTCTAACTACTTCTCTTCTTAGTCACTGAAAATACAGTATCCATACAGTTCAGCGAATGATGGTTTCACATGAAAATTCTTAATTCCTGCTTGTCAATTATAAATAAGTTATGTTACTGCCTATATTAAATATTTATGTAAACCATGTAGAGAGGGAGAGGTTAATATGAATAATGAACACAACTGGTAGAGAGAGAGAGAGAGAGAGAGAGAGAGAGAGAAAGAGAGAGAGAGAGAGATATTAATGAATAATGAACACATTACATTTGTAAATATTTATGTAAACAATGTAGAGAGGGAGAGAGGTTAATGAATAATGAACACATCTTGTATCTTAATTAGCTTTGTATGTGCAGACCAAATGATTCACAATGAGACTATTGACAGAGAATGCATAAGTATATTTATTATTATTGTTCTGCTAGACATGTCTCATCTATACATGTATTGCTGTTTCTTTCACGACAATTTTTATAAAAGTTAAAAAATTAAACATTAAACACGGTCAGTATGAAACAAAGAACTTAAAAATTAACATTCAAACATGCGGGAAATGTAATACATTTAAAATTATTAATATAAGGCACTTTTTCTATGTTTCTGCTGTTCTTTAAGCAGTGTCTTGCATTAAATACATTATATATTAGAAGACTGCTCTTAAGTAGATGTATAACAGTAAACATACGTCTTAACAGATTCAGAAAAAAGTTACTTTCTGTTACATTTGCAGACTTTTTGTTCACCATTCTTTAAAAAAACCAAAACCATCGATATAAATGAATTAACATCAACATTAATGGAATGCATGTGAACTTTAATTGAATGCACACTCTGTTAAAGCTTGTATGTCTTCTAACATAAGTCTTCCCATATTAGTTGCCTTTCACTTGATGTTTTCATTTAAATTTTAACTGTGATAGCGATCGTTTGATTGGTGAAACAATATTGTCATTGTTAATAGCTTCCATTCCTCTTTTTCTGTTCGGTGACCTTGAATCTGGAGGGGGAGGGGTTTCTAGGACAGAAGGACTTGGAGGTGAATCAGGAACGAGAATTTCCGGAGTTTTTAATACATGTACGTTACTCTCCCTATACATGCTGTCATTTCCAGTTTTTTCTTCTGTTAGAGCTTTTAAAGACGATCTTGTCTCTGGGCTTAACATGTGGTTTGTGCTCGAAGCTGTTGACTCTTTTTCTCTATAGTTGACATCACCATGGTAACCTGATGTCATATTTGTGATGTCATCAATGTCAAGCGTCATGTACTGCTCATCGTCAACCTCTGACCACTGGCTAGCAGTGGAAATGTTCATACTATGTGATATATTCTGAAAAGATGTTCTTCTGGGTTGAACAGCACTAGATAATCTTTTAGGGTCATTTGCGGAATTTGTTCCCAACTCTTGATTCTTTGGTATTGCTTGAGTTTCATCAAGAATTAACAATTCACTTTCATTCATATCTGACCACTGCGACTGTATAGATTCATTACTATTTGGTGCTTTTATATCATCTAAATCACTAAGTCTCCTATCCAATACTAAATCTTTACTCTTTAAACTTCCGGTTTTTATCGTATCGCCTTTTATAACATGTTCATCTTTGTTTTCATAACTTCGTGTTTCCTCGTTTTTCCTCATATTTTTTCCTGTCTTTACCAATGGCTTGTAAGTAAACACAGTCTTTCGTGTAGTGGGCATATTTTCAATCGGAGAACTTGTTTGGAATATGTTGTCGGGATTGGTACTTGAAGAAGGCTTTTTCACAAACAAACCAGCTGGGGAGTCTTCCTTGCCGAAAGAATATCTGTGCTTCTGCTGAGGCCCATTTCTCTCCATAGGCGAAATGAGTGACTCATTCACAGAAAAGGAAAGTGGAAATTTTCCTTTTTTCAAACTCAATTTGGATTGATTCCTTTTGCTTTTTAAATGTGTGAATGTGTTGTTTACCTTACTCATTTTTTTCGTTATTGCATTTTTGCTTTCCATTACATTATTAAAATTTAGATTGTCGTTTGTCACAGGCAATTTGGCTGAGTTAGTCGGTTGTGTGGACTGACTAGCTTTCAAACGGGTTCTTAGACGTGTGTTGGGTGGAGAAATCAAACTTTGTGAATTGTCTGAATCAGGATAACTATCTTCATCATTAGCCCCATTGACCAAATCTTCAAGTCCATCATCTTTACTGATATTGTTGAATTGGTTTTTATTTTCAGAAATTACAGAACTGGTTCTACTAGCTCCTGCACACTGATAAGACGTGCTAGCTACTGCATTATTACTCTTTATTACAGTTGTAGACTTAGCATTGCTCTTAATGGGTTTTGAACTCGCAAAAAGACTTTGTGAATCATCCGATTCATATTCCTCGATTTCGTCGGTCATGGCCCTCAGACTTTCATTCTGGTCTTCATGCTGTTGTGCTAGACTGGACAAAATATCTGCAAATACAAACAGAGCATTCTGTATTTCAACTCAGACCATGTATCGTATGCCGTCCAGTTTTCAGTACCGTCCTATTTCCGTTATAGGTTGGTTTACTGCTATGCACGTTACAGAAACACACTGGAACGTCATAGCTTTCTGCAGTAAGCTGTCATATTAGACATACGGCACAAAATAAGTGCAAATCAGTTTAGGAACATAATTTTAATGTGAAGTTACCATATATTTTTGTAACACTTTTTGGGTGATTCAGCAAAAAGTAATGTTTCCAATAGAAAACTAACAGTCTGAACGATCTCTCAAAAGGGGTTTCCCTGTTAAGGTCTGGTGCAAAAAGTTGCATGATGCCATGTGACTTATAATCCTGTACTTCAAATGTTTTTGTGTGTCTTGAACCAGTTAACGGAAAAAGGACGTAATTCCAAGATGGCCGACAATATCACTGCATTAGGTGTTTTCTTTTCTTTGAGTTAAAATGAATGAACAAATGAATAAAATTTGTACAAAGATTTGTATTATTATTTAGAAGGACAAACAAATTTAATGTAGGTCATGGTTTTATCTAAGTTGTTGTTTATTTACATGACGGAAATTAAGCTAATCACTTACTATACTGAAAACTGGTCGGACGATGCTAACAAGAAAATCTTAAAACTTGTGAAGACACATTTCCTAAAAGCTTAAACTTAGCAACAGTGTTAATGAGTTTGACTTCTTATTGAAAATAAAAAGAAACGCTTAGCTTAGTTTTTTTATAAAGACTATATAACAGGTAAAAGTTTATTTTTGTACAAATGTCAAACTCCAGTGGTAATACAGTAAACATACCAGTCACCATCTGAGTGTTGTTCATTGAAGCATTGCCATCTATCATCTCATCTTCTATTGGATGGTCATCATCACATGACTTACAGGAAGTAGGAACAGGAAATGCATTGTGGGATTGGTTCTCAGCTGGCTGGGTTGGTGGAAGAATTGTTGTGGAGTTTAAAGCTAACTGTTGCATGCTAAGTGTTGTGTTAAAATCTTTGTTTTTCTAAAAAAAAAGGAAAACCACAGTGAACATCTTTTTAATAAAATTATTCAGATGAAAAGAGAAGTGAACTACACATAACTATGAAAAGCCACATTTGAAACAAAACTGCCGAAGTACAAGAAGTCTTATCGCAATTACAGCAAAAGTTATTATAATAGATGACCAATTTAGTCTTAATATTAATCTCAGATGCTAGTGAAAAAATATCGAAAACCAACTTTATATACCAGTTCATATACTTCCCTCATGACGCAGAATGATAACATAAGGCATAAAATCATCACTTGATTTCTTTGTTAAACCCATGGTTGAAATTACAAAGAAACAGGTCATGAATATTTCCTTGTACAATGAACAAGAAGTGTCCAGAGAGCGCAATATTGCAACAGCTGATTCTTAAATGAGTATGGTTTGAAAACATCCGATTTGCTTTCACAATCCTGCACAAATAATAATGTTAATGGAATTTCTAATGCCAGCCTTTCATAAGAAAACAGAAACTAGAATTATCAATGAAAGTGATTAAATACCCCCACATGTGTGCTTGATACTTGAACTGGGAATTCTTAGAATCAATGGCATAATGTAACAAACACTAGATACATGGACACATGTAGTAGTGAACTTTACCACACACACCTACTTTCAATCCCAAGCAGTCTTCAAAGAAGCAACCTAAACACTAAGTTTCACCACAATATCTCATTCCTCACTAAAGTAATTTAGCATAAAAAAGCTTTTATATCCTTAAATTTAGTAACAGTGACCTTTACGACAGTGGCCCCACTTTCAATCCAAAGTGTCGTCTTCAAAGTAGCCACATGTACATCACAATATCTCACTCCTTCTAAATTTATTGAGCAGAAATGGTTTGAATATGTTAATAACAGTGACCTTTACTTAACTTTTATCTAACAACTGTGTGGTAAAAAATGTTAAAATATGTGAAGCCTTTCATTAGAAATCATCCAGAAACCATTTTTTCTATTTTTAGTAACAGTGACCTTGACCCCACCAGGCCCATTTTCAATACCATGTTTTGTCTTAACAGACACTACCTTTATAGAAATTTTCATCACAATATCTCATTCTGAACTACAGTTACTGAGCATACACAGTTTTTCTATTTTTAGTAACAGTGACCTTGACCCCACAGGCCTTACTTTCAATTCCAAAAGTTGTCTTCACAGAAACCACCAATACACCAAATTTTATTAAAGAATCTCATTCATAGCTATAGTTAATGAGTGGAAATGAAATGGTGAAGTTAAAATAACAGTGACCTTGACCTTGAACCCACAGGCCCCAAAGTCAAACCTAACCTGTATCTTGTTATTTTACATCTGTGTCCCAAAAAATAATTAAATCTATGAAGTATTTCATGAGTTATCGTCCAGAAACAGTTTTTCTATTTTAAGTAACAGTGACCTTGACATTGACCCCATAGGCCCCGAAGTCGAACTCAACCTATATCATCTGATGTTACATCTATGTCCCAAAAAAAGGACTTACTCTGTGAAGTATTTCATGAGTTATCATCCGAAAAAACAATTTTTCTATTTTTAGTAACACTGACCTTGACATTGACCCCACCAGCCCCAAAATCGAACCTGACCTGTATCTTGTGATGTTACACCTGTGTACCAAAAATAACTTAAATCTGTCAAGCCTTTCATGAGTTATCATCCGGAAACGAAGAATCCGACCAACAGACCGACAGACAGACAAGCTCACTCCTATATGCCCCCTCAAACTTCGTTTGCGGGGGTATAATGACATGTTGATAGCTGGCATGTACTCAAGGATATACATCATGTATATGTACTGTAGTCACTTGATATAGTTCAGACAAAAAAAGCACATGGTGTACAGTAATAAGTTTGAAATAAGAGTCTGTATGTCTGACACTTTATTTCCATAAATAACATTTTAAACAGATATATATTTTATAATTATATACTTTTATGCATTTATAATGGTATATAGCATGACTTTGTCTGGCTTTGTACTGACTTTGTACTGACTTTGTATGACTTTGTACTGACTTTGTATGACTTTGTCAGACTTTGCAGTGTTTAGTAGGACCAGTATGGGGTGTCTGTAACTTTTAATAATAAACACAAAACAACAGTTAGCTCAAGGGCAGTAATAAGGCAATAGCCAGCTAACGTGTAACTTGTCTACAGAAATACTTATTCAAGGATCTAATCACCAAAAACAATTCAGTCAAGAAGAGCACTCAGTGCACAGTTATGAGTTTAAAAACCTGTCTGTCTACAATGTTTAATATCAAATGCAAAACTAAAGCCAGCTTATGGGCAGTAATAGAGTAATACTGTTCATGCAATTATTTTCAAAGGCCTAACTTTTCATAGTTTTCTTTTGTTTTTGTTTTTTTGTTGTTCTTAAATTTGTCATTTTCAAAAAATTCCACAATAAATTTGTGTACAAATCTACATTTTATTTGAATAAGAAATTCGTGGTTTAAATTTTCCCACTAAATCCATGAAAATTTGTACCACACGATTACTAAGGAATCTACAGTAGACAGCTAACCTGTAACTTTTCCAGCAGTTGCTTCCGCAGACTTGTTTGTCGTTTTATTTCTGAGCGTTTGATTGCATCCCGCAAGATGTTGTCTTGACCGATGATGAACACAGATTTCCGACCACGTGTAACAGCAGTATACACATGTTGCCAGTTCTGACGCCAACTGCGACTCCCAACAATGTAGACCACATTATCTGTCTCTGAGCCCTTAAAGAGATAAATTATCTACAAACAATGTTTTGGGGTATGTAGGAACCAAAGCAACATATCTTTGTTTTTATCGCCCAGCCTACCATAAATCATTTTACCTTGATTATTATTTTTAAAATATTAATACAAAGAAAAGTTGCATATTATTGGTTTATCTCTGTTTACTTTTTTGCCAAAATAATATTTTTAGAAACCTAAAATTATTTAAGGATATTTTTCACTTCAATATTGTGCCATCTATGCAATGCATGGTTCTTGCCCGGAGATGCATAAGCTTGAAATAATATACAAACTAACCTTGAATGTATGAGTGGTTCTGGCCGAATCATGCCGGAGTTTTAAACATTAAACCAACTAACTTGGAATGTATGATATGTAGGACATAACCTGGAACTTATGTTTCTGGCCTAGGCATGCCTAAGCTTTTAACAATAAATAGACTAAACTGGTACATATGAATGTTTCTGGCCTAGGCATGCCTGAGCTTTAAACAATAAATAGACTAACCTGGAACGTATGAATGTTTCTGGCCATGACATGCCTAAGCTTCATATAAACAAACTAACCTGAAATGTATGAAAGGTTCTTGCCCAGGCATGCCTAAGCTTTATATAATAAACAAACTAACCTGGAAGGTATTAATGTTTCTGACCCAGGCATGCCTAAGTTTTAAAAAATAAATAGACTAACCTGGAACGTATGAATAGTTCTGTCCCAGGCAAGCCTAAGCTTTATATAATAAACAAACTTATAATATACATGTAATATACTGGAACGTATAATTGGTTCTGGCCCAGGCATGCCTGAGCTTTAAACAATAATAGACTAACCTGAAACTTATGTTTCTGGCCTAGGCATGCCTAAGCTTTTAACAATAAATAGACTAAACTGGAACGTATGAATGTTTCTGGCCTAGGCATGCCTGAGCTTTAAACAATAATGAAACTAACCTGGAACTTATGACTGGTTCTGGCCCAATCATGCCTAAGCTTTAAACAATAAACAAACTTACCTGGAATGTATGACTGGTTCTGGCCCAAGCATGCCTAAGTTTTAAACAATAAACAAACTAACCTGGAATGTAGGAATGGTTCTGGCCCAGGCATGCCTAACCTTAAAACTATAAACTAACCTGGAATGTATGAATGGTTCTGGCCCAGGCATGCCTGATCTTACATGCTCGTCTAATCTGCATCTTGTCAACCCAGAACAAGAGCTCCTTCTCGGGATCAGGGTCTTTGTCTGACAACTGCAGAAATGTCTTATTCACATGCTGGTCATTTGCATTTGTTTCAAGCTCCTTGTGACAAAATAAATAAATGTAGAAACTATATTTATAAAACTATTAAAACTCAGATTAACTAAAGTGCATTTCAAATCACATCTTGTTGCACGTCAAAGACCAGGCTGGAATCAGTTTTGTTTGGAAAATAACTTAATCTATTGCATCTCCTCAATACCGTATAATGGGTTATTTTCGTGACCAAAAGTTTTCGCTATTTTGCCATAATTTAAATTTTTGCGGTTGTAATTTTAGCTAAATTGCGCCAGCAAAAATTAATTTTCGCATTTTTACTGTTTAAGTGCATTCATATTCCTATATTTCTTTTAATCCCGTACCAGCAAATGAACATTCGTAAAAATTTTGTATTTTTAAAAGAAGTGTTTTCCATCATGTGAAGCTGTGCATTTAACAGTGGTATTTTATCAAACTGTTACAAATTAAATTGCCCGTAGCATGATTGACACCCGTTTTAATAACAAAGGCAATAATGTTTTTATCGACGGAATAATGACAGTGACCACCGCAGATACAGACTTTATGAATCGATAATTAATCTTTAGCCCGCTGGGACAATTATAAAGCCGTTTCAAACAGCTTTTTATGCTTTTCTGCATTGTTTGTTAAGCATAGTACATGTATATGCAGCAAATTTTGAAAGTATAGCAATTGAAAGTGCGCTTCGCGAAGGTAAAATTGGGAATTTTTAGCGTTTATTATTTTAGCGAATTCACAAAGATCGCAAAAATAGCGAAAATTTTATGCTTGCGAAAATAACCCATTATACGGTATATTTCCTCTTATTACTTACAAATACGAAATTTAATACTAACGTATCTCACAAACACTACTGGGTTCAAGATCATAAAACTAAAACTGGAGACCAGTCTCAAATCTTAAGCATCTGATTTGCTGAAATGGCGACTGGTCAGATGCTTGAGATTTTAGACTAGTCTCCAATCTCAGTTTTATGATATTTAGCCCTATTCTTAATTTCTGACACTTATAATGTGCTAGTATGCCATAAATCCTGGTGGGATGCCTTGAAATTCAACAAACAAGGTCAATAAACATGTCAAATTATGAAACTTTCTTGCCAATTTCAAGCATTTCTCTGATATAGTTAAGCATCTACTGTAAAAGATCAGACCTTACAATATTTAAATTCTGTAACATATCCATTACAGTGGCAGATCCAGGGGGGGTTCGGACGAACCCCCCTAATTTCCGTAAATTTTTGGGTCCAGGGTGGTTCGAGGTTCGAAGTTTGTAGGAATGAATCAATATGACTGATTTCCAGAAAGAAATCGATGACCAGTTGGTGCTAAATTGTTTCATTTGGTGACAAAAATGCGACCCTCGTGGTAGTCTTGGGTATCAAAACTTAGACTTCACGCATAGTGCGTACTCTCAATTTAAACCTGTGTATTTCCAATAAACAACTTCGCACCCTTGCACACTTGCCACTGAAGGTGGCCAATCTGCTTTTAATCAAAACAAGACAGTAGGAAATTGTTAATCTATGGAAAACTTGGTATTGTATGTTACTGCAAAGTCACTGGTCATGGGCATTAAAATTGGATAAATCACAGAAAAGGCGACCTTTTGCAACTTAATAACATTCGAAGTTAGAGTCTGGGCTATAAAATGTATCATTAATTTCAAGTGCTAATATTCGCAAAATAAGAAAAAAAAAGAGTAAAGTTTAAATAAAAAAGTTATCCCCCAAAATATGCCAGGCGCGCCATGGAGCACGTGCCTGTATTAAACATGGTTGTTACAGGATTTTAGCGCCAAAAATCATTTCTGCTTACATCAGTCTCTTACATAAAGTGCATCTGTGTGGAATGAATTTTGTACCCTTCATGAAAATAAAACATTTAAAAGTCAAAATATAAGCCATAACATACTTTCAGGGGTTCCACTGACTAGCTGCTGAATCTCAAGGATCATTTTAGTATCTTTTTAGTGGATTCAGACCATTTATGTCCGAAATACCCCCTTATTTAAGGAAAAAATGACCCTTCGGCTAAAATCATGGGGGTCAAAATGGATTTAGAAAATTTTAAGAGTCAAATAGTCATCTCCCGGGTCAAATGCAACCCCTGACTTTATATCCTACGAAGATTTATCGGTGCCGCTCCATTTTTCCAAATTACTTCTATCTAAAAACGATATGATTTGATTTCGAGACATGTTATTCTTAATTCAACATTTTTTGCATATTTTACGTTTAACTAAAACAAGATATTTTGTTAATTCTGACAAATTTTGACTTGCCTATGATGGAAGCTGAGCCGATTATTCGCCGAGTTTTCTGATACCTTGAGGGGATGATTCTTAATATTCTATGGTAGTTAAGATGTTTAAATACATTAAAAACTCAAATGACTGTCTAATTTCTTTACTTCAATAAAGATTTTCAACGTTCAACATCAAAAACAATGAATAAAACTGACGTAAAAAGTGTTTATAATTTCGGACGGAATAGGAAATCGGATTTTTTTTCACATCTTGGTCAGAAATAACCTAATTAATCTAAGACAAACAGTGTAGATCCTGATCAGACAGCACAGATGTGCTATCTGATCAGGATCTTCAATGTTCTGAAACGCCATAAGAAGGAAAGGGATAATTAACAGTGTTGTGAAAGATAATGGCTTAAAAAAGATTTTAACTAGTCCAGTTTTGTTTTGACATAAAAGATCCTCAAGTCTTGTCTTGGTCTTGTGTGAAAATTTAAAAAACATTTTACATACTTATTAAACATTTACTTTTAAATTAATTATTTTCACAGAACGTGGTCTATTTGAAATCTTAACACTAAAGATATAAATACAAATGTAAGTGATAATAACACAGATTATTACATGAACTATAAATAGACGCAACGCGATTGGTCACACCCCCAAAATAACCGAGTCAATAAATCTAGATATTGACCCGCTTTCGCTGATATTGACCTGTCTATAAATAGAATCCGAAAGTTTCCATCTTTTATATTATTTATAGTTCATGTAATAAACTATTATACATGTATATATATAACTATAACTATTTATAGTTCATGTCATAAAACAGTTATTTACTTATTAGCTGGGAAATATGCTGTTGATATTGCCCGCAAAAATCGTTATTGACCTCGGCTATCGCCTCGGTCAATAACGATTTTTTAGGTCAATATCACAGCATATTTCCCAGCTAAATAGTAAATAATTGTATAATATTAACTCTTTTATTAAATCTGCTGCATTGGAAAGAGGACACAATTATACTAAACAACTTGTGGAAAAACATGTATGCATTTCAAGGTCATCTGTTTGAACATTGTGCTGATGTCTGTTTGTGACCATCATTGTAGATATGCACCAAAATATGCAAGGTAACTGTTAATATTTAAGTTTTACATGAAATTTAACGAGTTTTACATGAAATTTAACAAGTTTTACATGACATTTAGGGAGTTTTATGTTTGCAGATAGAGCAAATCATACTCACATCAACAATAAAAAATATTTCTCCATTACAGAGTCTAATCTCATCAGGTTCGTTTTTCTTTTGAGTAGAGGTACCAGCAGTAACATCTATTGTGGACTGGTTCCCTGTATAATCAAGCTCTTCATCATGTATAACAGATCTATCTACACCGCCTTGTGAATTCTCATCATCTGTTTTGCTGTTACACATAATAAACATGGAGAAAATTATTTTTAAGAGCATTATTTATCTGTAACTCACTTTGATACTGTTATTATTGCTTTTTCCAGACACAGAACTGAAATAAATTAGCGTTTTTTAATTTTTTTTACGTAAGACTATGAGGTTTTACAATACCAATACATCCAGATGTGTCTATTTCTGACACAAGTTAATAGAATAACCCCCTTCCAGAGGGGCGTGGACAGTAATATGCATTTTCATTATTGCCCATGAATAGGCTTATAATCAAACTGAGCCTGCATTATTTTCATATTTGTCTTGTTTGGTGGGTTTTAATTTTACCTTTTCATCTATTTTCCCCTTAGGATCTGACATTTTATCTTATGTGCAACCAGTATAGATCCAGATCTGCCATCTTATTTAAGCTGTATTTTCAGGATCTATGCTGTTTGATTTCATGTACAGTTGGTTATTTCTGATCAAGAAATGAATAGTGAAGATCCAGATCAGAAGGCGTGCTTATTCCATTTGATCTGGATCTGCAATGGTCCTCCCTGTGATATAAAATCACACTTATGGAGTAAAGGGTTAAAAGCACAGAACTCATTTAAAACTTCTGAAAATCACCGATCTAATACTTAACTATTCCATGGTATACATTAGAGTTACTAGTAAATTTAACCCTTTACTCCATAGATACATCTTTAATGCATGAGCAAACTGCGTACATGTAGATTCAGATCAGCCAGCACATGCATTAAAAGAGTATATGTGGAGGAAAATCTATTCGTAACAATCAACAATTAGATACAACTGTGAAATACAGTTTTCGTTACCTTTTACTCTTGTCACTGAAGCACGTCATAATTCCATGTTTATTTTCATACTTGTTGACATAGCCGTTCTTTGTGCAACAGATTTTATCTCCAACTCGAAACACCAACTTTCCGAACTCTTTGGTACGGTGATTGCTATAGTGTTTACAACACAAGTCATTAACGCTATCACACACTTTCCTGCAGAATAAACAAAACATTATCAATAGTGTTAAACACCCATGACGCAAACCCTCTTCCACCCAAAATACCAGCTTTCCGAACTCTTTCGTACGATGATTGCTATAGTAGTAATAACGCAAATCATTAACGCTTTCACACACTTTCCTGATAAAATAAACATAACACCATGAATAGAGTTAAACACATCGTAAATGAGATGAAACCTTAGTTAACTAACATGTCTCACAAAGTTAAATGTTACCTGATAAATGAGATGAAACCTGAAATAACATGTCTCACAACGTTAAACATTACCTGGTAAATGACATGAAACCTGAATTAACATGTCTCACAAAGTTAAATGTTACACGGAAAATGACATGAAACCTGAGTCAACATGTCTCACAAAGTTAAAATTTTTACCTGGTAAATGACATGAAACCTGAATTAAAATGTCTCACAAAGTTAAAAGTTACCTGGTAAATGACATGAAACCTGAGTTAACATGTCTCACAAAGTTAAATGTTACCTGGTAAATGAGAAGAAACTTGAGTTAACATGTCTCACAAGTTGAACGTTACCTTGTAAATGAGATTAATTGTGAGTTTACATGTCTAACAAGTGAAACGTTACCTTGTAAGTGAGATTAATTGTTAGTTTACATGTCTAACAAGTGAAACATTACCTTGTAAATGAGATAAATTGTGAGTTGACATGGTTTTTCAGTGCTTCATGATTCAACAACTTTCTGACTTCTTCACTGATATCTAAAATAAAACAAGGCAAATCTGTGAGCTAATGCTAACTAGCAGGGATTCTAAAATTTCAAAATCCCAATCGGACATTGGCGCCAAAATTGACATCTCACCGACTTCCGGTTTGCACGAAAAGCGACTTCCGCAATAACAGAAAATTCCGGTCCCCGCGTTCAGCGTATTTCACTCTCCCGACCCCTAGTCCATTCCTCTTTTCCGGAATATTTTCTCGTCGGCGATATCTATAACCTCTTAACAGATTAATGGTTTTCGAGCTGTAGACCAAAAAATTCTTTGATCGATTTATAAGAGGGGCACGCGACGTTTGAAGTTTACGGCGATCGGCGTCTTTGTTGTAATACACAAGCATTCCATGCATTTAAAACGTGACGTAATGGTTCAAAACAATTATCATCAGCAGTGTTCATAGCGATTGTGAAGTGTTTTATTTAGTTATTAAAAATGTTTTATCTCTCGGAATTTCGGGAAGCAAGTATTCGTTTTACGTTAATATACGTCGATCACACCATGCTTTGTAACACTATATTATAGTTGTTTGAAATATTATTCTTTTACTTACCGGATGTAGTAATTTTTGAATCTACGAACTAACAAGTGTCTGCATATGCAACTTTACTCAGAGTCGGAAATAAATGTTGATTACTTAGATTTTTGTAAATTTGAAATTTATTTGAACCGTTATATGCGTAAGTAAGCAAGCCAGTCATTCGAAATGTTTTCACATTTAAGTATATATTCATTTGAGCCATTTCAAATTTTTTGTGAAATGCTAACAGTTCAAGTAAAATTCGCATGATATAAGTTTTCTTTAAATTCGATAAACAGCAATTTTCGGTCGTCGGTCTTTTAGAATTACGCACATTTCGGACTAACACGTCTGTCAATAAAATGCAAATTGTTTTATCGTTTACGTTAATAAACACAACCATTTGTATTGCTATCTTAAATTCTGACGTCAAACAGCCTTTGACTAGCGCAGTCCATTTTTAGAAATTAAATAACCCGCCTGTTGTTTAAATGAGACCGACCACATCCCGTTTCATCTATGCCGCAGGCTATTCACGGAACGTGTAGTCGTGGTAGTCATGGTAGCAGACTTGTGAAGTCACTAATTGACAGGTTAATAGCTGATTAAGCTGTGAAAAAATGTACATGTAGGTAATTTTGTCACAGTTTGTAGGCCAATATTCTTAAAATATTTTTTAACCAATTTTGAAATTTCAATCGGACATTCTTCCCGAAAATCGGTCAATGACCGGCCTGCCGATAATTTTAGAATCCCTGATCACTAGTGATACCCTTGCTTTGAGAAATATGACTTTCGAAATGTAATTTGCTTTTTTCATATGTATAAAGGGTGTCCAATTTTTCCGAGTATTTACCTATATATAATATATAAACATATAAAATATCAGGCTGCTGCATGTTAAAGTTGCTTAGAAAACTGCAACGGATATTGTGCATGTATTTAACACTGGGACGGTAGGATAAAGCAATATGCAAAATATCAGGCTGCTGTATGTTATAGTTGCTTAGAAAACTGTGACAGAAATTTTGTTACAGCTGGACGGATGGACAGATGGACGGACAAGGGTTAAACAGTATACCACCATCTTCTTCGAAGCGGGGGTATAAAAAATTAGAACACTAACAAGAGCTGTCAGAGGAGACAGCATGCTCGACTATTCGAATCATTTGAAACAAATGCAATTTGAAGATTAAAACAATAACAAATATGGCCATATATTGGTGTGAAATCAGGAAAAATATTAACAAGTGAATGGTAAGGGAGAAATTCATTTCAAATAACAGAAATAATTCCTTAATGTACCATAAATATTAAACTGAATAGGGGAATAACTATGAAATATTTCTGAATTTGTTAGAAAACATGTTAGTAATTTTTTATGAGAGACATTTACTTTTAGTCAAATATCAATCACTTCAGTAATGTTAAAGAAAAGAACTGAAATGAAAATATAATGGAAGTTTGAAGTTGATACCTTAAGTATTTTGTGCAAAGTTATCGATGAGGTGCACTTAAGTGAAAATATAAGTGAAACTAGAAATGTGTCCATTGGACACAGATGCCCCTGCTATGCATCATTTTCAGACACTCAAGTGAAATGATGGGAATAATAGCATTTCAACGACAGTGATGTTGGAGGAATTATAAGAATATGCATAAACTTGAAGATAAGTAAATTATTTGTATTTGTGGCACTGTTGTCTTCACATTACGGAAATGTCTGCGAAGAAGTTGGTGGTAATGCAATGCAATGTCATAGCGAACATTTGTGCCAAGTTATTTTGAAATTCCTTCATTCATAAAAGAGTTATAGCCTGAACAAGTAAATTCAATTTAAGTAACTGTGACCTTGACCTTGGACTTACAGGCATGGGTAATGTACGCAACACACCGCCTTGTCATCGTGAACATTTGTGCCAAGTTATTTTGAAAACCCTCCATTCAAAACAAAGTTATAGCCCTTACAATAAAATTCTATTTTTAGTAACAGTGACCTTGACCTTCGACCTACAGGCATGGGCATGGTACGCGAGACACCGCCCTGTCATGGTGAACATTTGTGTCAAGTTATTTTGAAATCCCTCCATTTATAACAAAGTTACAGCCTGGACAAGAAAATGCTATTTTTAGTAACAGTGACCTTGACCTTGGATCTACAGGCATGGGTATTGTGTGGACACACCGCCTTGTCATGGTGAACATTTGTGCCAAGTTATTTTGAAATCCCTCCATTCATAACAAAGTAACAGCCTGGACAAGAAAATTCTATTTTTAGTAACAGTGACCTTGACCTTCGACTTACAGGCATGGGCTTGTACTTGACACACCATCTTGATATGGTGAACAATTATACCAAGTTATTTAAAAATCCAATAAGAAATAACTAAGTTAGAGCGGACAAGATTTTGCAAGAAAATTCTATTTTTAGTAACAGTGACCTTGGCCTTGGACCTACAGGCATGGGTATTGAACGCGACACACCGCATTGTCATGGTGAACATTTGTGCCAAGTTATTTTGAAATCCCTCCATTCAAAACGAAGTTAAGGGCCAAGTGTATATTTTGCTTAACACTAAATGTAAGTGAAAAAGGGGCATAATTTGAAAAATATTGGAAGCAGGGTTATGGGTCTTGTTGGTTATGATGTAGATTTTGGTGGTGAAAATATATTTCAAGTTTCAAGGCAATATCTCAAGTAGTTTTAAAGTTATGGGCAAAATGCATATTTTGCTTAACACAAAATATAAGAAAAAAGGGGCATAACTTGAAATATATTGACAGCAGAGTTATGGGTCTTGTTGGTAATGATGTAGAATTTGATGGTGAATATATATTCCAAATTTCAAGTTGATATCTCAAGTAGTTTATAAGTTATGGACCAAAGTGCATATTTTCCTTAACGCAAAATTTAAGTGAAAAAGGGGCATAACTTGAAAAATATTTGTAGCAGAGTTATGGGTCTTGTTGGTAATGATGTAGAATTTGATGGTGAATATATATTCCAAGTTTCAAGTTGATATCATAAGTAGTTTTCAAGTTATGGACCAAAGTGCATATTTTGTTTAACGGACGCCGACGCCGACGCCGACGCCGACACCGGGGCGAGTAGGATAGCTCCCCTATTCTTCGAATAGTCGAGCTAAAAATCAGTCAACAGAATGAAGAGAAAAAGACACATAAAATGATGTTTATATGACATTAACCCTTTATTCCATACAAACACCTTTATGACAAGGCAAACAGTGAACATCCAGATGAGCCGGCACGTCTGTGTCGTCTAATCAGGATCTGCAATGTTCCCTTTTAGATTCATCAGTTTTCTGACCGAGATGCAATCAGAAAAGATCCAGATCAGATGGCCAGGATGTGTCAGCTGATCTGGATTTACACTTGTCAAACATGCTTAAAAATGCATATATATGGAGTAAATGGTTAAAACAGTTATCCTTACTTTAATATAAGTACGCCCATTACACTTTAATTTTGTAGGTAAATTATAAATCTATCAGGGCTCAAGATCACAAAACTTAGTTTGGAGACCAGTCTGAAATCTCAAGCATCTGATTGGTTGAAATGCTTACTAGTTGGCATTTCAGCCAATCAGATGCTTGAGATTTAAGACTAGTCTCCTGATTTAGTTTTTAGGATCTTGGGCCCAGCTGTGTATTTTACCTTGCGAGGTGTAGTCATCACCAGACTTGGTTGGGTTACAAGGAGGTAGTTTCTTCAGGTTGAACTGTTCAGCATCAAATGTTGGGTACATTTTCTTGGATATCTTTGTGGCATTGTTCACGATCTTTTCTGACTCCGCACGATGATTGTTTCTTAATTCTACAGCACAACCTGTGGAAATAAAACAACAAAACATTATTATCATGGTAATATCAACAATAGAAAATGGCAGGCAACTCGAATTATCAACAGTGATGGAGATTATAAAACTGAGATTAGAAACCAGTCTCAAATCTAAAGCATCTGATTGGCTGAACTGGTGACCAGTCACCATTTTAGCTAATCATATCCTTGAGATTTGAGACTGGTTTCCATTCTCAGTTTTATAACCATGGGGCCTGAATGTGGGATTTAGTGTTCAGTGCTCATCAAATTGAGCAAGAAACTTTCTCAGTAACTCACTAATACACAGCTCGTGGATTTATAATTTACGTACTACAAAAAATGTGAAATGGGTGCACATACATTAAAGTTAAGATAACAGTTTTAACCCTTTGTGCCATATTAACACATTTTTAAACATGTTTGACCAGTGTAGGTCCAGATCAGTTGACACATCCATGCCACGTCTTAAATAAGCTAATGTGGGATTCAGTGCTCATCAAATTAAGCAAGAAACTTTCTCAGTACCTCACAATTACTGACAACAGTGCTACAAGCTACAACCCTGACACAGTCTATGAAAAAAGCTCATGCTGGTGACTGGTCATACCAAAATCAGGAGATCAGTCTCAAATGCAAAGCATCTGATTGGCTGAAATGACGACTGGTCGCCATTTCAGCCAATCAGATGCTTGAGATATGAGACTGGTCTCCAGTCTTAGTTTTATGATCTTGGGCACAGGACAAAAATCATAAAACTACACTAGAGCCAACATCTCAATCATCATCATTATTATTCCTATCATCATCAACATCCTTATCATCCTTATCATCATCATCATCATCATCATCATCATCATCATCATCATCATCATCATCATATGTGATGATCATTATATCATCTCATCATCTCTGCTGTCTGATCAGGATCTGCACTGCTCATTTTTTGGTCAGAAATGAAAAGGCAAATAGTGAAGATCCTGATTAGATGGCATGAATGTGCTGGCTGATCTGGAGTTGCACTATTCGCACTTGCCACAAGGACCTGTATATGCAGGAAAGGGAAAATATATGTGAATAGTATTCTAAACTATTAGTGAAGTACTTCCTTGTACAAATTGATGTGAAAACTAGTACCGGGAATTAGTCAAAACACAATCCTCTATTGAAGAGGAGTGTTCAGATAAATAAAGGAGGAAATTACATACTGTAGAATGCTTTAATTTTGCATGGTCAAAATATTGCAATTTTTGTCAAAATTCAGCTCTTTTTAAATTTGCATATTTATGAATATGCGACATCGTCAGACTCAAAACCTGAACTCAGTGATCTCTCTTGCTTTAAAATAAAATGGGTTATTTTCGCGACAGAAAATATTTGCGATTTTCTCATAATTAAAATTTTCGCTCCTGTAATTTTAGCAAATTTGAGCCCAAAAAGATTTTTTGTTCGCGTTTTCACTGTTGCAGGGCATTCATATTGCTAAAGTTGTTGTAATCTTGTACAATCAAATGTACCTGTAAACATTTAATTTTATTACAAGAAGTGTTCCCTATGGTGTGAATGTTGTGCATTAAACAGTGGTATTTTATTAAACTGTTATAAACCAAAATTCCCATAGCATAATAAACATCCGTTTTAATAACAATGTCGATTATGTTTTTATTGACACACTAATGACTGTTCCGCCGCGGATAAGCCTATAGACATTATGAAGCAATAATTAACCTGTAGTCCGCTGGGGTGCTTGTAATATCTTTACACACAGCTGAATAAGTAACGCTCATCTGGGTTGTTTTTAAACCACAGTATATGCAACAAATTTTGAAATTATGAAATTATCTCTAACCATGATTTGAAGCTTCCTGTCATTACTAATGATTTTGGCTCCGGAATCATAAATTGTATCGATACTTGTCTAATCTGCTCGAAGAGTTTACTGAATTTGTTCACTATGTGAAATACTCAATTAACCAAGAACATAAGAAATAATAACGGCAGTTTTAATTAAGCGTTTCGAAGCATCTAGCAACATAGTGCACATCACGAAAGTTAAGTTGGGAATTTTTGGTGTTTATTATTTTAGCGACTTTTTACCAGTCGCGAAAATGTGAAAATATTATGCTCGCAAAAAAAAATTATACGGTAAACCGGTACAAATTTTCGGAAATATAGAAACTCATCATAATTATATTCCTGGTATTAATGAATTCACAAGGTAAGTGATTCGTGAATATTAGCGAAAACAAAATTAACACTAGATGTTTTTTGTGAAAAATGCATGTCTCCCCCCTGCGCTCCCCGCCCCCCTGCGCCCAGACCCCTGTGACCTTGACCTTTGACCTACTGATCCCATAATCAATAGGGTTCTTCTACTCAGTAAGGGCTATTACCCTATTTAGTTTGAATGCTCTGGGTCAATCGGTACTCCAGTAATTGACCGGATACGGTTTTTACTCTTTGGGGCCCCTGTGACCTTGACCTTTGACCTACTGACCCCAAAATCTATAGGGTTCTTCTACTCTATAATGGCTATCAACCTATGAAGTTTGAAGGCTCTGGGTCAAAGGGTACTCGAGTTATTGAGCGGAAACGGAAGTGTGACAGACGGACAGATGGACAGGGCAAAAACAATATGTCTACCCCAGAGGGGGGGAGACAAAATGAATAAAACCAATTCTACAGTAACAACAACAACAGTGGTCTTCAATCTCACTTCTATGATACAGAGTCCAGTACCTACCAATTCTTTCCAGTGAACTAAAAGTATCAGCCAGAAAATTGCCTGGCTCAATTGAAGGCAACTGTCGCACGTCTCCTAGAAGGACTATTTTACGCAGCTGTGCATGTTCTTGAAGAAGTTCAATCAAAAAAGAGAAAGTTGATACAGAAACTAAGCTGCATTCATCTACCACTAGAGTGTTGACATCTTTATGTTTCCATGGTACACCTGCAAAATTAAAATATAATATTTACACTCACCTTGAATTTTCCATTTTATAATGTACTTTTCATCTTAACTCTACATGTAACTACTCCATATATGCCTTTTATCACATGGGTGACCAGTTTAGATCCAGATCAGCTAGCACATTCATGCCATCTGAACGAGATCTACACTGGGTGCTTTTTTGGTCATATATAACCTAATGAATCAAAAAGCTGACAGTGCAGATCCTGATCAGATGGCACAGATGTGCCGGCTGATCTGGATCTAAACTTCACCCATGCCATAAAGGCATTTATATTGAGGAAAGGGTTAAAGCAAGAGGAGGGAAATATCACTAAATTACTTTTTGTTGACATATGTCTATAATTTGAATGGCAGTCTATCTATAGACTATTTTCATTTCAGATGAAAATTATTTGGTCCAGAATGTAGCTTTATTAACCCTTTCCTCCACATACACACCTTTATTGCGTCGGCAATCAGTGTAGATCTAGATCAGATGGCACATCTGTGCCGTCTGTTCAGGATCTGCACTGTTTGCTCTTTTATTTATTAGGTTATTTCTGACCAAAAGGCGACCAGTGCAGATCCTGATCAGACGGCACGGATGTGCCGGCTGATCTGGATCTACACTAGTCGCACATGTGTAAAAATGTGTATAAATGGAGGATAGGGTGAAAGATGTCCACAAATTACTGGACTGCTCACTTTTGTTTTGCCTTGTCAACAACAAGCACATTGCCATAAGTTAATCTGAAACATCATGCTCTCATTTTGTCTTGTTATTGTGACCAGTGCCCAAGGTTATAAAGCTGAGCATGGAAACCAGTCTCAAATCTCAAGCATCTGATTGGCTGAAATGGCGACTGGTCGCCATTTCAGCCAATCAGATGCTTGAGATTTGAGACTGGTTTCCAATCTCAGCTTTATAACCTTCAGGCCAGTCAACAGCTAGTCAAAAAATAATATATTAGAAATTCTCCTTCTCAATATTTCAGTCAATAAGGATACTAATTCAAGTTTGACATGCTTCAAACAACGCATATGTTTTTCATAACATGACAAATACAAAATTGCAATTTTCAGTCCTTAACCCTTTCCTCCATATATACATAATTTTACGCATTTGCGACCAATGTGGATCTAGATCAGCCGTCATATTCATGCCGTCTGATCAGGATCTGCACTTGTCGAATTTTGAATTTTGGTCTGAAATAACCTAATGAAACAAAGAGCGAACAGTTTAGATCCTGATCAGACAGCACAGATGTGCCAGCTAATCTGGATCTAAACTGTTCGCCCACGCAACAAAGATGTTTCTGTAGAGGAACGGGTTAATTAAACTGAATACGCTGCAGCTCCGTTATATCGCGATCCGTTATATCGCGATATCCAATATATCGCGCTCGGTATGTGGATCCCAATTTTTTGTACATTTACAATGTATATGTTTGTTCATTCTTCCTGGGTGGTAAAAAACACCAAATGATCATCAACGTTGTTGACAAATTTACGAAACACACGCTTTTTTCGTGTCGTATTACGTCATTTTCGACGACGGTTGTTTATTACATTTAATATGCAGGGATCTAAGAGGCGATGTACAAGTTCACCCACAGATACAATTTAACATCAAAAGTATGAAAATAAATAAAAGTTTTTTTTATACAAAAAAGCTTCAGATTTGACATTAAACCTCCCTTTGTAACGAGCAATACGTGCGAAAAACACCAAGCTGATACAGTATTGACAAAATTTCGTTCACGAGACAAACCGCAAATAAGCGACAATTAATGAAAGCAGCTAACGATAATAGACACTGAGCAGGAAACGTCAAAACAGTTTATTGTTTTGACATTACCTGCTCACGGACATATCAAGGTGGTTAACAGGGACGTCGGTGAAATAACATCGCCGACCTTGACAGACCAACCGATCGTCGATCAGATGAAAGTACCGACACTGTTGGAAATTGATGACGGCGATCTTTTACATTAATGAATTTCTGTTTATTAAAAATAAACCTCCATAAATTATATAAAAAGTTGTTATAAAACATTTGTCCAGCGTGGAACGTACTCCCTGATGTACCCGTAGATTTCACTGTGTGTTAATTACGCAACACAGTGATATACATGCGTCTGACAGCAAAACAAATAATTCAGGTTGTTTAAGCGCGATTATTTACTTATATCGCGCTCCGTTTATATCGTAGTTGGCGGGCTTGGTCCCCGAGGTCTGCGATATAAATGGAATTTCAGTGTACATTTTGGTATCCTTACATCATAAGGTGATATCAGTGGAACCCATAGATGCTCACAAGGTTATATAGTTTGGAGACAGGAATAGTGTTAAAATGTACTATATGTTGCTAAACAAAAGGGCAATAACTCAGTGAATACATGGTGTCACCCCTGTGATTTTGTCAGAACCAATGTTAAGTTTTTGTGGAGCATAACACTGTCAAATGTGACCTTGACCTTGAAATGTTGGTTTCATCACAACCCTGTTGTCATAAGCAATATAATTCATACAGAAGCTTTAAGAAACGGCCAAGTTATATCCAACGTTAGATTTTTGTGACAATCCCGTTGACTGATGGACAGAATGACTGACAAAGCGATTCCCACATATCACCTTTTCTCAGGAAGGGTGACACCAAATAAAACCAAATATCAACCAATACCATCTTGCATGTTTCTGTAACTGTAAATGACTTGATGAAGAGTGAATGATGGATGTTTAGCTCTCTTGCCCAGCAAATTGGCTGCCTTTCCAGTTGGTGCCGTTAACAATAACTGTATTTTCTCAGGACAGCCATCTTTCTTATCTTTTTCATAAATATCTTCGTTAGAGTTATCTCCCATGTCTGGTTGAGTGTCATCATAGGTGGCGCCAGCATCATTGTTATTGTTGCCAGCATTCTGCCAGGAATTATGTCTTGTCCTACAAAGCAATTCAAACTTTATTTTTATTTGTATAACTGGGTTAAAAAATCTGTTTCAAACTTTACAACTAAGCTACTTTCCTATCATCTTTAATGATTTATATCAATCTTATATACATTTATAAACAACATAACAACAGAATACTTCATATTTTAAACAGAAAATTAAAAAAAAATTATTAGCCATATTCTACCATAAAACGTTAAGTTCATTTTTTTTCAATTCCCATGAGACAAATTATCAAAGCTCTGAGTTTAATGGGTTTTTTTTAACATGATAGAATTGTGTGCTGTTTCCATTGCTGACAATTAATCAAAATATGGAACTCAAATTAAGGTTTCAACTACTTGGCAACTATTTGCAAATGTGGATAAAATTGAAAAAACAACAACTATTACACCATTTACCTATTATACCTTTAATCATTGCAGGTGCTGGGATGTTGGAAAATTATATGTAGTTACAATTGGGATCATAGAACACATATAATTTTCCGCAACCTTTCTTTCATATGGCAAATGCATGCTTATTGGTAATAATTGACAGAAAATGGCATTAACCCTTTCCTCCATATACACACCTTTATAGCATGGGCAAACAGTGTAGATCCAGATCAGCCAGAACATCTGTGCCGTCTGATCAGGATCTGCACTGTTCGCTTTTTTATTTGTTAGGTTATTTCTGACCAAAATGCGACCAGTGCAGATCCTGATCAGATGGAACTGATATGCCGGCTGATCAGGATATTCACTGGTCGCACATTCCTAAAAATGAGTATATATAGAGGAAAAGGTCAACCTTCCTTGACTTCGTAAAAAATAGGTCTCCCACAGCCATCTTCCCCAACCCCCAACCCAGCCCTCCCCGCGAAAAACTTCTTATTCTCAACAACAATGAATGATAAACACTATTTACCTGTTAACCTTAGCAGCAGTTATCACCTTGGTTACCACATATGTTTTCCCACAACCACCTTTACCAGATATGGCAACAACTGGTTTACAGGCGATCAATTTAGCAGCCCTCATCTGGTCATGATCTCTTCTTATACTGTCAAAGTCTTCACTGAAAAATAAAACATAATTAAACATTTATCTCATTAATGGAACACTGTGTCACTTCCCTTTCACCATTCATTTTAACAGGTTTGGCACAGGTACTTGGGTATAACAGATAGAAATTTAAAATTGTACCGGAAATTCTCAGTTATAAGATGGGGTTTTTTCCTTGGAAAATAACCTTTTAAGTTGGGGATCCGTCTTATGTAAAAAAACATAAATTGGATCTTAAGTTTTTTCAGAAGAAGGAATATTCATTTATACAGTTACCATTATCCATGTAACCCAAAATGCAACGTCAACCTGTACTAACTACAAACCAAGTTTGAGTATATCTATTTGAAATTTTAACACAATCTTCTTAAAAACAGAACATTAAATAGCATCTTGTAATCAATTCATGAAAGAAAGGATAACTAATTTAACAGTTACTGTCGTACCGGTGACCAAAAATACAAACACAACCGGGATGTCAACTCCTGCTTAAACTATGAACCATGTTTGGTAAGGATAACCCAAACCAGCTTCAGTTGATTGTCTACACATGGTGTTTCTATTTTTAGTTTCAGTGACCTTTACCTTGATCCAATCACCCCATAAACAATACCATGCAAAGTTTCATCATAGGTTATCCACAGCATTTCTAAAATTTTCAGAAAAATGTCCGATTGAAATTTCCTGACAGAGAAAGTCTAATTTTAATTACAGTAACCTTGATCCTGTAACAGCAAAACCAGGGATCCTAAATATAACCCTATTCAAGGTCTCAACTTGGGCTACATAATTATGTACCAAGTTTGGTATGAATATTAGGGGAGGGGGTAAGGGGGCATATAACAATGCTTTTGGTATCGCAAATTATGTAAATCATTAAGACAATTGTATCAATAATAAATATACTAAATATATTTGTTTATTCAAATCACTCTTACAATATATATGTAAAATATGGTATTTATCTAAGGAGGTTGATCACAAATGATATATGTACTGTTGTATCATTTAATTTCACGGAGATCAAATTTCACACAAATGACATATTAAGTGATATTTTAGTGAGGGCTTCAATTCACACTTGTATTATTCTAATAAGACTTGATATTCACTGGTTTTAATTTGCTAGGTTTAATTTTGTGCACTTACCATAGCACGAAATAAGTGAACATTAAACCACCACGAAATATAATGATACCACAGTAATTCGTGATTCAGGCCAATCCTTCTTCCACTGATATTAAAACCTTAACAACTGACATTTGAAGTTATAATGACAAATACATTTACTAGTTAAGTGTTTACTCTTTATATAACAACCAATACTCTAACTCATACTCTTATTTCATGGCAGTGAATGGGACTCGAGACTTCAAGCAAGGATAAGACCAAACCCCAATGTCACAAAAAAATCTTATGCTCAAATTTAATTTTTTAATTATTATTTATTATCAGCAATACTAGCATTTTAGCAACAATATCAGCAAACCATTCGCAACTTGAGCAATATCAGTAATTTAGCAGCAATATAGCAGCAATGTCAGTAATAAATCAGCAATAAATTGACAACATCTGAAATACATCAGCAGTATAAGCATTTTAGCTGGAATATCTGCAATACATCAGCAATATAGCAGCAATGGCAGTAATAAATCAGCAATACATTGACAACATCTGCAATACATCAGCAGTATCAGTATTTAGCAGCAATATCTGCAATACATCAGCAATATCAGCACTTTAGCTGGAATATCTGCAATATATAAACAATATCAGCATTTTAGCTGGAATATCTGAAATACATCAGCAATATAGCAGCAATGTCAGTAATAAATCAGCAATACATTGGAAACATCTGCAATACATCAGCAGTATCAGTATTTAGCAGCAATATCTGCAATACATCACCAATATTAGCACTTTAGCTGGAATATCTGCAATACATAAACAATATCAGCATTTTAGCTGGAATATCTGAAATACATCAGCAATATAGCAGCAATGTCAGTAATAAATCAGCAATACATTGAAACATCTGCAATACATCAGCAGTATCAGCATTTTAGCTGGAATGTCTGCAATACATCAGCAATATAGCAGCAATGGCAGTAATAGATCAGCAATACAGTGGAAACATCTGCAATACATCAGCATTTTAGCTGGAATATCTGCAATAAATCAGCAATATAACACCAATGTCAGTAATAGATCAGCAATACAGCAGCTACATCTGCAATTATCAGCAATATCAACATTTAAGCTGGAATGTAAAAATTCAATTGCAACTAAACATATTGATTCAAATTCTGAGAAAATATTGGTTATTTGTTTGGAATAGTTTTTAAAAATGCAACTTGCAAGAAAATCAATCAAGTGTGCTCTTTTCTTCAGAATTTTAAAATTTCAATTGGTTGATTTTAAAATTCAACTCATTATTTTTTATGATATTCTTGCCAGAAATTAACCCTTTACTCATAAAAACACCTTAATTGCCTGGGCCTGTGTAGATCCAGATCAGCTGATACATTTGTGCCATCTGATCAGGATCTACAATGTTCCTTTTAAGATTTATTAGGTTATTTCTGACCAAGATGTGACCAGTGCAGATCCAGATTAAATGGCATGAATGTGCAGGCTGATTTAGATTTACACTAACTGCACATGCATAAAAAGGTGTTTATATGGAGAAAAGGGTTTAACCAGCACCAAAAGGTGGTTTCTGACAAAAATCTACCGGTACTTTAACCTTTCCTCAATATATAAGTCTTTATGATGTGGGCAAACAGTGTAGATCAAGATCAGCTGGACACATTCATGCCATCTGATCTCAATCTACAATGTCTGCTTTTAGATTTATTACATCATTTCTGACCAATATGCAACCAGTGTAGATCCAAATAAGATGGCATGAATAAGCAGGCTGATCTAGATTTACACTAACTGCACATGCATAAAAAGGCGTTTATATGGAATAAAGGGTTAAACCAGCACCAAACGGTGGTTTCTGACAAAAAAATTGCATAAGAGTACAAAAATCAGAGTTCCTAGATTATGCATGTACCAGCACATAATTATAATGATTCTAATGCTCATAATGTCCTGCTTTTGTTGTAAGTGGTGTCGATATGTACTAAGTTATAGTTAATGTATATTAAGTGAAGTTTTAACAATTTAGAAACCCTAAGAGAACGGAGCTTATCCAAGTGACCATCATGAGTTCTTAATTTTTCAAACTTCACTAAATATACACTTAAAGCATGTAGTTTTAATAACAGAAAAGAGGTAAAGAACATTTGAAATTCTGGCTCTGTGATTGGATGGAAAATTGTGGTGAACACTACAGAGGAGGAAACTATTGTTTCTAATATAATAAAGTTATTTAATGTTTAAGTTTTTTTTTCATTATCCTTTGCTCAATTTGAATGAGGAGGAAGTTCAATAAAAACAAAATCGTGGAAATGTTAACAGATTTCTAAAAGATGATATAAATCTACTAATTCAGGTATTTTCTTTTATTTATTTCTTATTTTTATAAAAAAATTGTATAACACTTATAACTCATACAGAATATTGACATGTCTTTCAGAACTAAGTGTTATTTTGTCATTACAATGTTCTGTTTTGGCAGGAAATGTTGTTTAATAAATAAGCACAGAAGAATATCAGTTATTGATATTGTTTGCAAAACCTTAATGTACAAGTACTTAACAAAAAATGAAAAGAATAACCTACTTTTCTAGGGTCTGACCTGAATAAGGGCCCAAAAGAAACTCATTATTTGTTTAAATGACTTCTCAAAAACTCATTGTTTATTTTGTTAGAATGTTCCGTCAGCCAGATCACCAACACAACCTGTCACTGAGACTTTCCCAAGTCCTAGATGAGATAGGGGTGAACCAGGAAATAGTGATCAAGACAAGAAGGGCATTATTGTTGGCTGAGACCTGTTCTCATATTAGATGTTATTTAGCTGGCTGCAAATTATTCAAATATTTGTTTGGCAGTCAGACTGAAGGTTCAACTACACCAGGCCTAAAATCAGATATAGATTTTCTTTGTTGTCACAGTGTGCCATCAGTTATACAGGACTGGTCGGAATGGCAGCAGAGCAAAAAGCAGTACCTGATGATACAGGATGATACCACCTCTCCTGGCTATTGTCTGCTACAGGTGCTGGATCATAATGTTCCTCGTCCTGAACAAGACTTACGGCATAACCACTTCAGCATAGACAACAGAGGCAGAGTGCTGCTGATACATTATCATTGTTTACAACATATAAAAGATGGGCAAATTCGACATGGTCCTGCTACATCAGCTCATAATCCTCTTGAAACAGATAGAGATTATGTAAAAGCTTTACACTGTTCATCATGGCCCAAAGAAGCTAATCCCTGGCTACAGCTGCAGAATGCCAATGGTTGGCCACCAGAAGATATGAAGAGATATTCAGCAGAACAGGGGTGTTTTCTTGTTCCTGTCGGCAGCAGAACAGGCATATATCGAGATGAAGATGTTGAATGGAGAATATCTACCTCCTTTGCTGAAAGATGCTTAATGTGGAGTCTTAACATCACGCAAATAAGGTGTTACATTCTAATGAAGATGATTCTCAAATCTTTTATCAAACCAAGATGTGGAGAGGCTATCTCCAGCTTTATGTGCAAGTCAATCCTATTCCACACCATAGCTGATTCAGAAGGCAGCAGTACATGGAATGAAAGTACTCTATTATCAAGGTTAAATCAGTGTTTGCAAGTTTTATTGAACTGTATATTAACAGAAAACTGCCCCCATTTCATCATACCCAGGAATAATCTTCTTGCTGGTAAACTATCTGCAGCAATAAAACACCAGCTTGTAGATGTCATGTGCATGCTGACAGGAAATATGGAGCAGTCACTGTTGGGTATATCCATAGATGATCTTGGTAATCGTCTTCATGTGAAGTCAGGTGGTTTGTCGGTGGTTTATCCGTCTGCCAGTTACATAGCTGCCAAGGAAGCATTTTCTAAAATTGGATTTCTATCATCCTGGGTTTTACAATGCATTCAGGACATTCTGAACAGAGAATCCCACCACAATGTTCCCATTTACCACAGGTTTCTATCAGGAATTGTCTCAAAACTGTGTCAGTTATATTCCCTTGGAAGTAGACTGGAGAAAGCAGCAATCAGTCTATATACACCATTTTTCTGTACTCACATCGGATCCATAATGGCCTCTGTAGATATTGAACATTCTCAGGGTACGATATCTCATGGTGCCATGTTGTGGTTCTCCTTGGGCTTGAACTCGGATATCTTATCAAGCAGGCTGAAGCTGGCATCAGCATTGTACTGTGCGGGAGATCTAGAAAGATGTGAAATTATTTTGGGCACTCTGGAAAGGCAACTATCACAAACACCCGTGTGGAACTTTTGTAGTTGCTTTTTACAAGGAAGAATAGATCTACTAAGAAATATATATTCAGAACACTTTGGAAAAATCTGCTATGAAATCAATGAAAAGGCCATACAAAACAACATGTCAAGCTGTGTGAAATATTTGCCTTGTGAGTTAAACTGCATTCCTAAGGAGCTGAAATACGAGATGTTCAGATCCACAGAAGATGACTGGCCATACAGAGGTGAAAGGGACTTCTTGATGGACTGGGCAGTGGTGGACTCCCTGCCATACCTTTACTTTCTGCAGTACAAGGTCTACAACCAACTCCAAAGACCTGACAATAAAGTTAGAGCTCTTTACAACCTGGCCCACGCAATCAGCACTGAGGATAACCTAGGACACAAAGAGACAGCCTTTAATCTGCTGGGACAGTGTATGGAGCAAGAGAACAGAACAGAAGATGCTTTATTCTGTTACACAATGTCGCTTAATGTGAGGGGAAGAAACAATGCAGCAAAATGGCATGTTTGCATGTTGCTAGCCAGGCTTTTTCGAGGGTGACCTAAACTGACTCTTGTATACAGTAATGCTCAAGTATTAAAATACAGTTATCAGAGTGCTTTGTAGTAGAGTCCAATAATGACATCTGGTAGCCAGGGCTGATGATTATAAAACTGAGATTTGAAACTAGTCTCAAATCTCAAGCAGGTGTTTGAGATTCGAGACTGGTCTCCAATCTCTGACCAGTTACCATTTCAGCCAATCAGATCCTTTGAGATTTGAGACTGGTTTTCATTCTCAGTTTTATCATCTTGGGACAGTCTTTTAAAAATACAGAATGTATTGATCTGATAACATATATTGTCATGAACATATTCACAAATAAATATTTCAGATACATGAACAATCTTTTATTCTTTTTTTCAGTGTTTTTGCCCCATTAGCATAATCAGAGTCTAAATAGACGTTGGGTAGAAATTTCAACAAAGTTTAATGAGACCTGTACGGTGAAAAAATATACATGTCCTTAGTTTAGAGTTCTGCTAATCGTTATACTGTAGCAGCATTTAATTTCAAGAGGGTTAATATTCATGTGTCAGCATCAAATGAAATGATTTTATTTCTTATTTGCCTAATAAGATCAGCTATTATATATTCTAGTTTACAGTGTTTGATTTCGTGCCTTTTTCTTTGTAGGGAATAATATGACATCTGAACCAATAAGCAACCAGAATTAACTAGTTCTCAACTTACATTTATACCACAATTATACTAGGGTCAATCCCAAGATCATGAATATAAGACTAAAGATCAGTCTCAAATCTTAATATCAGACATTCAGACTTCTGGTAGTCTCCAATAAGACTAATTAACAGCTTGAGTTTTGACCCTATACTTCATATAATTTTATATTTCTTTTAATGCATGTGGGAACAGTGTTGATCCAGATCAACTGACACATCTGTGTCATCTGATCAGGATCTGCACTGTCCATTTTGTTGGTAAAAAATTACCTAATAATTAAAAAAGTGATCAGTGTAGATCCTGATCAGATGGCATGAATGTGCCAGCTGATATGGATCTATACTGTCTATTTAATCAGTGTAGATCCAGATCAGTTTCTGCATCCATACAGTCCAATCAGGGTCTGCATTCCTCGCAACTCGGTCAGAGTAGCATTATTTATGCACTAGAAAACAGTTTTGATCCTTTTCAGATGTCACATATTCAGAAAGCCTCATTTTGTCATACAAACTTTTAGCAGAACTACGCATTGGTTTCTGATCTTCAGTACCTGATTTCTCTCAGGATTGGTACAAAATCATTTACCTGCAACTTGTCGGCCAACATCAGAAACTCATGAACATCGCTTGTGCTCTTTTTCGATGGGCGCATAAAAATGACAAAATGTTTATTAACCATGAGTATTGTAGTAGCCAAGCTACAAAAATGTGATTTTCTTGGTAACATCAGTTACGAGAAACCTTGAGTTTCTTTGTAAAACTTTTAAAAGAACAATGCGGTAGTTATTCTGAAGTAGTCTATTATACATCATTCCAAAAGAAAGTGTGCATTTTGTTTCGGTAGTTTTTCATTAACTGCTTTTCTTAATGCCTGAACAATAAAGTTAATATTAGATCATTTAAATTCTATAGTTACAGTATCTACGATCTAATCTCAATTTTGATACCAAATATTAAAGCATGAAGAAAAGCAGTTAATGAAAATTTATTCCAAAATAAAGTGCAAACTTTCTTTTGGAAAAGAGTATAGTTTAAGTGAGAAGTCAATGATGGTAATATAAGCCTAAAATATAAAACAGGAAGATAATATAAAAAAATTTAAGTGAGAAGACTTAGTGTTTTGTGACAAGGGCCCGGAAAACAGGAAGATTGTGCAAGATTAAGCAGGACAATAATTCTATTATAATGTTCTACTATCGTATTTTGAGTTTGGGAAACTCAAGAGATAATAAATGTTTTCTATTTGATTGTATTATAACAGACCGGGGTAGAATAAAATCCTTTTTCTAAAGCCGATTATTTTAAACCACATTATCTATGAAATTTCATTATAAATTTTAGTTTCATTTTGACATCAATCTATTATTGGGGTTCTCGCGGAATGTATAAATTCGGCCAGAAAAATTGTGAGAATTATGTGCAACCAGCATATTTGTGCTGTCCGATCAGGATCTGCACTGTTTAATTTTTTATGCTGTCTAATCAGGATCTGCACTTTTTGGTAAGAAATAACCTAATAAATCAAAAAGCAAGCAATGCAGATCCTGATCGGACAGCACAGATGAGCCAGCTGATCTGGATATACACTGTTCGCCCATGCTATAAAGGTGTATGTTTGGAGGAAAGGGTTAATTTACAGTTTACCATGCTTTTATCCTTAGGGCGAACACTTTATATATCTAGATCAGCCAACAAATCCGTGCTGTCTGATCAGGATCTACACTGTTCACTTTCAGATTCATTAATAGGTTTTTTCTAACTAAGTTGCAACAAGTGTAGATCCAGATCAATCTACATAATTAATCAAAAGGCGATCTGGGTAGATCCTGAAAGGCGATCTGGGTAGATCCTGAAAGGCGATCTGGGTAGATCCTGAAAGGCGATCTGGGTAGATCCTGAAAGGCGATCTGGGTAGATCCTGAAAGGCGATCTGGGTAGATCCTGAAAGGCGATCTGGGTAGATCCTGAAAGGCGATCTGGGTAGATCCTGATCATTGATCACACTGTTCGCCCATGCCATAAAGCCATATATAAGGATTATATCCCAGGAGATATCAGCGAAGATCCAGGAAAAAAATTCGCTATAAAAAATATTTTCTTTACGATCATCTACACATCCGGGTTGATCATTTGTGCAAGACTCAGACTTCCGGAAAGTTCCAGCCTGATGGACCTGTGGTAAAATTTGGGCTGGTCTGACGCGATTGTTTGTGTTATCAGACTGAATGTCCGAGAAACATTTGTACTGCCAATTCCTTTTTAACAGACCGGTCAGTCATAATTTGTTTCAGTCAAACAGATTTTCACGTCGTGTCTGAACAAATGTCCAAAACATTTTTCAATTTACTGAAGATTTAAAGAAATCCACCAGATAGTTAATGAGGATTTGTTGCCACAAAATTTTATTACTGAAATTAACAAAGGGCCATACGTCTTATACAGATGGCTGCAGAAAAAATATTTTCTTTGTGATCATCTACACATCCTGCTTGATCATCTGGGCAAGTTTGAAAGAAGTCAGCCTCATAGTTAATTAGGAGTTGATGCCATGAGATTTGGGGGATGTGCGTACGCACGGACAGACAGGCAAGTGTAACTCGATATTCCTTCATGTTGTGGGGGCATTAAAAACAAACATAAAGAAGACGAAAAATTACAATCCAGATGTGAACTGCAGGGCTCATCTAGATCTACACTATTTGCACAAGGGATATAACTCCTATCAAAGAAGTAAAGGGTTAACCCCACCCTTACCTGCTCCAGTCCACCACGATATCCCAAGGTTGTTTGTCCTCCAGTTCCAAGAGAGAGTTAATTCCCCTTGCTATCTTGTTCTCGGCCTGCCAAAGCTGCATCAGAAAAACTATTCGGGAGCCATTTTCTACTTGTGTTCGTGTCACATTGTTCTTGTTAAGAAACTCCAAAGCTTCTTCAAACATCTGTATTACAGGGCTATAAATAGGAAATCAAGTTAAAGTTCACATAATTTGTTAGCTATAAGTTTTATAACCCTTAACTACATATAAACGAGTTAAATGCATGTGCGCCAGTGTAGGTGCCACCTGATCTGGATCTTAACCTAATGAAATCTTAAAGAGAACAGAGTTTAACTTAAATTTTCAACATTATGCTTCAACTTCATGTTCTGTGCAGTTGAACCTGCTTTAGCAGCCACATGCATTCAGAAACCACCTGTCTTAAACAGCCAGTTTGAATACGTGCTTAACTAGCATTTTGTTCTAATTTTAACCTGTCTTTAACAGCCACCTGTGTTAAGCAGCCACTTTTGTCACTCTCTTTGGTGGCTGCTTTATACAGGTTTGACTGTAGTCTTATTCTCCTAATTAACCATAATTTCTAAAGGGATGCAGTGTAGTGTTGTATCCAGGATTTAAAAAGGGTAAGGTGCTGTGAAAAAAGGGCAGGGTGCTGTCAAAAAGGGGCAGGGGCAAATACGTGTTTTTCGCTACCAAAAGGGCACTTTACAGCATACTTAAACTTAAGTTGTTGTTGTTGTTGTGTTGTTTTTTTTTGTTTTTGGGTGGGGCAGGGGTTGGTGAATAGGTGAATATGCTTTTTTTAAACAAATCTGAATCAATTAATTATCATGTGACTAACTCTGACAACAGAACAGCCAGAGTAAAATCTTGTTAAAATTGAAAGTGTATCCTTAGCTCTGTCACTTAGTGATACTTGATGATATTGTAGGTGAGATTTTGGCCAATTTATGTGATAGTCAAAATTTATAAGTTACTTACAAAAATAATAAAACCTTAGAATATTGTGGGGAAAAAAACATATCCGAAATTATTGCTGTCCAAAATTTCTACACTTTCACCGGTTGTAATTTCTAATGAAATTTAGATTGTACATGATGAATTTGAAATTTAATCAAGAGAACTAGATGTTTCCTTGAGTTTTCCATGTAATTTGAGCAGTTCAAAGACATCAAGGTATCAAAATCCAACTTACTAGATAATAGAAAAATTGGCAAAAAGTCAAACAATTTCCGTTTTGAAAGTGAGCATTTTTTCATAATTTTTATAAAGTTCCTGTTTTCTATGGCTTCAACCATTGAAATAAAGTTATTTTTGTGTATTCACATTTGTTTCCCTTCCGAATATGAATGCTTGTTTGAAAGAGTACTTTATTAAAAACGAGTGATACCGGCAAATTCAAAATAATGGGACAAGCGAATTACTGTATAGAATTACGATATTTTTCTTTATTTTCGTTTTAAAATTATCAGATAACCTGGTTTTAATACAAAAAAATACTGTACAAATATGCTGGACAGTTTATTGGAGTATAGAAGCAAGTGATGCGACAATTAATTGACTCCAAGGGGGGTCGGTCAGGACGTTTGATATGCCGCATGGGCACATGCTGTTGATTAGGCTAATCAGCTGTTTATGACTAACAAGTTTTTTGACACTGGGTTTCTGTGTATTTGCCACTTGTCCAGATATCGATTAATGACTTGTCTGGGACTAGATTTCAAACAGTCGCTGTAGGGTTAAGGTAACTTGGGAAAACACAGGCATTGAATAAACAAAGGCAGATTTGGTGGAGGTTGACATTAATTATTGAAGACAAAAGGGCGTTTATGGGGAAAAGGGCAGAGTGTTTGAGATTTAGGGCAGGCCGGGGTGCCGCACCCCGCTATCACGCTATAGATACAACACTACAGTGTGAACTATTACTTTTATAGGGATGGCTAGAGTAAAAGCTGCTCACAATTGATTGAACTGTGCACTATGTTTTGACGTGTGAGATAGACGATTTGTTTGTTTGTTTCGGGTTTAACGCCTGGTTTCAACAGCTAGGTTATATCCCGGCGGTCAGTCCACCTAACCGGTGTTCCTGGGTCTCCAACCAGTACTAACCAATTTCTCCGCAAGCGACTGACTGCTTCCTCACTTGAATCAGAGGTGAGGGACAAATGACTCTCAGACGCAATGTCCGAGTTCAATTGTTACGGAGAAATTTTTTCCCGCCTCGGCTGGGGATCGAACTCACGACCCCTGGATTGACAGTCCGATGCTCTACCAACTGAGCTAGCCGGGCGGGGCGTGAGATAGACGAGCAAGCATATTTGGTCCAAGTTGCTGTGCCGTCATTCACTTTTTTCTTATCATGGCTGTTTAACAGCCATTTGAAAAAGCCGTAATATCACAAATTATTCTCATAATTTCTATATTAATGAGAGTATTTATGTGTGTAAATATAACGATTGAATCGATATTTGATGGTTTTTATTGGTTATGAAAAACAATTGGATTGTTTAAAGTACGCTGAACAATACTTAAAGCCAGATATCATTCCTTAAAGCATCTATATCATATTGCATAAATGTTATATCCAATGTTTCTGGGTATTGTTTAACTTGCAATACTTCAAAGCAACATTTCATACCTTAAAGCATCCATTATTCTATCAAAAGGTACAAATGTTACATCCAATATTTCTGGGTATTATTTAATTTACAATACTTCAAAGCAACATTTCATACCTTAAAGCATCCATTATTCTATCATAAGGTACAAATGTTATATCCAATGTTTCTGGGTATTCTTTAATTTACAATACTTGAAAGCAACATTTCATACCTTAAAGCATCCATTATTCTATCATAATGTACAAATGTATGTCCATTTTCCCTGGTCTCTTTCTTGATGTACTCGTACATTTGTACAGCATCCCTCACATCCTGCGGTATCTTGGGCAGTAACCCTGCTTTGGACAGAGCTTCATAGGAGGTTTCACACCCCAAAATGTTACACTTCTTTGATACTATCTGAAACATTAATGTTCAAACAAATGTTGTGTTTTCAATACCTGGTTGGGTGAGGTGGAACGTATAGTGGATAAAAGACTGGAAAGCATTGTGTTTTCCAAGTTTGACCTTTATTCTGTTTATTTTTTATGACATAGGAAATGATGTTACTGGGCGTCCACCAGGATGTCATTTACAAATTAGCATAATGTTACAATAGTTTATCAATTCTTGTGAGCTTTGAAAACCAGGGTCATTTGACCCCCTTTTGAACATTTTCAAGGGGTAATTATTTTCATGCTGCAAGTTATATTGTGTATTAAAAGCTCTTTGCTACTTATGTAATGGTTTTTAAATTTTATTTATCAATTACATAATGGATTCATCATTTATCACAAGGGTGACCAATGTAGATCCATAGATACGATTTACATGTTTTTGGCTGTGTTATGAGGCTGCTTTTTGTGTGTAGCTATTTCCAGTTGTTTGTTTTTGATGCTTATTTTACATATACAATGTATTAGCTCCATACCAGGAAATGAAAATTTCTTATCTATTTCGTTAGTAATTTGTGGCGTCTTATTTGAATTGACATACTTACCGGTATAACAAACATGCTCTCTCTCTCTCTCTCTTCCACTCTTCTTTTTCACTGTGTGGGGAGGCTGTGTTTTGTGAGTGTGGCGATTCCGGATATGCATATATTTCTTTTTTATCACAAGGGGAGATAATCACTTACTGGTTTAAATGCAAGGTGCCCTGGTTTCTGATCAAGTAACTTCTTCAGTTTTTCAAGCTTTGTTCTATCAAGGGAGATAATTTTTTTGAAGTTTCCAGGAAACAGTTGAGGAAGGTAGTGCAACAACTCTGGAAATTCCTGACTCACTTGAATGGCCCTAAATTCACCTAAAATATAATGGGAGAAGTATGGTTAACTTTTTTGTAATATTTCCACCAAAAAGCTTTAAACTTGCGAATCCTTGGCCCTAGATCATAAAACTAAGATTGGTGACCAGTCTCAAACCTCAAGCATATGATTGGCTGAAATTGTGACAGGTCACCATGCCAGCCAATCAGATGCTTGAGATTTGAGACTGGTTCCCAGATTTAGATTTATGATCTTAGGCCCTGGTCTTGTAGTAGACTCACCTTTCTGTTAATTTTACCCAGTCCATTCAATGCATACAGCGGTGTTATGAGAAATTTATTTACTGAGCAAACAGTGTTGAAACCAGGTTTAGGCCAATCTGGGTCTACACTGGTCAGAAAAGTGACTGGGCTTAAAGGGTAATAAGCAATCTGAATTTGAATAAGTAATTAAATTTCATTTATCTTGTAACCGACTCTTATTTAAACAGCACAACCAACATTGTTTAAATGGTAATAATTAGGAATGTGTCAGGTTAACCATAACCAGTTAACTAATTAACCATATTTAAATGATCAGTTACAAGTTCCAGTTAACTGGTTACAAAATCCATGTCCTGTCACATCCCTAGGAAATATAGATCATTTTTTTAATTTTCCTTTAAAAGCAACAATTCCAATAAAGTATACAGATTTTCATCACAAATTATTACCTGAGAGAACAATGGCATTCTTGAATCGGACAGGTATACTACTGGAGTTGTTCTGTTCATCTTCTGGCAATGTATCAATGTAAGAATCCAGCCTCTCTTCAAGATTTGTCAGGTCAAGGTCATCATAGAGATTCCTTTGCCTATAAATAGAACATTGGTTCATTCTTCTAGATTTTTCAGGTCAAGGTCATTATAAGGATGAAAAAGATTCCATTGCTTATAAATAGAACATAAGTTAATTCTTAAAGATTTGTCAGGTCAATGACTTCATAGAAATTTCAATTGTCTATATATAGGACACTGGTTTATTTATATCAGGATCGATGATCACAGATGTGCCAGCTGATCTTGATCTACATTGGTCATCTATTTGATTAAAGGATACCATAAAAATTTAAGGGAAATATCAAAATGTTTAGGTGCATATCTATAGACATCAGAGGTATTTTTCCTTAACAAACTGACGCCGATAGTCGGCGTCTTCCCCTGGAAAAAAAATTCCCCAACGAAAATTTTTTCCCAAAAACGTAAACAGAAGCTTAATTTATAGTTATGTTTAATTTATTTCATCTAAAATCTGCACAATTTTCACGAATATTTGTTAGAAATTAGGTACATAAGGAACCGATATTATTTGACGAATGTTACTAAATTTAGATTCGCTACATCACAGAAACTGTACCCTGGTCGTCAACTTTAACATTACTGGTACTGGATTATCGTCGTGTTGGGAATAAAGGCATTCTACCTGCCAGTTTTAAATGGATTTTACAACAGTTTAGTACCGTTAGCAAGCGTACGGCCATAAATTACGGCTAAAATATGAATCATCTGCCGAATTTTTCAATAACATTCGTCCCACGGACTTCTGTGAAGAAAATTACAACCCTCGACATAGGCAGTCATAGTAAATTTAAACCCCACCTATAATCTTTCAGGTCACACCGTTAACAATTAGATATTAAAAAATGTTTTGTTACAACAGTAAGCTCCGCCCACTTGGAAAATACCAACCAGTTGATTAAACACATGCCCGCGCCAGTCTTATTGTCGCCGACACCGGGCAAAAAAAAGAATCTGTTGTTTTGATAATTGACAATTAATTGAAGTTTAACTGCGTAAATTGCTAGTTGTCATATATTGTCTTCGTCGTGCTTTTAAACAGTTGCGACTTGTTTGCACTGTCAGGTAAAACGAACGACGAATAATGCAAAATACGAGCAATAGAATACGGCACCATGATCTGTCACAAAAATACAAATCTTCAGGTGAAACACTCATTCAAAACTGTGCCGGGCAATCATGTTAACCCAAGAATTTTATATCCTGTATCTTCCGGAGTATTCATTAAGTCCAAATTTATGATGTGACTCACAACTACAATAAAAATTAAAGTCAAAGTACCTTGTAATTTTATGATCATTTATCATTGTACGTCACGTGTTTGGGGGGAGGGGGGTGCGTAATTTTCTTGGGAAATTCAGCAATTAAGTTGGAAATTATCAATAACTAACTAAGCACTGCCCGAAACAAAAGATTTCTGGAAATCTTGCATCCAAAATGATTAAGATTCTAAGCATACAATTAATGGATATCTCATATATGGCCTCTGTATGCTAAATAGATTGTTTGGTAATGAAAGCTTAAGTAAAAAAAGAAAGACAGAAGCATAAACTTGAGTATAAACATTTACTGTAGCTAATACAAGTAAGAGTGTATAATAAACTAAATTTTCCCCAATTTTGAATTTTTCACGCATTTTTCCCCTTTTGACCACCGTCCAGCATCTTCCCCTTTCTTAAAAAAACAAACCCTGATAGTACATTGTATCAAATTTACTATAGTACATTGTATCAAATTTACTGTCAAAAATACCTGAGAAATACTTCAAACTGATTTCTAGCCGGAATAAACCATGTATCAATTTTCACACGTATTCCCTTCTTTCCTTTCCTGCCTTTAGTGCCCTTTGAATCCTCCTCATCCATTGTTTCGAAACCATCCTGAATTTTTGTGAGGAAAATCTGAACAACACAATCTGTAAATCTGCCTGGGTCGTCCCGAAGTCTGTAACATAATGCATGATAGTCCTTGGGTTCAGTACATTTATCTCTGGTTTTCTTGGTTCGGAGAATAGTTGTCTGCCACCATTGATCAAGAAAATGGAAACTTCCTGCTACCTTTTGTGTTCGTCGTGTCTGCAGATCTATTATTTCACCTGTAAGAAAGAGGAAAGAATGAGCGATTGCCAAAATTAGCAAACTTTCAATTATGTACTTCCTTTTTGATAAATTATGGGATATATAAAAATTGGATGGAGGTTTTCATCATTTAACCTTTTTTCCGCATAGAAAGCCTTCAAGCACAAGGGTGCTGGATCTGCACTGTTTGCTTCTTGACCAGAAACAAAATGGGACACATCATGGGAAAAGACACCTTTGAACACTTGATGTCAATTCTTGAAATGACTTCATAATGTTGAGCAGATTACATTAATTACAAGGCATTCTGAAGAAAAAATACTGTCAAAATGTGTAAACAAAATGCCTTTCTAGTTAATATATGAGAAAATAATTGATTATTACATATTCTTTAAAAATATAGCTTAACCTAAAATGTCAAAAATATTATGCTAATACACTTTTTCCCATGACAAACACTATATAATAACCTTTTCCTCCATATATACTATTTTTTTAAACATGTGCGACCAGTGTAGATCTAGATCAGCCGGCACATCCGTGCCATCGAAAATCAAAAATCAAACAGTGCAGATCCTGATCAGACAGAAAGGATATGCCGGCTGATCTGGATCTACACTGTTCGCCCATGCAATCAATGTGTGTCTATGGAGGAAAGTGTTAAAGATAAAATGCATTTATGTGCAGACTTATCTAGATCTACAATGGTTGTGCTCTAGGTATGTAAACCTCAAGTAAATGTTGAAATCTGAACAAAATTAATCCTTTACTCCATATTTACAAGTTTTAGTGCATGTGCAACTAGTGTAGATCTAGATCTGCCAACATATCTGTGCCATCTGATCTTGATCTACACTGTCAGCTTCTTGGTCAGAAATAACCATGTGAATCTAAAAGTGAAGTGTAAATCCTGATCAGATGGCATGAATGTGCTGGCTGATCTGAATCTACACTGTTTGCCCATGCAATAAAGGTGTATCGTTAGAGTAAATAGTTAAAATAACCTTTAATCCTTTTTGGTTTCTCATACGGGACAAGAGACTTTCCATGACCAAGCTGAGCAACCTCCTTGTAGCCGAGCCATTGTATATCTTCCTCCCCACCCTCCTCTTCTGAGTCCTCATCCCCCTGCAAAGATCAAACACAAATCTAGCTCTCTGCCTAAGATCGTAAAACAAAGATTGGAGACCAGTCCCAAATCTCAAGCATTTGACTGGCTGAAATGGTGACTGCTGTATTATATATATATATATGTAAATATATTTTGTTTTTGTTTATACTACTAAAATTCTTCATCACCGAAGTTTAAAGATAGATAAAGGAACATTTTCATTGGTTGTCACAATAAAATCAACATGTAAACAGCAGCCACCACAGTAAGTTTACATTTTCTCGGGGGAATAAATTTCATTTATATAATTGCTTACATTTCATAACAACAAATGATCATAACCAGTGTGAAAATTTTTATGTGGCAGTTAAAACAATGGGTGCAATTTTTCTACATGTTTTCATCCTAAATGATTTAAACGAAAAGGGCAGACATCAATAAAAAGTCAGCATGTAAAATGGGTCATTCCTTAACCCTTTCCTCCATATACATGCCTTTATGGCATGGGTGAACACAGTAGATCCGTATCAGCTGGCACATTCATGCCGTCTGATCAAGATCAAGATCTGCACAGTTTGCTTTTTGATTTATTAGGTTATTTCAGACTAAAAAGTGAACATTGCAGATTCTGATCAGATGATATGGATTAGTTGGCTGATCTTGATCTACACCGGCAGCACAAAATACCCAAATCTACCAATTTTATAGTTGCTGTTGGTGAATATTACTCAAATCTACATATTTCATGATTGAATAGGTCAAATTGAACAAAAAAGTAAGTACACAGTTAACTTCATATAAGTTTTAATCATCAAATACTTATTTTCATCTACCCAAATCTTTCTAAACATGATTAGCAACTGTTATGTTTCACCAAACATTAAAAACAAAGTAGTTGTACACTGATGATAATGCTGCTGCTGATGATGATGATGATGACTACAATAATTATTAAATGTTGATAAATTAACTTTTAAGATTTTTGAAGCTATTAATAAGCAACATATAAGCAATATGGAGAGGGATATAACTGTACTTTAACATTGTAAAATGGATCAATATTTCAATAAATATAAATTCTTCGAATATAAAGTTTGATTGTTTTATTCAGTATCAATAAAAGATAGCTAAGAAATATATAGAACTTGTCAAGATTTATCTGAAACTACTAAGATTTGGGTAGATTTGGGTGGATTTGGGTAGATTTGGGTGGATTTGGGTAGATTTGGGTATTTCATGCCACCCGATATACACTGGTTGCAAATACTTTGAAATGTGTATATATATGGAGTAAAGGGTTAGGACTCTCAGCATAAATACCTGCTCTTCTCCTGGGATGATGCAACCTGTAATCATATTGTGGAGCTGCTCCATTATGATCACTGTATGACAGAGTTGTAATCTCTGCAAGAAACAATTAGATATTCAGATCATTGGCACATTTGTGCCATCTGATAAGGGATGTGCTTTTAAAAAAAATCATTTAAAAAAATGAATGGCTTAAGAACATGTTAGCCAATCAAAATTTATTTTTAACTAGGCTTTTTACTTGAAGTCAGTTTTGTGGCTATAATTAAAAACCAATATAAAGATGGTGATTTATTCAGCTACGTGACGCGTGACAATACAGTCAATTATTCAGTTGCGGCACTCAATCCGTTCCGGCAGATTTGAGTTATAAATCGAAAATATGTTAGAAATTATTGTGTTCTTGAAGCATTTCTCTCATTTAGAGTGATGTTGCTTGAACGCTCATTGATTTCTTGACCAATTTTCGGTTTTTAATTCAAGATTATGAACATATTCCGGAACTGATTGAATGCCGAAACTGATTAATTGTATGTATGTTGATTTTTTTAACAACTATTTTAAGATTTTACGCAAGTTGTCAGAAGATGACCAATTCGGTAATTTCAAATTTTCTGATTTGCAGCAGGAATCTAGAACTACCGGGATTAGTCACCCCTGAATTTATCGATTATGTGCGCCCCTTCCGTCCGCCATTTTGTTTTTCATGGAAGCTAGTGGAAAAAATGGTGGTTAAAGATCTGTTGGAATCTTCGTTGCTAGTTAAAAATAAGCCATAAAATGTTGTTTAATATATAAGGTAGGTGTCACTTTATCTTATTTTTACTGAGTTTCCCATAATTATGCGTACTTAATGGTTATTTTAATATTTATTTGTCACACCTTTTTTGTTAATGTGTTCATCAACGAGCCGAGTCATGCCAATGAATGCAGGAACATAAGAACAAATAGAGGTAATAGCGCTCAAATGAACAAACAATCTTGTCAGACACAGTCTGTTGATGAGGTCCATCATAATATTAAATTCAGTGTCGAATCCTTGACCGCAAATTCCAGTTCACAAATTCGCCTTAAATTTGCAAATGGCGCCGAGCGTACAATTAATGGTCGTTGTATGTTCGGCTTCTCCTCAAAAGCAAACTTTGCATTTGCATTGAGGGTGTTCGAATTCAATGAAGTGATTCTCCCTGAAGAGGTACATACTAATTTCACATGTGTTAGACATCAATTAACGCAAGATTACTGAATTGTAATAAGGCATAATGATATTTAGGTCATTATTGCAATGGCGCCGAGCGTACAATTAATGGTCGTTGTATGTTCGGCTTCTCCTCAAAAATAAACTGTGCATTTGCAATGTGAGTGGTCGAATTCAATAAAGTGATTCAGGGCCTCCCCCAGAAAAATTTTAAGGCATCCTGGCATCCAACGCGTGACGTGCTAATTCGTGCAAAATGTTTTCACATGGTTGACGTTGTGCATCTTACAAATACAATGTATATTAATATATATTTAGCATTTCCATAGTTTTCTAAATTTTTTTGAAATATGACAAAGTACATTTTTTGCAGACTTGCTATATGGTATTGTACTTAAAACAAAACAGTTGTTGCTTCATTTTTTATGTGCATCAGTCTAAATAACATGCTAAAGTTGTCTCTTGTTGCAGCATATCTCACACTAGATACACAGCCCTTGATTGCAGACCTGTTCTTGTCATTATGATTATGCCACAATTTAATACATGCCTTGTTGAAAAGTCACCATGTTCAGTAGAAACTTAGAAGGGCCATTTATTGATATTGACAGAATTTAAAGATGTACAGTTAGTACTTTCAGTTAGTACTTTTATAACATCAAATAACTTTAAAATGGTCTTCATTTTTGGTTATAATTTGCTATAATAAACCTTCTGTAATCACCTGTTAATAAAAGTGACAAGATTATCATGTACCACTTACATGCTCACAACTCTTCACAGTTAGCAGGTCATCAAAGAACAACATACCGATTTTAATCTCATTAAGGCCATCATAAATATCGAGATAATCTGTTCTTAATTGGTTGATTTATGACCGTCTTCTCTGTATTCAACAGACACTCGTTCAACTATCTGACTTCTGATACACAGCAGACGCTCATTAAATATTGTAAGGTGTGATCTTGTACAGTAGACGCTTAACAATATCAGAGAAACGCTTGAAATTGGCGAGAAAGTTTCGTAATTTGACATGTTTATTGACCTTGTTTATTGAATATTAAAGCATCCCGGCCAGGATTTATGACATACCAGCGGATTATAAGCGTCCCGCAAATGTAAGTTTAGAAATTAAGACATCCTGGCGCCGGTACGCAATAATTGCTTGGGGAAAGCCCTGTGATTCTCAATGACGAGGTACATACTAATTTCACATGTGTTGGACATCAATTAACGCTAGATTACTGAATTGAAATAAGGTAATTTCGGTCATTGCTGCAATGGCGTCCGAAACATGGATGAGGCCAGAAATCTACATGTATAAAATGAATCTTGACAATCTGTTTATTATTTTCAGGTCTGGGAACAAAATGCCACGTAAGAAAAGTTACCGGTTGTCATCGTCTGGATCTACATTAATCATTTTTGATTATGAATTGATGTTTTTGTCAAGAGATTGTTTTACATTTGTTAAATATATTAGTTATTTCCATTTGATGAAAATTGTATGTCATTTTCTTGGCTAAAAATAAATATATTAAAATGTCAAGAAAGGATGTTGTTTAATTTATTAGAAGGATTTTCAAAGACCTGCTGATAAAACCAGAACAGTTATCAAAGGTTATTTTAAAGACCTGTTGAAAGTTAACAACAACAAAAAGCAGATATAAAATGATCGGGCGAAATCGCCGCGAGGGCACGATGTCTGTATTAAAAAAAAACCAAGAAAATCGGTTAAAAACTATTTAAGTTACGAATTAAAATGTAAGACACGGGTATGTGAAAAATATTCTCTGCGACATTTCAAAACCATACCTGCCATATCCCCCGGCGGGGGGAAAAATCCCCCGGAATTTAGAGCCATCCCCTGGCCCCCCGGCGGGAGACGAAAATCCCCCGGAATTAACAAAAGTTAAGAAAAAAGGTATAAAATGCATTTTTGTCGCTCTTATCAGACATTTGTCTAAACGCCGAATACACCGTTACGTATCTCTGACTCCTAACAGTTGTGTCAAAACGTTCCGAATTCGTCTAATTAGTGTCACCAAGAGGATTATGGATTATTTAGTGAGAATTGACACTTAACAGGATTGTTTATTGGATAATTGATTGTTTGCATAGGTGTGAATGAAATCACAAGTATACTGTCTGTTTTATGTACAATTAGCGGACTTGTTTAAGGATTGAAGGTTTTTTTATGATGTCCAAAATATGTGTGTATCCGGATAATAGGACACTTTCGAATACAAATTATTCGTCTTTTGACCAACAATTAACGTTTTGGCACGTTTGCAAATATTTTTTTTTAATTACAAAATAGGAAGAAATGACAAGTCATGCTGATTCTTGCATCATTGGAATAAAAATATAATAGCTAAGCTGCAACATTTGATATATTCAGGGACGGATCCAGATGGACTTCAGTAGTGTTGCTCGAACACAATTTTTGGGCAGCAATATTAAATTTTCATGGGGATTTTGAACAGAAAATAGAAATTATCATGTAAATACACAAAGACTTTCCTAAACAAACCCCCTGAGCATACTTAGAAAGATCCAGACTGACTCCTGTTCTGGTTTGACTGCAGAGACCATATGTTGAGCGTTCGAACTCAGCATCTGAAGCAAGTTAATAATGCTATGCACATCAGAGTTTGTTGGACTGTTCATATAGTGTTTTTATATAGTTTTATTATGTGCTGACACCCTGTTACAAAAAAAACATAATAAAAATAGTGTTTAAATAAATGAAGATAAATATATTTAATATATTGCATCTTAGTTTAGTTTCTAGTAAATTCCGCTTGATTAACCGCGTTAAAAAATCCCCTGGAATTATATCGGAATCCCCTGGAATTTTGAACCAAATCCCCTGGAATGCTTTCCAGAAATATGGCAGGTATGCAAAACCGAAAAAAAAACCCAGAAGATTGTCCGTGTTTAACTCGAAACTTTTCGTATTTAATGTCGGTTTTCCAAATAAATGTTTGTATCACTAAAAAGAAGAAACAGTTCTTATTTAATGAAAATTTGAAGAAAATCGAGAAATTATTGTTGACGCTATCAATTAAATTGTACGGGTGGGGTACTTCGATTTCTGACTATCTGCGCTTTGCGCTCGGTTAACTTCAACTTGACTAGCGCGTTTGTACAGGTAAACCTTCGTAAGAAAATCAATAGCACGACATACATATTTCAATATTTTATTGACTACCGCTATCGTTTCTAATCCCGTTAGTTCAACATTCCTGTTTGCAGATAATTTTATTAGGACGTCATAATTACAGGACTAAGCGTTCATTCGGAATTCGATTCAAATTTTGTAATTTCATTTTATGATGCATCTGGGTAAAAGGGAAGTAACAATAAAAATTATTTCTGTTTTACTAAAAGCCGGAGGTCGGAAAAAAATATAGAAAAGAGTTGTCTCACACACAGTCCTTGTCATTTTTTCAAGGCCACTGATTCGCTGTTATTTACACGAAGTCATTCTTAAGGTCCAACTCTATTTTGAAAAGATCTAGAATAGACATTCTCTGTTATGTTATTTTGTGTTTTGGTCCTGAGCGTATTGAATATCCATTTTTATTAGACAAAAATTTGTCACTGAACACAAGTGTGCTATCTCTAAGATATTTCTGAGACTAAAATGCCAAATGAATAACAGGTAACAATGAATTACAAAACACTATATATTCAATTTAAAGGGATTTGATTGGAAATGGTTTGAATTTCTAGCAATGATTATCGAGGACTAGTTGTTTTATTTATGAATGTTTTGTGATATTATTGACATCCAAACCAAGAGAAATTGATTTAATTCCAATAAATGTGAACAGAATCACTAACTTTTTCCTAAAACCCTTATCATAACAAAAGGAAAGATAACTAAGTTGTGAAAGCAGATTTTCAAGATTTCCTGATATGCATATTTCACCTTTTTAAACAAATCTTCATTTCTGTAATCATTACAGAGAAATAAAATGATGATTACAGAAATGAAGATTTGTTTAAAAAGGTGAAATATGCATATCAGGAATCGCCACATTCAGAAAAACAGCCTCCCCACACAGTCAAGAAGAAGAGAGGGAGAGAGCATGGTTAATAAAATGATCAGTTTCAAAAGAGACACCACTAACAATTAACAAAAATGAGAACCCGAGGGGTTACCGCCTTGGAACGGTCAGTGGCAAATGAAATTGCCACTGGGGGTTTAAACCAGGTTCTAGGGTGCACCAACCTCACACTTGCCCCAACAGGTTCTCATATCACAAAACAAATACAAGTTGTCTTGGTGAAACAACTCCAACCCACTTATTGGCTCAACAATGTTGCATGCAAAAGCACACAAGCATATAAAACATAAGAAGCTAATAGCATTGCAAAGCCAAAGGGCGGGTACTCAATGATCTTACCGAGACCAGAGCTCCTGGAGTAAAATCAGCAAGAACACGATGACAGGGATAAAAGAAACAAATCGAGCTTCTAGGTTCTTTTAAGAAAAGATTTCCCCATAAACCTTCATAAACTCTTAAACCCCTGCCACCGTCGTGCAACCAAAGAGGTAAGCATAATGATCAACTGTAGAAGGGTTAATCACCAGGCATGCAGAGCGCTGTAAAATATATATTTCTTGATTTTTCCTTATTCTTAAGCCATATATTCTCTTCGACCGGCATGTAAAAGAAACGTCTTAAATATTTTATGAGGATAAATAACACATGAAATGTTAACTTTTGTACAAATATCAACTCGTCGCTTTAAAAGAAAGTAAATTTCAAACAGACATAGTTTGAACCATAAAATAATTAAATTATATATAAAAATAAAATTGATCTTGTTACCTTCAATTGCTTTTTATGTTTTATATAAGTGTGCTTTTGCATGAAGCATTGTTGAGCTGATGGGTGAGTTAAAGTCATTTCACCAAGACAACTTGTACTTGTTTGCTAATATGAAAACCTGTTGGGGCAAGTGTGAGGCAAGAGCTGAATGGTGGGTTGGATTTATTTTACCAAGACAACTTTTTGGTTCATCTGAGAACCTGTTGTGAGCAAGGGTAGATTGTTGCACCCTAGAAACTGGTTTAAACCCTCAGTGGCGAATTCTTTTGTCGCTGATCGTTCAAAGGCGTTATATAACCCCCGGGTCTCATTTTGTTAATTGTGGTTGTGTCCGTTTTAAAATTGGTCATTTTTATAAACTTAGCATAACTATTTCTACATATAAGAACGCCAACATTTAGTCCGATTCAAATATAAATTTCTCTGGAAAGTTTCAACAATTGGTCATAATTGAGTAAAATAATAACCATTGTATGATTGCTTTTGATTGAGGATCATTTGCATACAGTGTAGGATGTTTAAGCTACTGATGCTAGCTTCTCCGTACTTGATTAATGACAGCAACAAGTAAATAATATATAGCAGACATTTTTGTGATAATATATCAATTTAATATTACATCCAGTCAACTATGCGTCAAACTTTTTGTTATTATACATCAATTTAATATTACATCCAGTCAACTATGTGCCAAACTTTTTGTTATTATATATCAATTTAATATTACATCCAGTCAACTATACGCCAAACTTTTTGTTATTATATATCAATTTAATATTACATCCAGTCAACTATGTGACAAACTTTTTGACATTATATATCAATTACATCCAGTCAATTATGTGCCAAACTTTTTATTCTGCATGTATCTATTCAGACCACAATTTTATGATTTTTTAAGCGACTGTACATGTATTTATCTTTATTTTGTATTTGATGTCCATTTTGCAATGACTAAAAGTATGTTAAAGTGATACTAGTCACTCGATCATATCTTCAGTATTAAACTCTTTTTTTCAAGTTTGTTGTACAGTTATTTACCAATTGCATGTTCATGTGCATAAATAATTGTTATTACTTGTATATGAATTAGTTTATTTTTTTTACTGATCCATATTTGCTACATATGTTTACATACATTTACATGATTTATTTGCATCTTTTGTATCATTGCTAAAAGGTATCTTTTGAACATAATATTAAAAGTGATCAAACTTTATTAAGTTGTTTGCCTTTATAATGTGGTTCTTCATTGTTAGGTTAATTGTTACGCCTTAATTTTACAAATGCATTTGAAACTTGCAGACTTAAACCCTCCAATTAACACATGCCAGGAGATGAAGGATCCAAGTACAGTTAAAAGCCAATGTGTTTCCCGCATAAAGCCCAGATACAGCCTACATATAGCCCAAAAACAACCCACATATAGCCCAGATACAGCCCATTTGGGTCCCATATAGGACCAATATCTAGCCCATATGGGACCCACATGTAGCCCATATGGGTCCTAAATGGGCAGCCCATATGGGACCCATATTAATCCCGGTTGCAAAACCCAAATGGGGCCCATATGGGCAGCCCATGTGGGGCCCACATGGGAACCCATATGGGGCCCATATAGGACCCATATACTTTTGCTTGCTGGGCAGCAAGTCAAAGCAAAAACCTGGTTTACTAAGAGAGTGGAGACAGACTGATTTCCTATAAATACATTTGAAAAAGATGAAAACACAGACACCTGTTTTAGAGGTCCTTTTCTGGCCAGTATGTCAGTAGAGCTATAAAGGTTTAAAACAGAGCTCTAGTATCAAGTTTGGTCAAGATCAGCTAATAAATGAGCGATCTTTACACGAGATGCAACTTCAATCACCCAGGTCACAAAATATCCCCGTTTTCGAAAAAAAACATATTTCTTGTAATACTTAAATAACTAGTTACTCTGTTTAAAGCCTATATTGCTCTACTGACAAACTGGCCAGAAAAGGACCTCTAAACAGGTGTCTTTGGATGAAAAGGGAACTTTGAAGACCCTCGACAACGACAAATCTGAAAATATTGCAGGTTTACTGAAACATTTACACATTGTTTTTAATCTCGTTTTTCTTCAAAGGAACCTATGATGGATACCGATTTATAGCTAAACTCTTAAAACGTAAATATGCACCATTTGTGATAAACAAAAGAAGAAGTACAGCTTTTTCTTTAGTAAACCAGCAACTAGAAGGTGTAAACAGTGCACTGAACGACATGACATGGCAGACATTGTACAGCATTTGTGCAACTCGAAGGTTTAACATATCTCAGTATAGAAGGCATTCCAAACATAAGTATGGCAATAAATCAGTGACCGACAGTTATGTGGCATCAAATTGCCATCAGCAACCCTGTTGGGATAATGTTAAACATGCATCTTGTTTTATGACTCTGAGTTCGTTGTATTTTTAAATCTAACACTTAATGGTGTTGTTAAACTCCAGCAGAATGTTCTTTACTTGTATGCATGGGAAATACTGCCTTTTTTAAACCTCAAGGAAAAATAACTGAAGCTCGCTAAGGATTCTCTGGCGACTGTAATCGCCAGATAAAATTGGTTTACTACTGTCTGCTTGCCTGATGAAGTACAAACATGCGCAGTGAAACAGTCAATATATAGTTCTGGCGTAATTAGGGACGGCTATCAACAGGATTTAGTGTAATCGTCGCTGAGTATAAACATCCGGTTTGGAATTTGTTTGTACATGCCAACGAATTTTCGAGAAAACCAAGTGTTTTTTGTTTAATCTAAGGAAGGAAGGTCAGTGTATACACGTTTATTTTAAGGTAAAGTACCGGATATTTGATTCTTTTACACCGACTGTCGGAAATGGGAAAAAGGGTTTCATTTCGACCGCGAATTTTCATCAGCTTTTCTTAATCATTTTTATCATTTTGATTCAGTCTGCCAAAAAAAGGTTTTGCTAAATATCGACCGAGAATCAAGTTTTTACATAGAATACTAGGTTTTGCATAACCTTAATTAATACATTTTTTTTTAATATGACAATTTTATGATGATAAATAAGGCCTTGATCAGGATGCTATAAATAGGGCACATAAAGTGTACTTTTGCACAAATGGACACATTTGTAATCAATAATTTCCTTCGGGTAACTAAAAATATTGAAGTTACCATGGTTACCAAACACATAAATGGTAACAATCAGTCAGTTTTGCAGAGTTGCATCTTTTTGGCCATACAGGTCTCTATGAAGTTCGCATACTTGACATCCTATGGCCATGAAAGTTAACCTGCAGTCAGTTTGTGTATATAGAGATGCACTATACTGATACTTATACAAATTGCTTAAACTAAAGCTATTTGATCTGGGTCCAAGATTACGAAAATGGAGACCAATAGCATTACACATTTCATGCACTAAACCCACAATGTGCATTTTTAATTTCAGATATGAATATCTTGTTTAAAAAATGTGTTTAAGGGATGCATCTAGGGTTTTTTAAGTGTTTTATTTTAATAATAGCAAGAGACAATGAATATTACCTCCTAAAATGAATAACTCCAGCTTTATAAAGTTTATACGTTTAAGAATCATGGTTAGCTATTAGTTGGCACAAGAAGTATTGGACTTGACATGCAAGCCTCATAAAGTATCTCATTTTTCTTTTAGTATTTGGTAATATCATAGTTTGTTTTCAGACACAGCAGTATGGTGAAATTAGTGATAAAAAAGGGTGATGAGCCGCAGTTCCTTTATGAGAACACTGTGGAGGCAGCAGTGGATGATGTCCTCACAGATGTAGCAGCTATCTATAATGGTCGACTCAAAGTACAGAGGCTATGTGCAGGTTAGTTAACTTAATGGAAATAAATCACCTATTTTTGCTCTGTAAGGTTTTAAATTATCAAATTATAACTAGTAAACATATTACAGGAGTTTTTTTTCGGTCAATTTTATAGCCATTATTGGGTCATGTTCCCAATGGGAAAACATATTCTTTTCCCCCAATTAGAGAAGAAAAATTCCCAATTGAGTAAATACAGAAATGTCTGACTAAAAATATGTGTTACCTGTGTCATTTCATTATTAAAACATTTTAGCTTGTAAGTTAATCAGGCATTCTTTGTGTCTTTAATCCAGAAATTATTGATAATATTAAATATGTGTAAAACTTGATTCCCCAATTATGGTAAAAATTCCCAATTACTGGCAAATTGACATAAAATTTCCTGATTCAAGGGGTATAGGTCATGTTCCCAAAATGGTGAAGAAAAGCCCTGTATTATTAATCCATGCTCAATAAAGCGTTATTAAGTATAACAGGTTGCACCTTTTTTTATTTTGTTATTCTGTCATCACATTTCGTTATCAGCTTCAGCTTATAGGTACAGTGGGACAGGGAGTGCAGTTAATATCATCCTCTGTATTTAATCTTATTGATAAAAGAAAAGTTTCTTAAACATTTGACAGCTAGTTTTGACTTGATATTTATTTGTGATTCAATAAAAAAGGCAAATTTAACATTTCGTGTTAGTCCTATTTCGAGAGTTTAATACTCAGGAATTGAAGCATGTTTGTTATTCTTCTTTTACTTCCTTACAGAGATAGAGGACTTGGCAGAGCATGGTATAACCCTTCCACCTAACATGCAGGGCCTTACAGATGAGCAAGTGACAGAACTCAAGCTGAAGGACGAGTGGGCAGAAAAGTGTACACCACAGGGAGGTGTTAAAGTTAATCCAGACAAAATAGGCAGGAGGAACGGACAAGGTAGGGCTCAGGAAAGGACTTGAGGGAGACATGGGAGAAATATTTCTGCTGATGCAAGGATGTTTTTGCACATAAGTTTCATAACCTTTTACTCCATTGGATACAGCTTTAACCCTTTCCTTGATATATATGCATTTTTACGCATGTGTGACCAGTGTAGATCCAGATCAGCCAGCACATCCGTGCCGTCTGATCAGGATCTGCACTGGTCGCATTTTGGTCAGAAATAACCTAAAGAATAAAAAAGCGAACAGTTTAGATCCTGATCAGACGGCACGGATGTGCCGGCTGATCTGGATCTTAACTGTTTGCCCTAGCAATAAAGGTGTATCAGGAAAGGGTTAATCCTATGTGCAACCATTTTAGATCCAGATCAGCCTGCTCATCTGCACACCAGTTACATGTATAGGGCAAATGTTTAGTGGTACATTTAATTCAAGCATCAGTTCTGTAATTTTTAAAGAGACATGTGGTCTGATACCAGTCTATTCTAATTCATCCATTAATGCAGGGCTATGAAATAATTTTTTATTTGACCTAAACAAATCACTTTTAACATCGAAATTTGAAAGAAGTGAACGAACTATGTTTTATAAAACATTAAGAAAAAAACTGATTTCTTGGCTTGAAGAGCACCCCCAAAGTACTCTTTTGATTATTCCCATTATTATTTAATAAATACTTTCTTACTTGCAAGGCTTTTCATCAATTTGTCTTCAAAAGCTACCACTTCCACGGCAAACACTACAGGTCTTTGAACATAAACAAATCGGCCATAAAGTACCCATGTAAAGTGCAAAAGCCGTCGTGAAGAAATATATGCAAAAACTCGATAATAATTCAGCTTTAATAGGTCCAAGAACGGTATATGTTGATTTAAAAACACAGTTTTAGGTCACACAATTTTTCACTTTGTAAACAAACAATCTTTCAGTTTATACCTTCAATAACTTTTTTGTTCAGGCTTCTAGAAACATAGGTTAAAAAACCAAGTGGAGCTTACACATCTGGCCTCCGGGTAGGCGTATATATATTTCGATGACAGTGATATAAACCTACTTACCAGGTCAAAATATCTCCAGAAATGCACAAAATAATGAAATATTCCGCCATTTTGTTCTGCACAGAACATGTCCCTCACTTACTTTTCCGCAAAAAACAAATATTTTGGACCCCCTGGATAACTAAAATGTAAAAAAATCACCGAAGACAGTTCATAGCATGCCCCACAATTTTGCTTGATGCTACACAGTTTTGTTCTTTTTGTGATTGTTGTTTGATTGTATATGATAACTGTTACCATGATTGTTTTCCAGCACCGACAGACAAGATGGCAGAAGTATTAAAAAAAACTTGTACAGAAGCAAAAGATATGATATCTAAGGTAAACACTTGTATACTTTTATACATTCATTTTTGAATCACCTGATTTAAGGATTAAAATGATATTTGATAGTTTTCATTTAGGTATAGAAAACATTTGGTTGTTTAATGTGCCTGGAGCCTGGGCTGAAGGTTATAAAGCTGAGATTGGAAACCAGTCTCAAATCTTAAGCATCAGATTGGCTGAAATGGCGACTGGTCGCCATTTTAGCCAATCAGATAGTAATCTGGGAAAACTGCTATTAATTATGTACGGTGTCCTAGGGCCGTCATCAGATCTAACATTTTGTTAGATCTGACTTTTGTGAGATTGATGTATAGGAATCTGAGGAATTGATCTGTGTTGAGCAGGCAAAGACCTTGGTTCTTTCACCACAGAAGACCTTACTTTCATTGCATATGACATTCTGTTAAAAGTAAGATTTCGAATGCAAATAAGACAAGTCGCCATTTCAGCCAATCAGATCCTTGAGATTTGAGACTGATCTCAAAACTTAGTTTTATGATCTTGGGCCCTGTTGTTTTTAACCCTTTACTCCATATAATATAAGCATTTAATCTCATGTGTTACCAGTAAGGATCCAGATCAGCCAGCACATCTGTACCGTCTGAAAAGGATCTGCACTGTTTGCTCGTGTATATATGGAATAACGGTGTATATATGGAGGAGAGAGTTAAAGTTTACCATGAATATCGTATTATCCACCCGAGAGACAATGTTTTTTGTTATTCAACAGAAAAAAGTTCAAGCCAATGAATTAGTCACTCAGAAGACTGTCAAAGATGCACTAGATATCCTGCGAGGGGCTGTAACTATTGTCTATCCCATGGGATTACCTCCCCATGAAAATATCAAAATGGAGTTTGAGAATAATGAAGACCTATCAGGCACACAGGTTTGTACAGTTTGATATGAGATACACACATTTTTAAGGTTTCCTGGTTTTGTGCTTGGTGTTGGGGGCGTGGCTTATACTCAGGTTCAGCTAATACATGAGCTATTACGGTATTACCTTTTACTTGCTAACTTGGATGAAAATGTTAAATTTAAATGAAACCTTAATACTGTATTTGGGCTTGTTTTTGGAATGTGCCTTAAACTTGGGTGCGGCAAATATGTGAGCTATTACAGTATAACTTTTTACAGACTAACTTGGACGAAAATGTTAAATTTATATGCTACCTTTATACCGTATTTGATTTTTTTGTGGAGTGAGGCTTATTATCGGATGCAGCAAGCTACTAAAGTGAGACTTTTGACTGGCTTCCTTTGATGAAATTCATAATGTAAAATTTAAATGCAACCTTTATACAGTTTTTGGGGTCGGTCTTTGGGGTACAGCTTATACTAGGCTGCGGCGAATACATGAGCTATTACGGTACATAACACAACTTTTACAGGCTTCCTTGGAAGTAATTGAAGAACAGAATGCAGCTTTGTGGTTCTCTGGGAAGGAAATGTTACGAGGGAAACAACTCAAAGATTTTGTTGGCAAAAATGAGAAAACTAAAGTTATTGCAAAACTTCAAAAGGTAAAAAAATTTACCTTTAATTTTATACCAGACTAGGGAATGAGTGGTGTTATTTTAATGATTAGTTGCAGAAATAAAAAGCATCAGTTGCTGGTGAAAAAGATGTAATCGAAATTGTGGAGGTTCTCTCCCAGGTAGAGGCAATATCATTTGGAATTCACAGTAGCACTATTTGTGCAGTGTTGCATCCGTAAAAAAGTGATGATTACGTATATCAGGGCTATCCGATCAATGTTGTTTTGGGTTGTCCCGGTTAGCTCAATTGGTTGCATTGTCAGAATTGCAGGGCTAGACGCTGTCGCCGTGACGGTGTGGGTTTGCTCCCAGGTAGAGGCAAAATCATTTCATTGCCACTTTTTGTACACATAGTTATCACATTTTTCATCTGTCTGTCCATACTTCTGTTCCAAAATCATGTCTGCTCAATAGCAATTGAATCCTTTGAACAATTTATAATTACTTAATAGAAATGTTAGGCATAATGACACGATTAGCAGAACAGATGAGTACATTACATTAGTTCTGAATGTTAATAAAAGTATTTCAATGGCATTACCATTGACTATGAAATCAATCCTTAAAACAAAAATGAAATCAAAGCATCAAACACAACTGAGCATAACTTTAATGCTCCAAGCATATACACATGGTGCCACAAATAAAGTAAGTTAAAAAAAATTTACAAGATGTTATGTTGGATTGTCAGTTGAATTAAGCTTGCTCCTACATGATATAAGAAACATTGTAAGAAATTTAAAAAAAAAACTGTAGACCACAACTCAGTTACAACTTATTTGGCATCAGATGATATTAATTTACCCTTTCCTCCATATATACACATTTTTTACGCATGTGCGACCAGTGTAGATCCAGATCAGCCAGCAGATCCATGCTGTCTGGTTGCATTTTGGTCAGAAATAACCTAATGTTTCAAAAAGTGAACAGTGCAGATCCTGATAAGACAGCACAGATGTGCCTGCTGATCTGGATCTACACTGTTCGTTCATGCAAAAAAGCTGTGACTATGGAGGAATGGGTTAAACATTTGTTGGCAGCTGTTACGCCGTATTTACATTACTTTCAGAAAGGACAAGGCTGTCCTTCTAGAGAGCGAGTGGTGAGTGAAGAACAACAGAAAGAGATGATGGCTTACTACTACAAAAAACAAGAAGAGATGAAGGTAAAACAAGCTACTTTTTGTTTTATATGGGATCACTTGCTGATTGAAACTGGGAGTTTTGATAACCCATAGATTCATAGATACAACTTTTGTAGCATGGGCAAGTAGTGTTGATCCAGATCTGCCAGCAAATTTTTGTCATCTTTTCAGAATCTAGACTGTTTGGTTTTAGATTCATTAGGATATTTCTGACCAAGAGGCAAACAGTGAAGATCTAGATCAGTGGCCAAGGTTATAAAGCTGAGCATGGAAACCAGTCTGAAATCTCAAGCATTTGATTGGCTGAAATGGCGACTGGTTGCCATTTCAGCCAATCAGATGCTTAAGATTTGAGACTGGTTTCCAAGCTCAGTTTTATAACCTTCAGCTCAGACTGCACATCTATGAACTCTGATCAGGATTTACACTGTTCACATTTTGATTTATATGATTATTTTTTACCAAGAAGCAAAAAGTGTAGATCCAGATCTGATGCGGGTGTGTGTGGCTGCATGTTTGTACAGACTTATCTGGCTCCTTACTGTCACACATTTGATATTAGGAGTATACATGAAGAAAAAAGTTTTACTTGTATTTTAGTTAAAAATTATTATTTTGATGACTCGGTGCCTAACTGTTTGACCTCCTTCATATTTTAATATGAGATTGAACTATTTTGCACTAAGCACTGCTTCATTGTATTTTCAGAAACTAGAAAAAGATGCTGAAGACGCATATCTGGATTCCGAATGGGCAGATTCACAGTCGCTGAAGAGAAACTTTCATGGACTTAAAGACATTAAGTGGGGGCCTCGGTGATATATTGACTGTGCGGGATTTATTGTGTCATTCATTACTCATAATTTATTGTTGTCATGTGAGCATCTTAGAAGTATTGTGATTATGAAATAATAAATAGTCGCAGGTGATGTATCTCATAATTCATGAAATGGTGGAGTTTAGATGCACATTTATATATCATGAGGACCAGCTTGAGTGATGTATATTTATGTACTAGTATTTGAACGATGTCCTGTGATGAATCCTGCGATTTACTACCTGTGACTCTTTATTATTTCAATTCTAATTCAAAGTTTCATTAAACAACTGCAAAACTGTTGGCTCTATTTCACGGAGTCTGAATATCATGCAGAGTTGTCCTCAAAAAAACCTAAATGATGATATGCAAGTAATCATACCTGTGAACGCTCCCGACTTAGGCGGGAGACTCCCGATTTTTAAGTCTAATCTCCTGCCTCCCGCATATTATGCTATTTCTCCCGACTTTTGACATTTCCATGTAACATTTACGAAATCTCCCCATCAAAACACATTTACAATCATGCTTTCATCACGCGAGTACACATTAGACTGGTTTACGATATTTTGGCGCCTTTTTGAATGACAGGAAGTCGTAAATGGATTACCAGTTAATGAAATGTCATGCATGGCCTTGAACTTTAGACAGGTTGATGTTTTGATAACAATTATTGATTTTCTCACCTTACATGTGCACAAATGAAATTACCGATTTGGTCATTAGCATTAGGGTACTGGTGGACATCAAAGACACCACATGCACTTTAGTTTGATGCTCATGATAAATTTCGAAGTGCTACTAAGAAAGCGTGTGTACTTTACAAATAAACTGTTAAAGCTAATGAAGATGTTTAACAGTAATGGTCACTAACGAATACACTGTTTGATATGACAAATAAAAGGGGTGGATCTAGAGGGGGTTCAGTGGGGTTGATTGACCCCACTTCTTAGGCCAGAATGTATGAATCATCATATGACTGACACAAACAACCCCTTTCCTGGAAATCTTCTGTCCAATCCTGAGTAAGATAGTGATTGTTTAACTTTTTGGCTGTCGATTCTTTATGACAAATAAATTATTTATTTATTAAAAAAATATTTTATTGATGTTTAGTAGTGTTTCAAACTAGAGATATAAAAGTATATCTGACAAGAAAAACGAGAATAAATTTGATATATTCTCACTATCCAGAGCTAAAAATGTTCCACAGTTTACCATAAAACAATGCTTTGTAAAATCTCCCACTTTTTTACCCTGATCTCCCACTTTTTTGGAGTCAATCTCCCACCTGAGCACGAATAAAGGTTCACAGGTATGAAGTAATATTTAGGTTTTAGTAGTTGACTGTGGAATAATGAATATTTTATCGCAGTCACTGCAATTCAAAGCCTTTGGGACAGTCTTGGAAGTCGAGTTAAAAAAATGTTTCACTACACAACTGTTTAACAGGACAATTAAAATAAGTCATTAAAAGTTTGTTTAAGATAATAATGTTGTTGGTGTTCCTTTTGTTACATTTTCCGATTATATTTTAACTTTCTGCTAATGCAAAGATCTGGTTGTAAACTAATAGCTTTGTGAATTTAATGACATTGTATTTTTATTGTCTTGATAAAAATTTGATTCAAGTATGTTGTTCAATTTTAAAATGTGTTTTAAATATTATAATTTTCAAAAAACTAAATAAAGTTACTGTAACAATCTCATAGTTAAGTCTGCGGTTCCATTTGACTTAGGAGATGACCTTTTGACTTGAACTTTTTTAATGTCTTATTTTGACCCCTATGATTCAGCTGAAGGGTAATTTTTTCCTTAAATTAGGGGCATTTTGGCTATTAATTGATGCAATCCCCTAAAACGTAATCAGAAAGCAGTAGTTGGTGGAACCCCTTGTTTAGTTCTCTGACAAACCAGAGCAGGGGGTCCTAAGTATGACCTTTACCTTGAGGTTCAGATCTTGCAAACAAAATTTGTACACATATGTGATAGGATTTGTCCATACTGCATAGCATCTTTCATACTTTCTTGTTATACCTTAGATGACACATTTAGAGAGTGGCACACTCCCAAGCTACCTTCTTTTGATGGCACCTTGAGTGGCCCCACAAAAAGAGGAAAACAGTCCTCTTTCTGCTTCCTGTGCTATCAATTCCAGTGCCAATGCCTTTTTCTTATCCCCCCAGTTTAATGCCCTGACAACTTTAAAGACCGCCATTGCTGCAGACGACTATAATTTCATGTATTTTTCAAATATCTTACCATTCACACAGAAGAACTTCTTTGGAACCTAAATTACCGAAAAAGATAATCATGTTATTTATTCTCAGCTGAGTAAAATGTAAAGAATGTTCAAGAAATGTAACTTAAGTAAATAGGTATTTTCGAAAAATTGGGGCTTGGTCCAGGACTGACTGAGGGACTTAAACCTTTGGATATGGGTGTTATCCCATGGCAAACAGTGTAGATCCAGATTAGCAGGCATATCTGTCACCTGATCAGGATGTTTGTTTTTGGCTTTTAGCTTCATTACCTTTGCTATTCATTATTAATTAGAACCAGATCAGATGTCATGGTTGTGCTGGTTGATCTGGATCTACACTGATTGCACATGGGATAAAACCCATAAATATGGAGTAAAGGGTTAATGAGAAAATGTGTATTGCCCTAACAAGGCAAGTGGCTGCTCAATTTGGGTGACAGCTGAAACATTTTAAAAGTTTTAACCCTATACTACCAGGATACAGTTTACACATGCAGCTGGTTTAGATTAAAGATCTGTGCAGTCTGATCTGGATCTGCTCTGTTTACTTCTTGGTCAGAAATAACATAATGAATAAAAACACTAACATGGATCTTCCCTGTTTGTACATGTGGTAACAGCCCTATCACATAAAGGTTAAAGTTACATAACCGTGAGATTTTTAAAATAACAGACCAGCCTGAGGTGGAGTTGCCTTGTGCTTAGGTACCATAATCACCCTAACTCTTCATGCTCTTGGGACAACTTAAATGTAAGGACACCCACAAAATTAAATACATGTATATTTAGCATCCTTATATTTTGGGACAATTTTAGGATTTGTATTTTTCAGTTTCCATGTTTTAAAATAGAATCTACTTGCACTTGTTTGTTTTTTTCATCCATACATTTTGGAACTAGAAATATTTTAATTATTTTTTTACTGTCCCAAAACTTAGGGTGATTACATGTTAGCATTTATAATCCAGGGCTCAGGGTCCTGGACAAAATAATTGATGATGTTAAAATCGAAAGACAAACAGTCATACATTGTGTTGAGTTTATTTTAACAAATGATTAACAGTTACATGTGAGATTTTAGATGAAAATGGTAAACATGTTAATGGCTACAACAACAAAATAAAAGTGTCTAATTGTTTATGTATTTTGATAGACCAACGACTTTGTGATGTCAGAAGTGACATGTTGTCAACAAAGAATGAGTTCTGAAGACAATCAACTGAAAAACATGTTTATCTGCAGTTTTACTCTACTCAGTATACACATATACCGGTACACTTTATTGTGCGGGCGTACAGTGTAGATCCTGATCTGCTGGAAAATTTGTGCCATCTTATCAGGATCTATACTGATTTTAGATCCATAAGGTTATTTCTGATCAAGATGCAACCAGATCAGATGGCACAGAAGTGCTGGCTGATCTAGATTTACACTGGTCACACACGTCAAAGTGTATATAGATGGAGTAAATGCTTATATATAACTTGTCATCTAAAACAAATCTTTGGACTATGTGTAAGAATGGATTGTATCATAAAATAAATAACATACAGTCAAACCTGTGCTTAAGACCACCTGTAAACAAATACCACCTGTGGATAAAGACCATGTTTTATTTGTCTCACCAACTGATTTAAAGAACAAATTCACCTTTAACCCTTTCCTCTATATATACGCATTTTAGGCATGTGCGACCATTGTAGATCCAGATCAGCCGGCAAATCCATGCCATCTGATCAGGATCTGCACTGGTCCCATTTTGTTCTCCATGCAATATAGGTGTATCTGTGGAGGAAAGGGATAAGCAAAGACCACCTGTCTTCTATTGCCAGGTCTGAGGATTTTCTTTCATCTTTCTTATCCCTTTCCTCCATATATAGGCCTTTTATTGCATGAGCAAACAGTCGATCCAGATCAGCTGGTACATCTATTCCATCTGAATAAGATCTGCACTGTTTGCTTTTTGGTCAGAAATAACATAATTAATCATGAAGCGAACAGTGTAGATCCTGATCAGATGGAGTCTGGTATAAGGGATCAGGTTTTGCTGACATGCAGGTTGATCTTGATCAACACTTACTTCAAATGATCTAAAATCAGACAAACGCTGTGCCTAATAATTAACCCTTTCCCGTATAGATACGCATTTTTTCGCATGTGCGACCAGTGTAGATCCAGATCAGCCGGCACATCCGTGAATGCCGTCTGATCAGGATCTGCACTGGTCACATTTTGGTCAGAAATAACCTAAAGAATCAAAAAGCGAACAGTTTAGATCCTGATCAGACGGCACGGATGTGCCGGCTGATCTGGATCTAAACTGTTCGCCCTAGCAATAAAGGTGTATCTATACAGGAAAGGGTTAACAAGTTCACAGATTGAAATTAAATTAAAATCATAGATAAGGAACGATACAAAAAGAGGCCATTCTTTCATTGTTTATTTTGAAGATGGCCCTTCACACAGGTTTAACAGATTTTCTATTGTCACTGGTAAATTTGAATGATGTTTCATTGAGTGCATACAGAAATGTTTAATGTGCAAATATGTTATCAACTGTTAAAATGTTTGTTAATCTGCCCATTCAAACACTTTATTTAAAAAGAGCAAACATGTGGGCTATAATCTGATAAAGTGTCAATTATAAGAAAAATAAACATACAGATTTATTCAATTATGTATTCAACTCCATCGGATTGTATATTTGGTGGTTGTATTAGTGATGAATAGCAGCTGATGGTCTTGTTAAACTGATTCAAGAGCTTTTTTACTTCCAGCTTACTACCTTTCAAAGTCAGCAGGTCCTCAAGTTTTGTAACCATGTGACTATACATTTATTCACATTTTTTTTTTGCTTTTTAATTTATTAGCCTCTTTGTACTTATTTTGCTGATTTTCTTTTACCCATCCACGCAGCCCTTGTCAGTTAAATGTATTTAATAAGCTCATTTCGGAAATCCATTCTTAGATGTTTAATTAGCATAAATCGGACATGAAAATAAAAATTTCGTATACCCCTAGTTAGATGTTAAATAAGTGGATTTCGGACATCCCTGTGAGATGTTTAATAAGCGCATTTCGGAATCCCTTATTAGATGTTTAATGAGCGCATTTCGAACATCCAATAAAAGTTCGTATATCCCTTGTTAGATGTTAAATAAGCTCATGTCGGACAGCCCTTGGTAGATGTTTAATAAGCGCAGTTCGGACAATCCTTGTTAGATGTTTAATAAGCTAATTTCCGGCATCCCGTGTTTAATGTAAAATAAGCTCATTTCTGATATTCCTGTTACATGTTTAATAAGCTCAGTTCGGACATCCCTTCTTAGATGTAAAATAAGCTCATTTCTGATATTCCTGTTAGATGTTTAATAAGCTTATTTCGGATATCCCTTCTTAGATGTAAAATAAGCTTATTTCGATATTCATTGTTAGATGTTTTGAAGACACAATTTGGACATGCAATAAGTATTCCGGACGCCCCTTGTCAGATATCTAATAGGCTAATTTCGGACACCATATATGTATTTCTTACTTCCCTTGTTAGATGTTAATTAAATAAGCTCTTTTGGACATCTCTTAAAATGCACATTTCGGAGAGCTAATTTCATCTGGTTTTTTTTGTTTGGAATTTGGAAAAGTGATTACCTCAAATTACAGAAATACGAAGAGGTACTGGGATAGACACGTTTTGACAGCCGCTATATCTGAAGTTTCCCATTTTCGTTAACTATAGATCCGATTACTGATCAGAATATCTAATTATTCTTAATGGGAGAGGGCGGGCATGGGGGTGGGGGTGGGGCGGGGCAGATACGCAGGACAATCAAGATCCTATTAGTGTTTGTTATATTATTTAAAATCATCAAAATCTTTCTAAATCTCAGAATTACACACCTAATAATAGTTTTTTTTAGGAACGCACGAAGTTTTAAGTTCACGAAATTAAGTAATCGTACAAAAAGCATTTCTAAGCTTTCTGTTCGTCTTGTTTCGCATCAAAGTCCCACAGATCACTGTACGAATGAGTAAATTTCGTTCGACACATAATTTTTGTACTTTTTTGGCTTTTAATTTGGATTCTCTCGACCGTAATGCACTTCTTTTGACAATCGTACCGTATCGTGGCCGGGAACCAGACTAAGAACTCAAGCATCTTATCAATCTGATTAAAATCATCTCCTGAAAACCGCTACGCTATAGGGCCTATTTTGTTAGACCTGAATAGTGAGATTGGAATCCAATAGGTCAGTTATGAGATTGTGCTGAATTTCAACCAATCAGTTTTCTGCTGTCGAATACTGGTCGAATTCACACTTATTACATTAGGACCTGGTTGTCCAAATTTTATTTGATCAGTTTGGTCGAAACATTTTTGATAGTCTTCATTAGAAATTTCAAGCGCACAAAATCTTTGGTTTGAATTTAAAAAGAAAATAGCGAAATTGCGCTTGAATGTTTGATTTGTATGCAACTTCTAAATTGTCATTTGTTTGAATTCCGTTTGCATCTTTGAAGATAGTTACTTCATATGTATTTACATTGTTTAGGCACCTTAAATACTCTGTATATAGAGTACATATAAACTTTTAAATAAAGCCCATTATATTTCATCTTTTTTTCATTAACGATTATTATATATTGTTCAAATGACATTTTATTGCTCTTGATTATTTTCTGAGAGAGAGACTCTAAATATACACACACAACATACAGATCGTTTTGCACCTTGAATTTTCATAGTCATTAATTTATTAATTATTGTCTAATTTACGGTTACAAGAAATCCGCACTTCCGTTTTGGTGGCATATTCGTATTGAAGCTTGTGAAGCCTGTGTCAACTATGTTAACATTCTCAAATATTTTTGTCAACTGCCTCGTACTGCTCAATTACGAAGATCCAAAGACACCATTACCGGCTCACAATTTCAGTAAATCTGCAACCTCTTTCCGGAAGTCGTTTTGGATGGGAGCCTGTTTTGTTTTAACAACAGCATTTGCAAGACGGACTCTTTCAACCGACTCTTGAACTTCTGTCGGTATACCCCTGTTTGCTTTTTTGTATTGTTCAAGTTCTTTACAGAATTTCTGTATTCGTAATTCGACATTCCGCCTTGCTATGTTATTGTTTATCTCTCCACGCGAGATTCTTGGTCCATTTTTTTTGCTCCCCAAACTCGACAGCAGTCCGCTTTCTTTTAATTTTCCATTTAGTTCCGGTAAATCGTTGAAATATTTATTTTCTAACATATGAACAAATGTCCGAACTTGTGTATCCGAAAACATGCAAGTTGCGTGATGAACGTTCTCTTCCATGATCCCAGTTCTTTTTCCTTCCAATTCATAAGTCTGGATTATGTTCTGAATCCGTTCACAGACCCTACATTGGCCATCTGCATCTACTTTCCCTGATTTTAAATCCACCGACTTCGTCCATTTTGACAAAGGCTCACTATTCGGTCGTTTGTCGTATGCTAAGGGCATTGGCTTGTCCGCTATGTTCGAAGAAGATTCTAACTTTTGAATTTTATCCGCAAGTTGCGCACTTTTTAGACGAAGAATTCTTTCACTTTGTTGAAATTTTCGTTGGGAAATTTCTCTTTCCTTTACAACGCGAAACTTAATACTTTCCAATTTCGTCTGCTCATTTCGGTTGAGTTTGTTGGCCTTATATTCTGCTTGAGTTTTGCAGACGACATCTCGGCTTCCGGTTATCTGCGCGGTTTGTCCCGATTTGGAGATAATATCCAAGGAAACGCTTGACTCTGGCTCGGATATGCCGTCCCACGTCAAACGTTTATCAAAATGCACGTGCAAATGCGCACTGCCCCATACGCTCGAAATACTTCCAGCCATTTCCGTAGTTTTCTAAACTAAATCAGTTTCACAGAATTGAAAGCGAGCTTACTTAAATACCAAAAGAAATATTTGTATACTCAGCTGAGATTTTCACAGGAAATGGAAGTCTATTTCAACAAATGATAATCTCGATATTTAATGCCTTCACTCCATTAGCATAATCACTATATCGTTTTCGGACTTTCATTGAATTGCCACTTACGAATACATGAGAATACATGTAAATATTTAATTAAAAAAATTCTTGACCCGATAAGGTCCTGTCCACTTGAATTTTAAATGTAAATGTTCACGGTTTATTTTTCTTACTTGATCTTCTGTTGTTTCAAATGTTTGTCCTTTTCGATTGTCCATTTAAATTTTAAATGTAAATGTTCACGGTTTATTTTTCTTATTTGATTCTCTGTTGTTTAAAGTATTCGTTCATTTTAATATTGTCCATTTGAATTTAAAGTTTAAATGTTTATTAAATTCTCTATAGTTATTTTATCTGTCCGCTTGCACTTTATTTTTCTTGTGAGATTATCTGTTGTTTTATTTTTTGTCCATTTTAATTGTCCATTTGAATTTTAAATGTAAGTTCACGGTTTATTTTTCTTATTTGATTATCCATTGTTTCAAGTTTTTGTCCCTTTTAACTTTCCATTCGAATTTTAAATGTAAATATTCACGGTTTATTTTTATTATTTTAATCTCTATTGTTTAAATTTTGTTCATTTTGATCTTTATTTTAAACATCAAACTTCCTAATCTTTATTTTAAACACAATATTTCAACTAATATACATAATGAATTGTCACGAATTGACCAGGGTATGCCCGTATCTCCAAGTGTGACTAATTTGCCAACATTTATACTTCAAAAGAAATTATTTTTTCAAACTTTTCTCCTTGTAATGTAAACGCAATTTATTTTTAATATTAAATGCAACTTCTAACTGGAATTTGATACAAGTAACATCATAAAAACATATATCACCGACTTTGTGGGATTTTAATAGCTATACAAAGTTTCAATTATGAGGCTTTAAAATGTGTAAAAGTTGTTCATTACAATAACATTTCTGCTGGTATAATAGACCATTTAGTTATTTAAATTGATAATTTGGGTCCAAGATCTTACAGAATAAAACTCCATGCCTAAACTTTCAAACCACCCATCTTATGGAGGAAAAGATGAAACGTCTGTATATGAATAGTGGAATTTTAAAGTTTAATAGACTTATTTCAGCGGACCTCTCTAACCAAATATTGATCCCGGGAAATGATTATTTCGTTTCAATGCAGTGTTGAAATCTTTTCAATACTTGCCGTGAAATACACAAACTTCAGTTAAAGTCTGTGGCAAAAAGAAACTGCCAGTCATCATTTTGCGTCATTTGCACCTAGATGTACCCTGGATGTAGTCTGGTTCCCGATCCCTACAATCGGGAACCAGACTACCCCCGATGAAGCGTCGGGAATAGCCGCAACGTTACCCAGAAAATAGTGACGATTAACAAGTTTTAAATAAATTGATCACGTGAGGAGAATAATCCACAGTCTGTACTTCTGTCTGTCTTTTATCTTGTTCAAACAAAAAGCAGTTATTAGTCGTGGTACAAGTGCTCTTGAACTCTGTTACCCGCTAACCCAAGTACATGTGTAGTCTACCAGACTGTAGAAACTCGGTAACCCGCTAACCCCTAAGTGCATAGATACTTTACAAGACTATAGACACTCTGTGACCTATAACCCCTATGTGCATGAATACTTTACCAGACTATAGACACTCTGTGATCGCTAACCCCTATGTACATGAATACTTTACCAGACTATAGACACTCTGTAGCCGCTAACGCCTATGTACATGAATACTTTACAAGACTATAGACACTCTGTAGCCGCTAACCCCTATGTGCATGAATACTTTACCAGACTATAGACACTCTGTGATCGCTAACCCCTATGTACATGAATACTTTACCAGACTATAGACACTCTGTGACCGCTAACCCCTTTTTACATGAATACTTTACAAGACTATAGACACTCTGTAGCCGCTAACCCCTATGTACATGAATACTTTACCAGACTATAGACACTCTGTAGTCGCTAACCCCTATGTGCATGAATACTTTACAAGACTATAGACACTCTGTAGCCGCTAACGCCTATGTACATGAATACTTTACAAGACTATAGACACTCTGTGACCGCTAACCCCTATGTGCATGAATACTTTACCAGACTATAGACACTCTGTGACCTATAACCCCTATGTACATGAATACTTTACCAGACTATAGACACTCTGTGACCTATAACCCCTATGTGCATGAATACTTTACCAGACTATAGACACTCTGTGACCGCTAACCCCTATGTGCATGAATACTTTACAAGACTATAGACACTCTGTGACCGCTAACCCCTATGTACATGAATACTTTACCAGACTATAGACACTCTGTGACCGCTAACCCCTATGTGCATGAATACTTTACCAGACTATAGACACTCTGTGACCGCTAACCCCTATGGGCATGAATACTTTACAAGACTATAGACACTCTGTGACCGCTAACCCCTAAGTTCATGTATACTCTACCAGATTTTAGAAACTCTGTGACCGCTAACCCCTATGTACATGAATACTTTACCAGACTATAGACACTCTGTGACCTAAAACCCCTATGTGCATGAATACTTTACAAGACTATAGACACTCTGTGACCGCTAACCCCTATGTGCATGAATACTTTACAAGACTATAGACACTGTGACCTATAACCCCTATGTACATGAATACTTTACCACACTATAGACACTCTGTGGCCGCTAACCCCTATGTACATGAATACTTTACCAGACTATAGACACTCTGTGACCGCTAACCCCTATGTACATGAATACTTTACCACACTATAGACACTCTGTGACCGCTAACCCCTGTGCATGAATACTTTACCAGACTATAGACACTCTGTGACCGCTAACCCCTATGTGCATGAATACTTTACCAGACTATAGACACTCTGTGACCTATAACCCCTATGTGCATGAATACTTTACCAGACTATAGACACTCTGTGACCGCTAACCCCTATGTGCATGAATACTTTACAAGACTATAGACACTCTGTGACCGCTAACCCCTATGTACATGAATACTTTACCACACTATAGACACTCTGTGACCGCTAACCCCTATGTACATGAATACTTTACCAGACTATAGACACTCTGTAGCCGCTAACGCCTATGTACATGAATACTTTACCAGACTATAGACACTCTGTGACCGCTAACCCCTATGTACATGAATACTTTACCACACTATAGACACTCTGTGACCGCTAACCCCTATGTACATGAATACTTTACCAGACTATAGACACTCTTTAACTGCTAACCCCTAAGTTCATGTATACTCTACCAGATTTTACTCTGTAACCCGCTTATCCCATTAAGTACCCATTAACTCTAGTAGTTAACATTCACTACGCATAAATTCTTCATCATAATGTTGTTTTGTTGTCTTTTTGAGTTGGTTAACAAATAACGTAAATTATCTGAGATATGAAAGGCGATAGGTTACTTCTGGTACTAAATGTTGTGAATCATGAATGTGACCCGATTTCGGCCCTATTTTGGAATAGGAAAAAATCACTGTATAATTTCTAATAAAGTCTATCTGTAACTGTGCGGGGTGGTGTGTGTGTGTGTGTGTGTGTTGTTTTACAAATTCCTTTCAAATTTATGATAGAAGTCTTGATCTTAAACGCGGACTGAATTGGACGTGTTTTATTCTCTTCCGTTTCGGCTTATTTTCACGTTGTGTGTTCGTGTTTTCACGGTGTTTGTTTGTGTTTTCATGGTGTTTGTTTGTGTTTTCTCGGTGTTTGTTTGTGTTTTCACGGTGTTTGTTTGTGTTTTCACGGTGTTTGTACATGTTTGTCAATTTTATTTCTTCTCTGATTGGCAAATCAACCATTCTTGGGGGCTTACCAGTGGATTCTTGCTGGTTCAAAAATGCTAAGAACATTGTAATCTTTCCTTGAATAAATGATAAGTTATCCCGCTCAAATTCGGTAAAAGCTTTCATTTTCTCTTTTTCAACAAGTTGCTCTTGTTTGATCTTAAGCGACATTTTTGAAAATCTGACTTCCGCCGGAGGTCCACCTCTAGGCTGTGAAAGTTCGTTTATCCGTTGTTTGCTGTATCCTTTCTTTGTCTCTGATTTCCTAGGTATAGACAATGTGCCCGATTCTTTCTTGTCAGTTAGTTTTTCACCAATGTCTTCAACTGCAGCAACATTTGTGTCACGTGATGCACCGTTGGGTTTTTGTGAATCCTCATCACTTTGTGGTTGTTCGGCACTTTTAGAAAGCCCTGCGCTTTTCCCCGAAGGACTTCCTGTTTCCTTTGAAGCGTTGCCTCCAACAGACACAGTTTCTGTTGCTTCTGATGTAACCTTACTTCGCGGGCTCTGGTACACCGGAAATAGTAAGGAATCGCGTTTGTCCTTTGGAAGCTTCCGTTTCCGAAAATTCTCGTCCGCTGGAATCAGAACAAAACATGGCCCAGATGTAGTTCGATTCCGACAAGTCTTGCAGTGTGGGTTGCACCACGGACGTGAGCAGTCCTTTATTTTTGGTATTTCCATGCTATCATGTAATTTTCCGTCACCGTAGTCCAAATAGAAGAGCCCGATCTTTTCTTTAGTGGATGTCGACTTCCCGTATGGCTTTTTGTCTTTGTCTTTGGATTGAGACACAATGCCAAGGTTGTACTCCGACAAATAACTTGACTGCGACGGCAGTCTAGCTGAATTCCTGGTTCTAAACGTTGACCGACTAGAACGCCTCTCTGTCAAATTGTACGTTGTCTCCAAGGTAACGTTATTCAAAACTTTGTTTTCCTCGCACATTCCGTCATTACAGCCCGATTCTTGTTTTATTAATTTTGTCTCGTCAGCCGAATGTTCACTTGTAAGCAGGAAGTTAACCGAAGTACCGCCTTGTACGGAAGTCGAATTTTCTATCAAGTTAGAGTTTACGGAAATATTTTTCCGCTGTTCTTCATCAGTATCTAGTGCATGCTTTATTGCCCTCTCCTCAGCAAACACATCGGTTACGTCATCCTGGTCATCTACATCTGTAAGAAACGTTTGTGATACGTGCGTGGGTTGCAGGGTCTCATCTGCAATATCTGTTACCTCTTCGTTATCAGCACAATTACCTCCAGGTGCTTCCTTAGGATACTCCGCTTCATCCTCGTCATCTAGGGTTTCCTTTTTAACGTTTCTAACAATTTTGCCTATTCCAAACGTTCTGTTAAGCAAACCATGGTAGATTTTCTTTTCTTCGTCATCGTCGCCAATATCGTGACCCACCAAAGATTGGCGCTTGACATCAAGGCCGACATATTTCTTAACTAGGCGGATACCGATGGGTGGGAAGTATATTGTAGGAGCGTTTGGTTTCCGAAAGGATCTTCCATTTTTATCTGCTGACCGGACCTGTAAATGTAAAAACAAACAGAAATGATTCCCAGGTTTTGGTGTGAACGATGGACAACACTTAATGTGATACGCATGACAAATCACAACAAAGTGATATATGTATTAAACTCGGTCAAAAACTATACAGCATCTTTATCAATTATGAAAAATGTTACGATAAAATTAATCGTTCATATTTATGGCAAAAACTGATGTCAGAAAGCTTTAGTTCAAAAATGATAAGGGCAGTAAAATCCATGTACACCGTAGTGCGCTCAGCTGTAAAACATAATAACAAAACATCCATTTCGATGAACTCACAACTCGGTGTGAAACAGAGAGATCCTAGTTCCAGTCTACTCTTCATGATGTTCGTTAATGATATAATCCAGAATATTAACACAGATTTAAATGGAATATTTAGTATTGAAGAATTAAAATTATTCCTCACTTTGTACGCTGACGACCATGTATTGTTCGCAAGCTCTGCCTTATCACTTCAATCCATGTTAAACAATATTGAACAGTATTGTAATCAGTGGGGCCTTGAAATAAACACGTCTAAAACTAAAGTACTCATATTTGAAAAAGGAAACAGACATACATTTCATGACTTTTACCTATATAATGAAAAACTTGAAGTTGTATCGTCATTTAAATATCTTGGCGTATATTTTTTTCAAAAATGGTAATTGGCATAGAACACAAAAAGCTATTACCGAACATGCATCTAATGCAATGCACAGATTATTTTCAGTGTTCAACCAATATGAATTTAGCATAAAAGAAAAATGTAAACTTTTTGACATTCTTGTTTCACCAATTCTAAACTATTCCTCGGATGTTTGGGGTTTAAACAAAGGTAAAGATATAGAAACTATTCACACGAAATTTATACGAGGAGTTTTATACGTTAATAAATCCACAAATTTAACTGGTCTATATGGGGAGCTCGGACGTGTACCTTTATCAATAATAAGAAAAATTCACATGTTACGGTATTGGATAAAAATATTGAAATCAAATAACAATTGCATAATTAAACAGGTTTATCTTATGCTTAGAAATGATGCTAATAGTAATATATCATATAACAGTCACAACTGGGCACACCAAATCAAAACTTTATTAGAAAATCTAGGTCTGTCCGATTTATTGATCAACCAAGACAATTGTGTTATTTTGTTACCCATTATAAAACAAAGACTACTTGATCAATATTATCGACAATGGTATAGCAACATAAATAATTAGCAAAGACTTATAACATACAGCAGATTTAAGCACTCTTTTAATTTAGAACCATATCTTGAAATAATACATGAGAAAAAATTAAAATAGCTCTCAGCAGGTTCCGATTGTCATCACATCAAATAGAAATAGAAAGAGGTCGATATTCTAATATACCAAGAGACGAAAGAAAATGCAAATACTGTAATCTAAATTTTATTGAAAATGAGTACCACTTTCTATTAGTTTGTCCTTTGTACACGAGTATACGTCAAAAATATTTGAAACCTTATTACAACAGTTGGCCAACTTTAAACAAATTTGATAGTTTAATGAGTAGTAGTAACAAAAAAGAAATTATTAACCTTTCTAAGTATATATATTTTGCTAGTCGCTTACGACAAGATCTTGAAATTGACTGAAAAAATCTGTGAAACATGAAACATTATTTTATTTAAAAGTGATATATTTATTGTGTCTGTATTTTAAACCTTTATAACACCATTTTCTTTGATAAGGAAAAACAATTAATGCCTTTCTGAATACGCTTCTCGTTTTTGATAGTTTTTGACATGTCATTCCATTCCTTCACCAGTATTTTTTGTAGGCTAGAAGCAATGTATTTTGCTTAATGCTGAATAAATGTTGTTGTTGTTGTTGTTGTTGTTGTTGTATGTTGTTGTTGTTGTATATCAGGGAACTTGTGATATGTGTATATCAGGGAACCTGTTCAGAATTTTCTACAATTAATAGTTTCCATTACGACCAAAAAAAGTTACACGGAAAAGAAATGTGTGCAAAAATAATGACACTTTACTTGAACTTAAAGTTTTCCATCTTCGGACAAATAGAATTAATTCGTTTTAAATATACCTACATGTAAATACGATTTAAAATTATAAATTTTTGTTAATAAATACGCTTTGTGTATAAGTCACCAGGCTTGTTTTGATTTATAAATTTTAAAGTTATAAGTTTTGATTTATAAATACGCTTTAAAATTATAAATTTTGATTGATAAATACGTTTTATGTACAAGCATGCTTGTTTTGATTTAAAAATTTCAAAAATATAAATTTTGATTAATAAATAAGCTGTATGCACAAGTTAGTTGACAAAGCTGTTTTAATATATATTTTTATTTAAAAATGCCATTGAATCAATTTTAAAGAGAGTGTCATTGGCGTCAACAAATCAAAATTTGTTAAAAAAATATCGCGGTTTGAAATCGGCCATTTTGGAACGTAGAATCTACAGGAAGATGCAAAATTACAGAATCGGAAAACGACAATATACGACATTGTCCAATACGGAATTATTAATTTGACGAGTTGCATCAATCTTGCAGATTATCGCTGCACTATGCTTAAATAATTAATGGGTATATAATAAAAATGCGACATTTTTCAGACCATGTAAGTTTTTATTCTAGAGAAAATGTGTCCCTGGAAGAGGCTCACTTAAACTTTGAAAATCATAACATTTCTTTTCCGAATCATTGTCTTATATTTTCAGTGTGTATCTATCAATATGCAAAGTTTCAGTGAAATTTTGATTTTTTTTTTAACTGTAGCAATCTTTTTTTTTAATTTCAGACTCCGTTCAGGATTGCAATATATATTTACTATAGAATACAAAATGGCTAAATTTTTATTTAGTTTCCGTTCTTGCAAATATGATATTTTCAGATGGTAACTCCGGGAGGTGTTGAGTCCAAACGTTCAGAATCCGAAGTTGCAGGATTAGTTTTGTACAGTTTCCAAGAAAAGAGAAAAGATCAACCAGAATAAATCGTATATAATGCAAATAAAAAAGGCCCGGTTTGATTTCACCGATTTTAACATCAGTTTGAATGAAAATATTAAATATCAAAATGAATACCTGATCTAGACTGTATCCCGTGGAAGATTTGATTACTTTCAAATCATTATAAATGTCTCGTATTTCTTGTTGCAGATTGTCCTTCTTGTTGAAGTATTCCTTAGTAATGCCATACCGGCGGTGTTCGAACTTGGCATCGAGCGCCAGATTCTTCTTCATGGCGAAGAGCTCGTTAAGGGAGCTTAATCCTCCGTTCTTCATATTAAGTGGCATAGTGCTCGGATATGGCAAAAACACCGATTTTAAAATTATTCAAATCTGCGACACAGTCATAAAAAATTGAAATAAATAAAGTTTTTATTTTCATATGGCTTTAGTCGATCAAGTTTTGGGAATGGGCAGTAGCAAAATCCAACGCAGCTATTGAAAAAGTTTGACCCATTGTTCTTTTTATTGCCATTCAGAACCAATTTCTAAAACCAGGAAATTGGCAAATCTTGTGTACATTTTAACATCGTAAGAAAATTGAATCGTTTTTTATGGAATAAATAATACAATTAAAAGGAATTTACACCATGTTTGTATATTTCGGCGATGTATTTAGGAGTGTACAAATTTCATAAATGCGGCCACAAGCACGCTCGCCAGCCACTCTGTGTAGTGCGCCGCACATGCATGCTTCCGGTTCAGGCGCAGTTATAGCTTCTTTTAAATAAGATCTCACAATCACAAACATTTTAATATAATTTCAGCCCTAGATTTGAGGACTTAATAATTTGAGACACAGATTAATGAAACACTCCTTTAAATCTCATGGTAATCGTACCAAATGGATGGATGTTTTTATCACAAAATAAACGAAAGATTCAAAATAATTTTGGCTTTATTTGTTTCGGACTATTGTTGTTTACGAATAGAATACATCTTTATAAAGACTTATAGTAGCTTTTTGCATACTTAAAATAGTATTGAATGTTGTTGTTTTTTCACAATGTTTGCCACTTCAGCGCTATTTTCTTCACAATCCCACTGATTATGACCCAAGTTAAATAAAAATTTAATAAGTTTGCATAAGATGTGTTAACAGTTCGAAAAAACTATGTTAACAATCGATGCCGGTAAGGCCGCCATCTTGAACTGCAACCTGCACCATGTCACGTGGATTTCCCGCACGTTGAAAAGGGTGAGCAACAACAACAACAAAATGTACATGTAAACAAAGACCTGTTTATATGTCATATATAGGTCTTTGATGTAAAATAGTCTGTTCCATTGAAAACTCCGACACTGTTCAATGCATTCGTTTGATAGCATTTTAGTCCAGTTTCAGCAAGGCATAGACGAGAAATGGCAATTTGAAACGGAAATTGAAAACATATTATTTTTTGTTGCTATATTGGTGTAAACCCGGAGTGCATTCGTCTGCACTTTCTTGAAATAGTTTCGGGTAAGACAGCAGAGGTCAATTCCTCTTCCAAATGATACGGTAATCAACCTCTTCCATAGGCGGATTCAGATTCAGTTTAGGGCATTGCTCGAATCCCCTTTTCGGACAGCAATATTTAATTTTAAAGGGTATTTTGGTCGTTCAGTGTCACTATACCCTTCGACTGCACCAAACGAACCATGTTTCTGAAAGTCTTGCATTTGATTCTGTCTTATTACGGAATTCGAATACAGAAATAATGCTCGTGTTTCATTTGACACAAAGAAAATACACAGAGAATGTAAAATAAAACACATACACACAAACAACAACATATAATGACAACATTTACAACTTAAACGAGATGTTAAAACTTAAATCATTTCATCAAGAATTTCAAAAATGCGAATAACTTCCCCGCCCCGTTCTTGGAACCAGAAGAGGTCTTTACATTCCATAATTATTCTTTAAACAAGTCCACAATACGATCATTTTCGCTCTTCCAGCTTTTATGTGATTCGGGTTTATGATAGTGGACGAAATAAGGTTGTCTTATTTAGGAGGCAAACCATTAAGAAACGCGCTATTCGTGCACTTCTAGGTGATTTCATGTGCAGGCATTTCGACGGGGGTGGGGTGGAATCTTTTTAAAAAAAAACACAAAATGACCATAGATAAAAAATGTCGAAATCATCATTATAAAAAGTATTGAGGTCAAAGGATTAGTTTTGTGACACTTGGCTAGTTGGTACGAGTGTTCTGCCCGAGGCAGCATGTCACTGACCACGCTTGTTATCTTAAACAGGAAATGGTAAAACAATGTTGAGAATGTGTAATAATCTGAAATCAGATCTAATTTAGGTGTTGTTTATTATCTATTTTAAACTGCCAGGGGCGCAGCAGCAAATTTTAATTTGAATGGGGATTTTTGTGGGGAAAAAGTACATTATTGATTGTGTAGCTACCAAAACACTGCCCAAAACGACATTTTTCTGGAAATCTTGCAGCCGACCCTGAGTGTACATATTGATTATTCGGAAATTTCGCTTCTAAAACCGGATATCAGAGAGAATTGCTTTAAAATCCGGAAATTTGATGAAGAAAACAAACCTCGACCGACCTACCTCTGTTAACACTTACACCCTTCTAAAATGATTTCGTCTTTAGTTTTATGTTTTAAGTCATTAAACAACTCAAGCATTGAAAAAAAGGGAAAGGGTCGGGGCGAGGAATAGTGTAGTTATGCCAAATGCGCTATATCCCCTCTTTCCCGACCCCCTCCATTTTTATGAATAGGGGTAAATTAAGAAGAGACTTGAAAAAACAACATTGATTTATTCCTTTGTCATAATTTACGCTAGAAGAAAACTCAAAGTCAAACAATTTTACAAAAATCTCGTATTTAATATTGTAGTCTTATCCTGTTGCTCGTGTTGGAATTTTAAACTGTTCTCTGTAGTTGAGTCTTTGCATTCAGATGCTAATATAATTCTAAGGAGTTTTAATTCTCTGCTATTCAAACATATGTTATCCATAATTGGGCGTTAGAGAGATTTTGACAATTTTCTGTTTTTTATTGATGAAAGCGCAATAATGACTGAAGAAGGCCCATTATTGGATCATTTTAGCTTTTCAAATGTGGTAGTTATGAAATAAATGATATGTTGTGTTTTGAAAAAAATCACTTAATTCTGATTTTCCCCTTTAGCACACGTCTCTTTCCTTTCTATGATAACAAGATGTAGTTAGTCGTGAGACAACAGGTGTTCGAATTTTCCTCTATCCGTTAGCGCTTATTTTCACTTTTCGGGATACTGTTATAATTATGCAATATCGATATTGCACATACAAGTATATTTAGACGTAAATAAGATTCAAAACTTCAAACGCCTGTGATGAGACAACAAATGTTAACCACTTGGCAAGGCTTATTGAGCCAGTTTATCTTCGCTCCCGGAAATCCACAAGAGGGATAGACTGGCTCCCAGAAGTCCACAAGAGGGATAGACTGAATAAGTGAGAAATGTTTAAGTCGGATGAGGATTAACGACAAAAATGTTTAAAACATTTCAGCTACGAAACAAAATGGTGTTCAATACTCTGTTGAAACGCTTACCAGAGCTGAAGATGATAAAACAGAGATTTGAAACCAGTCTCAAATCTCAAGCATCTGATTGGTTAATCTGGCGACTGGTCAAATTTGCAATTTTAGTTATACGAGTAGGGAATCGAACCCGCAACCCCTGGGTTCGTAGTCGAACTATTGATCCGCTCTTGACTAATCGAATAAATTTGGTAATTTGTTAAAGGTGGATAGCCTATAGAACTGTGGTTAATGTTCAAAAGGTATCAAACTTCGGAAACTTCGAAAAGCTACTAATCCGTTTATACGTTTAATTTTCAAGTCATCGAAACACATAATAAAAGGCCTAGTTTACCATATATTAGTCATTTTTAACACGCGACTACAACAGAATGAAATTTGCTTCAATTTTTTTTTTTTGGGGGGGGGGGGGGGGGGGGGGGGGGGGCAGAGGCGAGGGGGTGAAGTAGAAGTCAATAACCTGGTTATCAGTTACGACATTACTTAAATATTTTCATTTTTTATTAAACGGGTATATAATTATGTGGTAAATATTTAATTAATTTGATCGATTATTCACCTGTAGTTCCCGTAAACATTCATACTGACAAAATTAGACTAAGATAATTAGCAAAGCGAATATAGCCCCAAAGTCGTGACTCAGTTCGTCTAGTTCCCGGCCTGCTGGTCTTATTGGGTTCAAAGTAGTGGATCAATATTGTCAGTTTGGGGTTTCATTATCATAAACAACTGCTTGTCCGTTTTTTTTTAAACTGCGAGAAAATTTCCGGTCGTATGAATTATTCTCTTCACGTTCAGTTGAAATGTTTAGATAGTCGTGTAACTACTATTCAGTAACAAACCAAAACAAATATCTATATAATTTATTATATAGAACAGGAGCGGTTCAACATATGGGGTCTATGGGGTTGCTCGATCCCACTTTTATGCAGCAATATTTAATGCTAATGGGGACTTTGGCAACCTTTTTTTAAAATAAAAATTTCATTTAATGCCAGAAGGTTATAAATTAGCATACATGCAACTACCATAAGACTGATCCAAACGAAACCCTTTCTGGAAATATTGCATCATCCGACCCTGATATAAGTTCTAACAATAATAACTCTACGTGAAACTATTGATTGTCTGGTGTAGAATTAGAAACAATCAAGTCGAATAATTGGAAACCATGCAACACCGTGGAACGTGCACGTGCGCACGCGTCATTTCAATTAATTTAATTTTTATGAATCGTCGCCAAATGACAGTCTATTATTATCGACTTTCTTTCCTAATTAAAATGTGTCTACAGCAGTTTGAGACATGACAATTGTTGTTTGATTTCAATCGATAAGCAAAAAAATGACACACGCGAGCGCCAGACGAATTACGTAATTGGTGTCTGCGTGCGACAAAGATCGTCTGGACGTTCTCTATTGTTGGAGGTAATTAAGGTCGTTGAAAGATACTAATTGTGGCATACATATTTCTATTGGCTAAAAGGAAATCGGTGAACCAATCAAATGGACCGTTGTATACAAGGCCAGACAACATGTACAAAATGTCGGTGACAGAAAAACAAGATTAGGAAAAACATGTACTTGGCCGCTTCATTCTAAGAAACAGAAGGATGGTGCTGTTTTCGCTGACTTTCGTGAGACAGTAAGTAGTTTCTGTGAAATGTCCGTTTAAGCGTTAAGCATTTATATGTGCTTGTATATCAATATTTGAGGATAAACTCTCTTCGCCGCCGGATCGACACACCGTAGCTTGTGAGGGCACTACTTTGATCTATCAAAACATTATCGCAGAACAAAAATAACATCTGTGAAGCTCTGATAACTGACGGAAGGCAATGCATACAACAGAACCAGCGGATCCAGTGGTCACAAATTTGAGTCCAGTGGTGAATTGTTTTTTTCTCAAAAATCTTGAATGCAATTGGATATATTACAAGTTTTGCTCATGCATGATGTTTGTTATTCCAAGCTATATATCTTCATAATATTAATAGTATACTGTATGGAATCATGCAGAATGACTGTATATCAGCCGACAAACTTTTAATCCTATATTTCTTGTGGCATAGCAAAAGTTATTGCAGGATCACGCGTCTGTTTTTCGAACTTGTGCTCCAAACCACTTTCCTCCTTACTAATACTTCTTTCATTCATATTTCTTCAAATTATTATTATTTATAACTGCCTCAGTCTTGTCATATCCAAAGACCTATATTTTACACAGATTCGCATCTCTCTGTAAATGATATAGTAAATATCGTTCTGATACATGGACTGGACGAGAATCTCGTCACGTGACAAAGCAATATTTTCACTTTATATAATCCGCCATGTAGCAGATTCGATAGGCGATAATTACGTATTGACTGGATTTTAAGCATGTTTAAATCACTTTTAATTGATCTTCATGTTAAAATGTTATTTTGATATACTTCTTGAACACATTGATTAAATTATCTCATCTTTTTAAGGCCCTTGTAAGGTATGATATGATCGGCATTTCACTTGGTATGTTTGCTTTCTGCTGGCCAATGCACTTTGAACGGTATTGTCCAATTTTGGTGATTTTGATTGTTATATCAATATATAAATAGTGAACCTTAGTTTCATGATGAAGAATATGTATCTTTCTTTAGATTAATGCAAGGCAAATTTGTATTTACCGTTAATTAAAAAAGTTTTAATAATGGGCAGAATTGTCGAAGGCTTTCGGTAACAAAGATGGCGATCATGTGATTCGAGATAACAGGCCGCGTGCTTATGTGAGAAAATGCGATGATGCATATCTATTTATCTATATAGGTCTTTGACAATGGCTTTTACAAAGTTCATTATCGGATGCTTGAGATTTGAGACTGATTTCCATTCTCAGTTTAATAACCTTGGGACCTGTACTTACATTATCTGTGTGAACTGCTAAGGTTACAGGTTAGCTGGCCTATCTGGCCATCTGATCAGGATCTACAATGTTCGTTTTATATTCATGAGGGTATTTTTGACCAATATGCTATCTGCAGTAGCCTGAGTAGGTGCGAAAAACAACCATTCAGTAACCATTTCGCGTACGTGATTAGGTGCCCCAGTGTTTGTACAACAATTTATTACTTAACAATTTTACAACAGTTTGATATTTTCATAAGCGTAGGAAACAATCAACAGTTCAGAAGAATTTACAATTGTTTCAACGATTCTCGGTACATTAATGAATGAGCGTCATTGTCTTTACCAATTAACGCGGTATTAACGTTGTTACTTCCCTTTTTTCCTTTCCAAATATACAAAAAATGGCCATTGATAGAATTTTACTATCTTTTATGGAAAAAAACGGGGTCCAAGGGTCGACCGCGTTATATTGGATTTGCGATATAGCGGATTGGATATAGCGGAGCCCAACTGTATGCAACAAGTGCAGATCCAGATCAGACAGCACGGATGGATAAAAGATGTATATGGAGTAGAGTTAAATGTTTGTAAAGAAGTAGCCAGTTAAAACACTGTTAATAACTGCTCTATGGTGTCCTTAGAAGTTAGAGTTAACAATAACATTTGTATCTATGACTGAACTGTAAACATATTTATCTTTATTATCTTTCAGTGGGGAGACCATGTACAACAGGAAAAACATCATTCAAGGTTAGTTGTTAAAAGAAATTTGATTGGCCATTTTGTGGGTTGAGTGCAAAACAGCTGTAACTGTATAATGAATAAAGAAGGCAGTTAGAACTGTTTTGCACTCAACCCAGAATTTGAGATATGAGTAAACATAAAGTCAAGCTATAATTAGGAAATAATTATATTTCTAGTCAGAACTGATGATAAGTCAATAATCGTCTAGATAAGCAGATCTATGTATTCCAGACAGACTAGATTTTTGTATCTCCATATTCTTGTTGTTAGTGATTGATATTTTTGGAATAATTATTCAGTTGTCAGTCTTTGAGAGTTGCTAGTACCATTATGTGTAAAACAATTTTTAATGTTGAACAGAAAGGTTTTAATGTTACCTTGATGCTGATTTTCAGCTACATCCAGGTTTGAAATAAATCATTTTCACAAATGTTTACGTCAAATATTCCACTCAAAAGGCTACTTACCTGAAAAAGTCTCAAGTCTCAAATTTGTCATACTTAAAGATTTTTTTACTCAGATCCAAATTTTTTGCCTATAAAAGATGAACAAAATCACATTGAGGGATGACTGTATCCCATCAATGCAATGACTAATTTAGTTCTTTTTAGAAATGAAGTCCCAGTCATGAACAAGTTCATGTAATGACAACACGTAATCAGGGATATTTGTCACACATTGTTAAGATTATTCTTGTTGTATCATTTTCCAGGACAAACAGATGTACCCCTATCCAGCCTCGGAGAGAGACAGGCCGAGCTTGTAGCTCACAGACTCAAGAATGAACGATTTACGCACATCTTTTCCAGTGATCTCTCCAGGGCCTATGAAACGGCTAAGATTATCTGTAATACAAACAGGGTCTGCAGATGTGAAATCACCCTGGATACAAAGCTTAGAGAAAGGGTAATTACATGTTTCGATGTCATTATTTTTTATTTTTCAGGGAATGGTATTTTTTCATGTGAATTGTTGGATATTATATATTATTTCATACCCAAGGTTTGAGACCTACTCATTTTGTTTCTTGGTAAGAAATAACCTACAGTAATGAATATAAAGAGGAGAGTGTGGATTCTGATCAGATGGAACAGATGTGCTGGCTGATCTGGATCCACACTGTTCACCTATGGATAACAGCCATATCGCTGGGAGTTAAGGGATAAGGCAAAATGAAAAGTCTTAAGTAAAGTACAATGACAAACTGCATGATTTTAAAGCATTTTAAGAAGGAAAGCTGTCTGAATATCAAACAAGAAGAAAAAAGCCTAGTTTATCAAGTATCATTGACACCAATTGTAAAGCATTGTTTTACATTCAATGTAAAATTAATATATTTATCAATTTTGCAGAAATTTGGATCAGCTGAAGGTAAAACATCCAAGGAACTTCACATCGCTGCTAAAAGAGCTAAGAAGCGCTACATAGATTTTACACCACCTGGTGCAGAGACAGTGCTTGAGGTAATTAAGCCATATTAATAATAAGCTTACGATTGTTTTACATTAAGGTTACTTTATTGCATGTTAATAGTGATCAGTTGCAAGTTAAATTGAAGAATTGATGGTAAATTCGGGCTTTTTTTACTGTTGAAAAGGCAAACCACTTTAAATTATTAATTGCCAAGTGTGGTAGCTACCTGTCTGCACTTAAGGGTTAAAAACAATTGTTTGTTCTGCAACTGCATATAATGGTAATTTAATTTGTGGTCTTATTTCAATAATTTTGTTTTATTAGGTTCAAGAAAGGGTGCAGTCTTTCTTCAAAGAAATCTGTTCTATGTGCGTAAAACTAGCAGAGTTTGATGATCAGGAATATACACCTGCAAGAATTAAGCGTCGGAATGGAGGCAGCCTAGGTAGAAATAGTCGTCATGGAAAACGATTACAAATGAGCGGAAGAAGTCAGTCTTTTTGCGGCTCGGGAAATGTTAATAACATTATCAATGAGTTCAAACTGGTCTCCGACTCAGAAGATGAGTCCGAACATGATGAGAACAAGAACTTTTGTAAACATAGCAATTTACTATCTATGCAAGAAAGTGACAGTTTCGAGTCGACATGTAAAGCAATTGAGGAGTATAGTTATCGGGAATGTTTTCCGAGTAGCTCAGATGACTCAAATCTTAGCAGTGGTGATCTCAAATCAAATGGCAGCTTAAAGTCTGACAGTATAAGTCATTCAGAAATAGATAGATTATCATCATCAACATCATCTATGGATCATAATGGTGCAGAATCGGATAGCACTCTTTCGGATAGTGTTACTCCTAGGATTGAAGACTTTTCTGATCACAAACTGATCACTCAGAAATTCAACAATGGCAATACTTCGAAATCCCAGCAGATGCATGTTGAAGAATGTTTATCACCAGGTTTCAGATCCGGTACAGATACATATTTCTGTCCAAACATATCCCTCTCACCATCAAGTCATCGACTTTCGAGTATATCCAGCATAAGTTCTGGAAGAAATAGCAGTTTTGACGACACAGACGGACTACCGTCCACGTTAGCTGATATTTTGGTAGTTAGCCATGGCGGTTTTATCAAAGAAACTGTGAGGTATTTTGTGGAGTCTCTGGATTGTAAAATCCCCGGAGTGAAAAGTCATGCATTAAAAGTTTGTCCAAACTGCAGCATATCACGATTCACGGTCTCCCTGGAAGACGGAGCCATCAAACCTTCATTGACTTGTGTAACTATTCATGACAAGGATCATCTTCTTGGACTAGATATGCCGAGTGCCAAAGGCGAATACTAGCAACATTATCATCAGACATTGCAAACTGTTGGTCAGACAGTGTATTCAGCTTCAAACTTTACCGATTTGCAATTCGGTTTGCTTGTCACTACTCTGTAACTGTTATGAAAGATGTTCAGTATAACCCTGCATTATAACCACTTCGAAATTAAGACCTATTCAAGTGTCCCATTTAACCCTTTCCTCCCTATATACGCCTTTTAATGCATGTGCGACCAGTGTAGATATAGATCAGCCAGCTTATCAATGCAGTTTGACTAGGATCTGCACTGTTCACTGTTAGGTCATAAATAAACTAATAAATCAATAAGCCTAAACGAACATTTCAGATCCTGTTCAGACGGCATGGATTTGGCAGCTTATCTGGATATACACTGTTTTTCCTTGCCGAAAGATGTATATGTAGGAAACAGTTAATAATTTTGCAAAATTTTCTACCCAAAACAAAAAACACCCACTATTTCCCTCTTTTTCCTAGTCCCAACAGTGGTCTTTATATTGGGGTTTTACTGTACTGTACTCCAGTAGTGTGTTACACAGATGAAATTTTGTCCTTACGGGTAGAATCTAGTTTAGCGGATCCCGGATGTTCAAAACAGAAAAAGCCCAGCGGCGTTTGAGCGAGAGAAGAGGGGTTGTGGTGGCTACTGCCCCCATTTAAATTCACAATTACTGAAATTAGTTTGGCACATGATTTACCAGAATTTTCTCTCAAGCAATGCACTTAAATAAAATGTTAGGATATTGGGGTCAGCTAAACTAGATGTGCCCCGTCCTTACATATATTCTATCAATTGGAAGGTGCTGTTTATGTGATGAGCATTTTTGATTATCCCTTTACTTTATAGATACACCTTTATTGCGTGGTGCTTTCTGATCAGTATATGCACTGTTCGCTTTTTTTAACTTATGAGGTTATTTCTGACTAAAAGAAACCCGGCAGTGCAGATCCTGAGAAGATGGCATGGATATGCTGGCTGATTTGGATCTTCAATGGTCACACATGCGATAAAATGTGCATATATGGAGTAAATGGCTGTTTGCCTTTAAGTAAAAAATTGTCTTCAGATTAAGTAAGAAATTATGCAACTGATGCTGGTACAAGTGTGATATCACTTTTATTAGTGAAGTAGGGTGAAAATATCACCTCAACTCTTGTAGAGCTAAAGTGTACCATTTCCTGTTTAGATAAAAATTGATGTCAAATCTATATTTGTCTTTAAAATTTGGCACATTTATTTGAATCATCATGACTCTATTGCTTTTAACAACTAGACTGATTACTGAGTCTTTTAGTGCTATTATATTTATATTCAAACAGTGCACATGTACTCATTGCCTGAAATGTCTGATTTTGTGACAATATGAACTGTGTTAATTACCATAAAATTTTATCGGTACTTTTTGAAAAGTGACAATAATTGGATGCTGAGTAAAGCACATATCTGATTAATGGTGAGCTGAGCGCAAAACAGTTGTAACTATATAAAAAAGGAGAACTGTTTTGCACTTAACCCATGATTTGTGACAATTTGAACTGCATCACTATTTTACTTAATTTTTCCAGCAAAAAACCCCAAAATAATGTGACGATCAAGGTGGCTATTTATTATTCTCAATTAGGATGCATTATGACAATGGGGCAGTTAGAAAAAGCATTCAGTGTAGACCCAGATCCACCTGCTCATCTGGGCAGTCTGATCAGGGTTGACACTGTTTGCCATTCACTTAGAGTAGCATTATTAATCCCTTTATATACAGGCATTTTAATGCATGTGCAACCAGTGTAAATTCAAATCAGCAAGTACATCTGTGCCATCTGATCAGGATCTGCTCTGTTGGCATCTCGGTCAGAAATTTCCTAATGAATGTATAAACGCTCAGTGTAGATCCTCATCAGATGGCACAATATGCTGGCTGATCTTGATCAACACTGTTCGCCATAGGATAACAGAAATATACTATAGAGTAAAGGGTTAATGCAAAATCCGTAAGCCCCAGTTTGTAATGCAGTGTCACAATATGATTGTCAATACAGCAAGATCATGTTCTGTAAATGTAGAAACATATGGATGTGTTGTTTTTTGTTTGTTTGTGGAAAAGTTGGAAAATAAAATGAATTCACTGTAAACATTTTCAACACAATAAATCTTAATTTTGCATTAAGATGTGCCATAATTTGCTATAAAATGATTTGCATTGCTATGTAAAGTTCTGCACATATTTTGTGTATATTAAAAGAACTACTTTATAAATATATTTTGTTTATCATTTAAGTCTGTTGGCCCGTATCAGCAATTTGAAATTCCTTAGAAAATCCTAAATCCTCATTGGATCCTCATTTTTGTCTCGCCCTTTTAAAGAAAAGGCGAAAGATAGGGATTGCTTGGTTGGTCCGTCATGATAACATTACATTGGCTATATTATACTTTGCCAATTTTAAATATTTTTTTTTCAAACTTTCCAAATGGATTGTTTATGACAACACCGTCATGATGATGCCAAACTCTTGGTCAAGGTCACTTTTGATGGAGTTATGCCCCTTTTTGTTCTTGGTTTTGTCATGGAAACTTAACTTTTGCTATACTTTTGGTAACTTTGCCATTTCTTAATACATATTTCTATATCAAACATTCAGATTATATTATACCCCTTATGACAACATGGTCTTAATGATGCCAAATGTTTAAGGTTAATGTCAAATTTGATGGAGTCGTGCACATACGTGCTGTCTAATCAGGATCTGCGCTGTTCTTAATAAACTTATTTAATATATATTTTAAAAGTTTGTTCAATACATGTAATATAAAATTAAGAACTGGCAAATACCGGTCAATACAATTGTCCACCCTGGAATTTAAACAGTAACCAATAGTTTCAATTTTGCTGGTTTAACCATTTACCATTTACTAGCATCTAGACTAAATGTCTACCTTAAGAATTTAACTGATTAATTTATGACATTTTACTGTTGCCATTTATGCCCTTAGCTATTACAGCCCCTTTGTATAAACATAGGTAGACTAGACCATATGGAAAAAGCATGGACATAATGTCCATGCTTTTAAAGTGTCAATGACTCGGTGCACAGGTGAATAAGCAGTATTTTAGGTTCTGAGTAAAAATAATAGATTAATCTTTAAAATCAAATTTACTATGTGTATTTGAAATTTTAATCATTTAGTTTAATTCACATTTTGGCTGTTTAAACATGCTTCAATTCTATAAAAAAATATTTTCATAGGGTGGTAACCTTATGTGAAGAATAATTAAAATATCTTAGTAATTTATGTATTATTATGATTATACATGATTTAAAGTTATTCAAGTTAAGATTTCTGCAGTTTTTTAGGCAAACAAACAACAAAACTGTTGGCCAGCATTTGTTGGTATTTGCCAGTATATGTCACTTAAGTAGTTTCTGATCCGGTAAATACCACTAATTAACACTATGATGGTGCTTACCACACAACCTTAGTTGCAAGTTGTCTTGGCAAACATTCTGCTTGACCTTATTGTGTGATATTTATCTCATTAATATATTAGTGGCATACCATTTTTAGGGATTTTGATGGCAGACTCAACTTTCTAAAAAGCAAATATGAATACCACAAGTTTAAGAATCCCCAATAATGTTGTTTTAATGACAACCACGAAATTTCATATCTTCTTAAATATAACAATCTCAGAATTTTTTTCGTATATACACTGTTGTACATAGTTCACAGGAAATAGCACCTCAAAACATCGAAAAAGTTTAATGGCCGACATCCACTGCACACAAGGCATGGTAGTTTTTCACAAATATTGTTAAAAGTAGCTCAAGTTCGTGAATGACAGCTTTAATAAGTGGGAGAAAGTCTAGATTTTATAATTCCAGATTAATTTTGAGACAGAAAATGTGTTTTGGGCTTGATTACTGGAAAATATCAACATTATTCGCAAATGGCAACAATTCGACTACACTTCATCGCCAATTAACAAAAACTACCCAAAATACAGAAAAAGCAAATACTGCTTTAAAACCAGACATATTTAGCCTCACTATTTGTTTAGTTAAGAGAAATCAATAAAAGTTATGATAAAGAAATAAGATGAAACATTACCTGGTGTGAACTGGAAGTCAGCCATTCAACTTTTGTTTTCGATGCTCTAAGGTGCTATATCATGTGAACGATGTACAACAGTGATCTGTATGGAACATTTGTAAGAACTAACTCAAAGTTTTGCTTGAAAACTGATGATTTGTTGGTGAGAACTTATCATTCACATTGTGCAAAATTAAAACCATGCAAACGTGATCCACTATTGTTAGCAGTTCATCAATTAAATAACATTTTATCATATCTGCCAATGCATAGCACTGCTGTAAACCAGCTGAACAAGGGAGGTAATTTGATAATGAAAAAAAACAACAAAAACATTCTAATCAAAGGGAGATAATTCACAAATCAATTAGACTCCGTTTCCTGAAGCTCATTTTGAACACATTTCTGCATCATAAATAACATTTTATGATAGCGTTGCTGTTAACCAGCTGAACGAGGGAGGTAATTTGATACTGAAATAAACCAATAAAAACATTCTAACCAAAGGGAGATAATTCACATAATTCAAGGATGAACTTGCCCCTAAAGTTTACATGGTTCTGGCTGACAAAAGTTAATATTCAAGTGGTTTGTTCCTTAAAAGGTATTTTTTGTTATCTAGCTTTAATATGTCAAAATATTGGTTTGATGGCAAATAAACATCACTATTTCATGATGGCTTGATAATTCAGATATATTTTGAAGTAGCTAGACATTAACCCTTTCCTCTATAGACACACCTTTATTGTGTGGGCGAACAGTGTAGATCCAGATCAGTCGGCACATCCTTGCCATCTTATCCGGATCTGCACTCTTCGCTATGAAATATCTATTAATGATGGCATGATTATTTAGATATATTTAACATAGCTGGACATTTAATCTTTTTCCCTGTGTTGATTGATTGCAGTGTTTATTTCTGGTTTAGACTTATTAAACACTGTCTTGAGTACTGCCACTGGCACTGCTTTATGTAGAGCTTCAGGTAATTTTTTAGAAATCACTGCTTACACCAGGTGATTGTTTAAACCCATTACTCCATACACAGATGTTCGCGATTTAACACATGTAGGACCAACGTAGATCCAGATCAGCCGACACATCCATGCTGTCTGTTCAGAAATCTGTACTGGTTGCTTTTTTATCAGAAATAACCTAAAAAAATTTAAAAAGTCAACTATACAGATCCTGATCAGACAGCAAAGATGTGCTGGCTGATCTGGATCTACACAGGTGGCTCACACTACATTGTATAATTATATGGTATATTATACGAAGTAAAAGGTTAAAAGGGTTAAATTAAAACAAAGAAGGAGCTTTAGAACCAAGTCGTTTATTTGATCATTAAAATAGAAAAGATATCACAACATGATATGGGTTTGATTGTTCAACAAATATCACAAATTGTTGCCTTAGTGCAGTAACAGTTTATCTCCTCAACCCCTTACTCCATATATACGCCCTTTTACGCATGTGCGACCAGTGTAGATCCAGATCAGGATCTGCACTGGTTGCATTTTGGTCAGAGATAACCTATCAAATCAAAAAGCGAACAGTTTAGATCAGATGGCACAGATGTGCTGGCTGATCTGGATCTGAACTGTTCACCCTCACAGTTATATATGGAGGAAAGGGTTTATATGTCAATGGTACTTATATGATTTTTGCACTATGGTGACAATATATTTAATATAAGTGTAACAGGAAGGTATGAGCAACATTCCATAGACAGACAGTTGATATAAATTGTTATGTTTTCATGTTAATGACTTGACAATTCGTTTACCCACAGTCCACAAAAAATATAAACTTCCTTATTTTTTGATGAGTATTGAAAATAAAAAAGATATTTCACCATTTGAAAACAGGAAAATACCACTTTTATTTCACCCAAAACTTCTATGAATCATTGGAAAGAATAACATTATTATTAAATATTATTTTCAGATGTTTATTTTCTTATGTAAAATCTGCAAAGTAACCTCCCCTAATTATGTTAACTCTCTTTTAGCTAGTTTCAGAGGGAGCCCTTTTTTAATTGTCTTTTCATGTTAGATATTTTCAAGATTTTTGAGTATAATTATCATCACAATATTTTGAAATAAATGTTAAAATTTTAAACGCCCCTCCCCTAATGAACGCCCCTATGTTATTTTTTGGTAAAAAAATCAGTTAATCCATATTTATCATCCAATATCCTTCAGATTCCAATATTATAATAAAAATAATTAATCTAAATTATTTGCACCCCTGCTTTCAGAAAATATAATGCCCCCATTTAAAAGGAGTTTTACAGTACCTTATTTACATGCTACAAAACAGTTTTCTTCTTAAGTAAACACCTTTTTTATGTCAGTCTTCAGCTTTTGGTGATGATAAAAAGCAATTTGATTTAATTCAAGTCTATTAAATGTCTCTTGCAGAAATTAACTTAAGATCAAACAAATTCCTCTTAACTTCAAACTGGTTATTACTAAAATGAAAATAACCTAATAATTATACTAGAATTTCTACAATAATGCTCTTTTAAAGTGCAATTGCATAATAAAAATTGCATCTTTCATCTTAATAAACAAGCACTTTTTAATAATCAATGTTTTCAATGACTTTAACTACATGTAGATGGAAAAATTAAACAAACATTCTTTCTTCACTGTTACAATTTTAACACTTCATTCCATATATACAGATTTTATCACATTTGCAAACAGCATAGATCCAGATCAGCTGGCACATCCATGCCTTCTGATCAGGATCTACACTGTTCACATCCTGTTCATAACTAACCCAATGAATCAAAAAGCAAAATAGTATAGATCCATAGATAGATAGTACAGATGTGCCAGCTGATCTAGATCTACACTGTTCACCCGTGTGATATCAGCTACATCACCAGCTGATCTAGATCTACACTGTTCACCTGTGTGATATCAGCTACATCACCAGCTGATCTAGATCTACACTGTTCACCTGTGTGATATCAGCTACATCACCAGCTGATCTAGATCTACACTGTTCACCTGTGTGATATCAGCTACATCACCAGCTGATCTAGATCTACACTGTTCACCCGTGTGATATCAGCTACATCACCAGCTGATCTAGATCTACACTGTTCACCTGTGTGATATCAGCTACATCACCAGCTGATCTAGATCTACACTGTTCACCCGTGTGATATCAGCTACATCACCAGCTGATCTAGATCTACACTGTTCACCTGTGTGATATCAGCTACATCACCAGCTGATCTAGATCTACACTGTTCACCCGTGTGATATCAGCTACATCACCAGCTGATCTAGATCTACACTGTCAGCTACATCACATGGAGTAAAGGGTTCATAAAATATAGAGGCAAAATGAGTGAAAAGATTCAAGTTTAATTCTAACAAAATTGTCATGTTTTAATATACAGTTAATCAATCACGATTAAATAGTACTCAATACATCAGTGATAAAGTGGAAGAGATAAAGTGTTCTAGAGATAGAGCATCAAACTCCTGATCCAGAACCTGCGGGTTCGAATCCCACCATGGATGAGATTCGTCTGCAGTATCCCCAATCCAAATTCGACGCGAGTACTGGTTTGCAAGCCAGAAAGCACTCATCGAGCGTGATTAATATAAGTTGGAATAACTTGTTTCACAATAGATGTAAAATAAACAAGTTGAAACTTTAGTGATACAGTGCATTTTTTCTATGCATGCTGTCATTTTTGATGTCATAAATCACAATGTATATTAGTGAAAAGTTTATTCATTACTTCATACAACAAAGTCCTGCTAGAAATCAAAAATAACAAAACAATATTGCCCCATGATATATCTTCAAATATAACACTACGTTAATTTGAAAGTTTATCTGGCTCTACGAGGGTTGATCAGAAAGTTCGTAAAATGTTGCTATAACTTCTATATATGACGTTCTATGCACTTCAAATTTTAAACAAATATTTTTCCATTTATTTTAAATATTTTAACCACAAAATTTTTAAAATCGAACAGTTAGTTCATTTTTATGAATATTTATAATCACCACCCAATGTTACCCCAGAGCACGCAAAATTTTAAAGCAATGTAAGTATCACCTAGCACGACTTTGAACCTTGTTTTTTTTGCGAAATATCGCGAAATATTGTCTGCTATTGACGTGACGTCAACTAAATTTTTTCACGTTGATTCTGACGTCATGCGATGTATACAACGCATTCAATGTACATTTGAGTGACGGGCATCGTTCACACACAACGTCCATTATGGTACTTCCAGAAAATGAAGAATCGCGGGCGGCAGTAAAATTTTGCTTCAATTTAGGATATTAAGCCACAGAAACGTATAATACTATGCAGAGGGCTCAACACACCAAAGATATGAAGAAAGCTACTGTTTTCAAGTGGTTTAAACGCTTCAAGGATGGCAGATCAAACATAAGCGATGATGCACGCTCAGGGAGACCATTCCGACATTAGTGGCGTCAGTGAAGACATTCATTGAAGAAGACCGTCGGCGCACTCTGCGTGGATTCACAGACATCAGAGATGTATACAGTTTCAGGGTGACTTTATTGAAAAGTTGTAGTAAATCCTATGACATTTGCGCTTGTTGCGGTTGTAAGACGTCGACGCGACATAGATTTCGACGTCGTTTCTGTAACCCCGGGGTGCTCCGGGTCGAGTTTATTGTATTTGCTATTTCTTATATAGATTTTATATTTGTTATGATATTGTTATGAATTTTTCAGATTTTGTTCATGAGATATCGGGCTATATCATATTAAAATTTTAAATGTCTGCGCTTGTTAGTTGTCAAGTTATAGCACCATTCTACGAACTTTCTGATCAACCCTCGTACACTTATAGCAGTTAATTTTTTAATGGTGTGTCACTTATAAATGATTTTTCCGGTCATAAGAATTAAAAAATATAACTACAGTATACAAATGTTCTCCTAACACTAGCAATTATGGACGGTATTATGCATTTTTAACTATCTTCCACTTAACAATAGTATATACTGGTAAAGAAAACATTTGTCAAAGAACTGTGCCCAAGATAATAAAACTAAGAATAGAGACCAATCTAATTTCTCAAGGATCTGATTGGCTGAAATGGAGACCTGTCTCCATTTATGCCAGTCAGATGCTTGAGATTTGAACTTAGTCTTCATTCTCAGTTGTATAATCTTCAGACCCAGTAGAAAAAACAACTAATTTACAGACGTTTGCAGTAGTTAGTAATTTCACGGCCTTATAATTTTAATGCAAACACTGTTCGCATGACACTGTCTTTGATTCTAAACCAATTATTTGATTTGCAAGGATAATTTATTTGAGAAATTTTCTCCCTTGCCAATATATTAAGACGTTAACATTTCCTTTGAAATGAAACACCTTGATTTTTCTACAACGTTCATTTTTAATGTCAACAATAACAATGGTGCGAATGTGAAATTCATAATGTTTTGAAACCATAAAAAACCACAATTGTCTTTAAATATTGACATTTAATAGGATTATGCATTTCAATAAAACAGCCTACATGATGCAAAGCATCAAGTTGACATGCCTATTGTAAACTGAATTGTTTGTTCTCTACTAGAAATTTATTTTGAATCTAAACAGCAGTTATAAAAAGAAAAAACAGTAAAGAAGTATTGCTTCAATAATTAACTATTTGTCTACATCATTCTACTATTGCAGCTTAAAAGAAAGATATTGCAAAAGACAAGAAGTTTAAATGCACCCCCAACATAAACCCTTTACTCCATAGATACAGCAGATATCCCATGTGTGACCAGCATCCATGCAGTCTGATAAAGATATTCACTGTTCATTTTATGGTAGGAAATAACCTAACAAATTAAAAAGCATTTAATCCTGGTAAACTGTAGGTTAACTTTCATTAACCTTAACTATATGGGATATTGCTGTTATCTATGGGCTAACAGTGTTAATCCAGATCAGGCAGCACATCTGTGCCTTCTGATCACGATCTGCATTGTTTGCTTTTAGATTCGATAGGTTATTTCTGACCAAAATGAGCACATTGTAGATCTTATGGCACAAATGTGCTGCCTGATTTAAATCTGCACTGGCCACACATGCGATAAAACCTGTAAAAATGAAGTAAAGGATTAAAATAAATTGCCAGCAACGGACCCAATTCTGAGCTAGTAAACTGGTGCAATCTTTGTAGGGTCTGTATACCATTGTATTTACACGCCTGTCAAAAATTTCCTGCTCAGAACAAGAAATTGAATTTTAAGCCCAGTGTAGACCCATGTCAGAATTCTAAGCAGGGTCTACACTGTTTACTCATTATAAAATAAATCCTTCTGTAACTGACAGAACTTTAAATCTGCAATATAAGTAGACCCTGATAAGCCTGTGTCCAAGATCATAAAACTAAATCTGGAGATCAGTCTCAAATCTCAAGCATCTGATTGGCTGAAATGGCGACCAGTCGCCATTTCAGCCAATCAGATCCTTGAGATTTGAGACTGATCTCAAATTAGTTTTATGATCTTAGGCCCTAAATTTCACTGCTATCAAATTCTACTTGGCTTACCACTTACACATACAATATGTAACTATTATCCTGTTAATACATCAAATAGAATAATTAAAACATAACATAGATAGAAGCTCAGCAGTCTAAATGCACCCTAAAAGCAGATGAGATCAACATGAAAAGCAACACAGACAGTTGGGCTGAGCATTGGTGTAAATAATTCCATTTGTGCTGAAGATTATAAAATTGAGATTTGAAACCAGTCTCAAATCTCAAGCATCTGATGAGCTGAAATGGAGACTGTTTGCCATTTCAGCCAATCAGATGCTAGAGAATTTAGACTGGTTTCAATTCTCAGTTTTGTAATTGAGGACATTGGTGTAAATAATTCCATGTGATCCACATAAAATTTCACAATCACAATCTAAAACAATCACATCATTTAAAGGAGTATATGACAATAAGTTCTAACGGACAGAATTTTTTTAAAACTTTGCACAATTAAAGAGAATTCCTTCACAAACAAAATGATATAAAGAAAATTATAGCTTTCCAGGCTTGTTTTTGAGTAATCGCTCATTTTTAGACCCCTCTATACGGCCATTTTGAAGGGATTTTGAGAAAACGCACATATATCTTTGATTGTTACATCTGGAATTCCTAATCAACACCTTATATCTATGCATTTTTTGTTTGGAATTATGTGTTTGTATGGTTTTGGATGGAATTATGTGAGATTTGTTTGTATATTTGAAGAAAAAATTTTGAAAATGACAAAAATATCCAACAAAAAAGGGATACAATTCAGTCCCCGACTGGAAAAAAAAAAAATATATATTTTTGTAACGGACAGATTTTTTTTAAACTCCATAAAATGATACAGTATATATTTCTAAACAAAGCAAAAACAAAAAAAACAGGGGCATCCAGGCTTATTTTTTTACTATATTCCTTCAAAGTTGGTCATATAAGTAAAAAATATCTCTAAATTTAATTCAATTCTACAAATATCCATCATAACATGTATAAATAGTTTTATAACATGCTCATCAAAACTAATTTCATATTTTGAAAGAAATAACTATTTCTATATCAAGAATTACATTACAGTTACCACATTTCTTTCATAAAATTCCCACAAATGCAGCCCTGAGTGTTGCCAAAGTTTCCATACATATCGAAAAACACCTAACACCGATAATGAATGAAAATCATATAACAATCCCTAAATCTTATGATCCATTAAGTAATTATACAATTTCTGAACAACAGATTTAAGAGATGTTACTCTAGGTTTGCCTGTGTCAAGTTTCTCACCAAACAGCTGAGACAATCCATCTAACCCACCACTAGAGACAGCAAGTTTTATATGACTCAAATTCAAACCGGATGCTGCAATTTTCTTTGCCATTTGACATGAAAGTATTTTCTGTTTGGTTATAAATTCAAGAGTATCAAAATTAACATCAGTCATTTTCACATGAAAGTAACATTATCTACTTCGGATGTCAAATTATCCGAAACACTTGAATCATTGTCAGGGCAAAATATCGAACCAAATAATTTACGTTTCTTCACAGCTTGGTGATTTCCATCACTAACGAACCTGCCCTTCTTGTTTTTCTCGCGTGAGGCCATTCTCACGGACGACTACTTTGTGAGAAATAATTTGAAATATTTAATCGATTGATTTAACGCAACAGTCGAAGTACTAACGTTACTCAACTAACACCGGTCACTGAGAAAAATTCATGAAACTAGTGATTGCGCAGAAATATGCGCATAAACTATTGAAATATACTCCTTTAAGTACCCAGGTATCATTTCACTGGGACAAATTTTCATGCAAAAATTCACTCTCTTACACTATCGGCTCATAACATTCACCTCTGATATAGGGTGGGACTACTTTCAACTACTTTTACTTTAACTCAAAGAAATAGTTCACCAATTACAATAGTTTGGGTTTCTTCTGTTTTAATGAAAGATAGTGAAGATTTTTGTCATTTGTTTTACCTCAAAATTTCAAATTCATAATTTTGACTGTATAAAATAAGGCTGTCGAGTTTGGTCAAAAATCTTGACATTGAGCCTTTCGCAGAGATGTAAAGTGGGTGTAAGGAACGACAACTCTGCGAAGGAGATTGGCAAAAACTGTGAATTTCATCTTTGCACTTGCACAAATTTGTGCAGTTGTTATTATTCTATTAAAACACAGTATTACGCAGTTAATTTTTGCCAGGGTTTAAATTCACGGAATAGCTGTAGTACGAAATACATGAAAATAAAACCATCAGAAAATAACGAGATACCACATCAATATGAAATGAAATGATTTTCGGAAATGATAATCAAAAACAGCTTAAATTTTGCTACTCATATAATGAATCTAGTTTAATGTGTAAGACATGAATTCATTAATATGATTTGCTATGCAATGATTTTAAAAGCAATAAAAACAGTTCACTTATCTTCACTTCTATGGTTATAAAAAATGAATGAGAAGGAATCGCAAAGAGAATAATGCTTGTAAAATGCAAAATGCTTTTAACCCTTTCCTGTATAGATACACCTTTATTGCTAGGGCGAACAGTTTAGATCCAGATCAGCCGGCACATCCGTGCTGTCTGATCAGGATCTAAACTGTTCGCATTTTTATTCTTTAGGTTATTGGTGACCAAAATGTGACCAGTGCAGATCCTGATCAGACGGCACGGATGTGCCGGCTGATCTGGATTTACACTGGTCGCACATGCGTAAAAATGCGTATATATCAAGGAAAGGGTTAACATAAACAGAGGGCATAACTGTTTCAGCCCTTAACTCCCTGGATACTTTTATCACATGGGCAACAAGTGTAAATCAGATCAGCAGACACATCTGAGCTGTCTGATCAGGATCTACACCATTTTCTTCATGGTCAGAAAAATACTGATGAATCTGAAAGCAAACAGTGTAGATCCTGAACGGATAGCATTATCTGCCAGCTGATCTGGATCTACAATGGTGGCTCATGAGATCATTAGACTGCAATATGTTTCAACTGATCTGGATCTACACCAGTTGCCCAAGTAATACAATCCATATCCTATGAAGCGATGGGTTAAAATGATTAGACTTATCAAGAAGAGAGATATATTTTACACTCAACTTGAATTGTACTTACAACAAAAGACATTCATTCAGTTTTCTAATAATAAAAACAAACACAGACTATTAAGGAAAAAGTCAAGTCTGAGGTTAATAAATCTTAGAAAAGCACTCAGCTGAACTGAGTGGGCTTGATATGTATCAAAAGCAACAGAAGGAATGATTATATAAAGCAATTAAGTGCACTTCGTCTATCAAAATATTGTGCAATATTGTAAAGCAAACAATTCACATTGTGCCAGCAACAAGGAACAATACTTCAAAAAAATTTATCACAGAAAGGAAAATGGCATCAAAAATGTGTGTGATTAAATATAATATTCAAATAAGAATACAGGGTATTAAAATGCTTGCATAAGTTATACAACATGAAAAAAGAAACACAACATTTATCATCAGATGTTTATATGTAAATCCATTTGTTTTTTACATTTTGTATTCTTCTTTGACTCCATATACATAACACATGATTTTTATCACATGGGCAAAACAGTTTAGATCTAGATCACCTGGAACATCTGTGCCACTTGTTCAGGATCTTCATTGTTCCCTTTTAGATTCAATAGTTATTTTTGACCAAGAAACAAACAGTGTAGATCCAGATCAGATGGCAAGGATGTACCAACTCATCTGGATCTACACTAGTGGCACAAGAGATGAAACCCTTATGCATGGAGTAAATGATTAAAAATTTAAAATTGTCTTTATCAGACTACAAAAAGTTGTGTTTCTTTTTTCATAAAGTATATTTAAACTTGAAAGGTTCGATTTACTTGTTTACACACAATCAGCTTGTCAAATATTGAATCATGTAATTAAAGGCTATTATCAAATGTTAACATATAAAATGTCCTATAGAAAAATATAGGATAATACAGAAACCACTGGGCTTGCAAAGATTCTATACGACTTAAAACTATCCAAAAGTAAATTTGATTTACCACATTTCAAAGAAAAAATTTAACAATTTGCATATTGTAATATTGAATTGATTGATTCTTTTTTGCAATTTAAACAGTGTAAAATGAGCACCCTTGTTTTCAAATTCACCATTCTGGGGTTCTACCTCAAAACCATATAGTAAGAAGTTGCTGCTTTTAGGAGTTGGTAATATAAATTTTCTGTTATTATTCATTTATCCACTCTGCTAATTGTAACCTGAATTTATCTATTAATGCTAAAACATAAGTACATAATTGTTTACTTACAACTATAATTATTATGAGTTACTGCAAATGCTCTTTTCTATCTACCAATGAGGATATATCTTTACAAAACATTTCAACAATGCACCATTCAAATACTGACTTTAATATATAGTACCCAGTATAGATGTATAAAATAGATATATATTAATATTCCTATTTATCTACTGCAGTAAATTATTGAGCTTCCGTCAGCTTGAACACGTCGGGTTCATATTTGCTAGCGTCTGTTTTCTCGCGCTGTAAATCTTCTACAGCTTCCCTTTCCTTATCGAATTTACTACCGTCTCTCACATTTTCTAATCGCACAGGATCTCTGTACGGATGTAACGACAACACAAAAGTTTCCCAGTTCACATTTTCTACACCAATCGTACGAATTTCTCCCATTTTCTTTTCGATATATTGTACAGGATCTTCGGGGCGTTCGATCATAAGACAGCTAAGAAGACTTTCAAACATTTGCGGAATATGATGCGATGACAGATAGATCTTTGCTGCCTCCCGTGCATTCACTACATTAGCCATCTCGTTTAATGTCCTTTTCTTTCTTTCTGTAATTAATGACTTTGGTATGAGGTTTTTCTTAATGCTCTTCTGACATCTTTGGTTAATTTCTTGTTACAACTGCTTCATCTGGAAAAAAAATGAATCCAGTTAGATAAGAAATACCAATAGGTTTGGAAAAAACACAAAAATGTTGACCAATATTGTGCAATGATTTGAAAAATAGCCCATGCCAAGCAGCTCATGATATGTATAACCCTTGACTCCATGGGATATGGCTTATATACCATGGGCTACCAGCGTCAATCCAGTTCAGTGTGAACATCTGATCTACAATAATATTACATTTAGATTCACTAGATCGTTTCTGACATAGAAGTGACTGCGAGAAGTATTTAAGGATTGAATCGATAGTTGATGGTTTCCATTTGGGTATGGAAAACAGTTGGATTGTTTAAAGTACGCATGAAGCCCTTTGGGCTTCATGCGTACTTTAAACAATCCAACTGTTTTTCATACCCAAATGGAAACCATAAAATATTGATTCAATCCTTATATTTACACTCAGTCATTAATAATCTCATTAATACAGGAATAACTAGAAGAATTCGATATATTACAGCTTTTTCGAAAGGCTGTTGGAACAGCTATGTTGACGACAAAGTGAATGACGGAACGCTTTTCGCAGCAACTCGTGGCAAAACGTGCTTGCAAGGCGGCGTAACACGTCAAAACATCGTGCAACGTCCAATAAATTGTGAACGGCTCTACTGTAGCCAAGCCTTTTAAATAATAAGTCACACTGGTGAATAAGACTTCATCGTAGGGAATGAAGTTTAAGTGTAAATATTGATCCTTATCAGACTGAACAAATGTGTAGAATGATCTGAACCGACACTGGTTGCCATGTGATTAAACGCAAATTCTGTGACGTAAAGATGGATCAAATCAAATGAAATAAAAGCCAAGCTCATGTATTTATTTTTCATACAATCTATTCGTATTTATCAAATAAAAAATAAAACAAGAGGATGTCACAATGCACAAAACCAGCGTTTTTCCTTAAATTTTAAGTGAAATCAGGGGCATAACCATTTACAAAATACAGTCAAGAGTTATGAAACTTGCCCTGATAATTGCTATTGTGATGATAGACAACTATGTTAAGTTTCAAAGCTCTACCCTATATGATTACTGAGAAAAGGTTAACTTAAACAAAAAAGTTTATGAAAAGTTGACCCCGATCCACCCGACTGCCTGCTCAAGGACAAGACCAAATCTAATAATCAGGGTTTTCCAAAGAAAACCTGATTAAAAGGAAAAGCTTATAAAAAAATATTGTCTGGTGCACCATCTGTTTCAACAGAATTGACAAATGACGAATTAATTATGACCCAATGACATTTATTGTAGGATCGTATTTTCTTACTTGCTGCAGCTAACCATGTAGCAGAATCCATAAATAATGGAGATTAAATTGGAAGCAGATGGTGATAATATAATGCCCTTCTCAAGTTATTCTGTAAAGACTTTCTGACTGACAGTATGTGACAGTGTGATAAAAATATATCATGGTTTTTAATCATAACATGGTAAATTGTGCTATATGTTTAATATTTTTTGCTGGTATGGGTAGTTTCTGTTGAGTTTTAATGTTTACTGGTTTAACCCTTTCCCCCATTGACACACCTTTATTGCGTGGGCGAAACAGTGTAGATCCAGATCAGCATGCACATTCATGCTGTCTGATCTGGATTTGCAGTGTTCGCTTTTTGATTTTGTTAGGTTATTTCTGACTAAAATGCGACCAGTGCAGATCCTGATCAGATGGCACAAACGTGCCAGCTGATCTGGATCTACACTGGTCGGACATGTGTAAAAATGCGTATATATGGAGGAAATGGTTAAGAGTTTTTTTTTTAATTTTCAATTTGTAGATGTTCGTTTCGGCTTCTGACATTTTTTGTGATTTTCCGTTTCAATTCTTTTCCATTGCAATGGATTCACTTAGTGAAATGAAAGTGCCAAAGAAGATTTTACACCATTTTCAAGACTCTCACTACAGGGAGACATGGGAGAAGTGGTCTCCCTTCAGTGACCAGACTTCTCCCTTCTTTGGGCTAAGGGAGAAGACATTTTGTATGGAATATCTGGGGAAAGAACAGAGTAGATCCAGATCAACCAGCACATTCATGCTGACTGATCTGGATCTACACTGGTGGCATATGCAATAAAATGTGTATATGGAGTAAAGGGTTAATTTTTTGGTAAATTCAGGGGGATTTTCATCCCTGCTGAAGGACTGGGAGCCCACCAGGGGCATGCGTAATGTATACTACATGTACAAGATTTTCCTTACATTATGATAATTGTTACAAATTTAAAGTGAGAAATTTCCTGGTTCAAAGGAACTAGGATGTTGCCTATATGATATTACAGACAGTTACATAAATAAGAAAAACAATTACATGTATAGCTGAATCAATAAAAGTTTTAGTCTGTAATTAAGTGTTCCCTACTGCTATTGTTTGTGGGAAGTAATATTCTGTATTTACATGTATAAATGTGTCACAGGTTGAGAAAGAATGTGCAGCCAGACCGGCTCGAATCTGGGACCCCTTGCTTACAAAAAAATACTGTACCAATATGCTAGACAGTTTTTTGGAGTATAGAAGCAAGTGAAGCGACAATTAATTGACTCCAAGAGGGGGTCGGTCGGGACGTTTGATACGCCGCATGGGCACATGCTGTTGATTAGGATAAACAATTAAGCAAAGTTTTATTCTTTTTCAATGTTAGAAACTTAACTTTAGCTTGGAAGTTGGTCTCTAAAACAGTACTTATTGCCTAGTAACATTTGGAGTGGTGCTATTGGACAATGTTTCCGTACTCGAGACGTTCATAATTGATTTTCAATTGATATGTGATCTTCGACCTGCTAAGGTATAAATAGCATTGCATACACTTCAAGCTCAGAAGCGACACCTATTTATGCAAATTACGCAAGGGGAAAAACTCTCATCCAACCACAAGGGGAGGGAAAACAATTCAAGTAAATATTTTCTTTTTTATATATATATTATGTGGATTTTTGGAAAAAAGAGATATTTTTGGATTAAAGTAAGCATTGTTCTTTATTTTTCGCAAATATTTTGTGTCGCGGTACGAATCTAGTCACTATCTGGGGAGAAGATGTGTAAGCGGCCCGGATAGCTTGGTTGGGAAAGCACTCGCCCTGTAAGGGAGGGGTCCCGGGTTCGAGTCCAGGTCTGGCTGCACATTCTTTCTCACCCTGTGACATTTGGCGCCCAACGGGGGACCGCTACAGAATTGCTTGTATGTCTAACGACGCTCGCAATTGTGTATGGAAAGTACCCTCTGGAATTCGAGGACGAATTTCCAAGTTGTGGGGGAAAATGATGCAATACGAATCTAGTCACTATCTGGGGAGAAGATGTGTAAGTGGCCCGGATAGCTCGGTTGGGAGAGCACTCGCCCTGTAAGCGAGGGGTCCCGGGTTCGAGTCCAGGTCTGGCTGCACATTCTTTCTCACCCTGTGACATTTGCAAGATGTCTGATAAACATGAAAATAAAGTGATTATGTAAGCATTTAGTAGTATTTCGGATGACCGGACAGATTGTACGCGCGCGCATTTGATGAGGTCATGGAAATATGGGAAACCCCGAAAATATGAGAAAGAGGCATAATATCCTTGCTTAAATATCTTCAAATGCAGTGCTGCATCCAGCCTTCTGGTTAACGGGCCAATCAGGACAATAAGATCAGGTCTTTATCCCTGTACTACATACATACATCTTTATTTCACGAGCAAACAGAGCAGATCCAGATTAGTCAGCCAGCACATCATATAGCCTTCAACGTTAACTTTTAGATTTATAATGTTATTTCTGACCAAGAAGTGACCAGCACAATTCCTAATCTAATGGCACTGACGTGTGGGTTGTTCTGTCACCAATGTCTGGTAAAATACCAACAAGGGAATCAACCAAACGCCATAAGGGAGGTCCAGCACTATCAAAGAATAAAGAAAAATAATGAATAAGAGAGCTTAGATTAGTGAGAAATAAAATTGTGTGCCGTTATTTTGTGTAACTCTACAAAAAGACGATTAAATCTGCTCTTAACAGATATCAGAAATGACATTACCGTGTATAATTTGAGATAAAATCTTTGCATCACATCAAAAAGATTAACTTATTCTGTTGCCTTGGTTTTCACGACGACGCACACTTCTTTCAGAGCTACGAAGAGATTGGTTTCGTAGATAACGATAAGAAAATCTTTTGAATATGCATCTCAAATTATCACGAAAATAGTTTCTTTTGTTTGTTTTATTGCAAAATGTCAGAAATAGCGACCTAAATAGATAGCAATTCGTTTATCATTTTATACGAATGTGCCATTTAAAATAAATTTGAACTTCCGCTTCCTGGATTCAGAAAAATGATTTTATTTTAGATTAGTCGCTAAATAACAACAGTACAGATTGAACTTCTCAGATAATAATGCTTTTGTAAACGGTTCAACTAACAAAAACCAGTTTGGAGTTATTTGATATGTGAGAATTTCATTATATTTCGCGACCTATGTGAAGCTCCTATCGCCCAATGCAGAACGAATTGATTATTCATATCCACCAGTAGTGTTAGGATAATAGAAGCATGTACTACAGAGCTATTGAAAATTATCAAAGACCCCTACTCTCAGCCCACTTAGCCCTCCAAAAAACATTCCCAATGTATTTCTATTTGTCATTTTTTTGTTGGGGAAACTGGCAGGGACAATGTCTTGTTGTGTCAGTTTTACAAACCATTTTATTCCAGAATAAAATTACAATACAGTTGTTCAGGTAGAAGCGGATAGCTAAGCAGATTACCGCTCTACGGGTCTTTAAAAGTAGAAATTCTACAAACTTACCAATATCATCCAACAGACAAAAGTGTTTTCTCTTTAAAACATCATTCTTTTCAAACTTTTATGATAACTTCCCTGCTCGAGGTTTTGTATATGATATATATGGATTGAGGCAGTAGCGGATAGCTTTTGGGAATACGGGATAGTTAGTGTAAGTCACTGACGGGGCTTCTCAAACCAATCCAAAAATTGTATTTTTATTATGACGTGTACTTAAACATTTGCAGGGGTTTATAAAATAAAAATCAATACCATTTGAACTGATTTAAATCTGGAAATTGCTGCAAACTGTAAAAGAAGAAAATCATTATACAATAGGTAATAAGAAAGTAACACAGATAAATGAAATGCATTTCAAAATAATACTGATCACAAACTTGGTTTTGATAATACTAAAACCCAATCACAGAGAAATCAAATGGAATATACAGTATTATCTTATCAAAAAGCATAAATGCTTAGTAAAAATATCTTTGTTTACTGGCGATAACTAAACTTGGTGGCCAGAAAAGCTATGATTTTTTTCTTACACAGTTCATCCATTATGTAGATGTATGTGAGTTCTCAAACTAAAAGAATAGCACAACAAAATGAAAGACCTCCAAAATAGAAGGCAGTGGAAACATATTCTATTCCAAAAATGGCCAAATTGAAAAAAGGAATGGAGAAGTCAATGACTAAACCATCAGCACACCTGACTCAGGTGTTCTTATAAGGTTTTCGCTTAAAGCACTGTCAGAATTTTCTCAGGCTCGCCAATTCATTGATACATAAATATTTACAGTTAATACAGTATATTTGTGACCGGAATGCAGAAATCATGCAGGCAGCACGCAGTGAGATCATCAGTTAACGTGTTCGGATCACATAGAAAATATGTATCTAACAATGACTGAACTTTTACTTGTTGTACAAGCTCTTTATCTCTTTATTTCATTTTTATTCCTTGTTTTATTTTGCAGGTGTTACAGCATTTATAAATATGTCTGACAAACAAGATCCAAAAAAGTTTGTCAAGAAAAAACTTGCAGATGATGAAGTTTGTGAATTCATATCCTTTATATAATCCTCATTCATAACTATTCTTAGCAGCAGGTAACGTGGTATCATTTTATTTTGTGGAAGTTTAAATTGTGCATATTTCATGCTATGAAAAGTGCATGAACTCAAACACCAATGCATACAAACCATTGATTATCTAATCTTATGAGAATATAACACATGCATAAGTGTGCAAATTACAATTGTTAATACATTTGTCTATAATTATTGTTTTATTTATCACTATAAGGTACATAAAAAGAAACTGGCATAGGTTTAAAATTATTCTTGGTGCTTAGAAGACTGAGTGGTACACTGTTCAGGGCTTATTTTCGGTGATTTTATAGCTGATATTCGGTCATGTTCCCAATGGCAAAACATATACTTTCTTCCATATTTAAGAGGAAAAATTCCCGATTGAATCAAAACTAAAATTTCTGATGAAAAACCACACAATCTGCATTAATTGTTTCTTTAACACAGAAACTAATGACACTATGAAATATGTGTGCCACTGATAAAAAACATCAGATAACAATAAGACTTATTCTCCAAAGATGTTAAAAAATTCCCAATTTCTGGCAAAACAATGTGAAATTTCCCAATTTCAAGGGTATGGGCTGTCATAGTCCCATGAAAAAAAGCTCTGCTGTGGTATCATTACCAGAAATAAACGGTGGATGCTAATTTTTCGTAGATTTTGTGTGCAGATCAATACACAAATTTAAAACCAACATGAAATAAAGAATTGAACATTATAACATAGTTAGAAAATTGAGATTTACAAATTCAAGAAACCTTAAAACTGTGTTTAATAAATGATAAGAAAAAAAGCCAGAATTGTATGCCCGCAAATATAAGTGTGTCTACAATATGCTGTAAAATACGAAATGTGCTATGATGAAAATTATTCAGCAGTATGATAGCAATATTACGCTAGACAAAATGACTGTTTTGTACATGCAGATTTTTCTTAACACCATCACTGTATACAGGGTATCTTTGCGACAGAGCGCATTGTCAAATCCAACAAGTACATCAGTCTTATTGAGAGGCAGGGAGATCATGCGTAAGTAGGCACAACTTTTGTCGTATAGTTTGTCAATGAAAGCAGTAATGCGTTTTGTTGAATTCAAATTATCCTTGCGTGTGCCTGTAAATATACAGCAGGTCCCTATATTCATGTTTTTTATGTTTATTCCCTGGAAGAAATTCAAGGAAATCTTACTTCCTGGTTCAAAGTGAAAGTAGAAAGTGAAAGTAGGAAGTAAGTTTTCATTGAATTTCTTGAAAACCCTAACATTATTTTGAAGGATTGGCACTAAACATTGTAGACCAGCATATACTTATTTCAGGTATGAGTTGCTTTGGTATATTGTTCATGAATTTCAGAGTTCTCATGCAACTGGTTTTTCTTTTGTTTTAGTATGTGCTTGGTAATTAGAACATGAATTAGACTAAATTGAGCTTGCAAACATTTACTACATCCATAGCTAAATACATTTATTTACTAAAATCTAGGTGGCAATAAGTATTTCCCCCAAAATTCATTTCTTGAAATTTTAGCCTGTTTTCGCCATTTGCAATATTTGTGATACCTTAAAGTGGCATTACTTCAATTTAACCCGCTCTTGTATGAAATACTACACGTATTTGGGACCATAGGCTCAAATTTGCAGCATTAGTTCGGGCTAATACAATTTTAATTTACTAAAATAAATTTGGTCCGCGCAACTAAAAGCGAAATTAGGATTTCTGAAACGTAACAGAAATAGATATCGCGCATGAAGTGGTCTCTTCATCGGTGCTAAATATAGCTTCATTATATTTAGCTTCTTAAAGGTTCGTTAACGATAATTTAACAATATCATTGAAAATCACGTCTATAAGAAAGAATTCGATCGGACCTTTTGTGTTCTGTTAGAGAGTTTATATATTGGAGTCTATATGGACAAATATGATTTTTCAATAGTATATTTTTACTTAAGTTTAGGGCTGGGGCTTTAAGCACAATTTCTCCTCTATGGACCGATTTTAAACTTAATAACTTGCCACATACATTCAGCATATAAAGACAACATGTCTCGTGCAAGACACATATCATTCTAATACAACTGGTCCATAACTAAATAATTACTCAACTCTTTCCTCCAATATACATCTTTATTGCTTAGGCGAATAGTTTAGATCCAGAGCAGCCGGCACATCCATGCCATCTGATCAGGATCTAAACTGTTTGCTATTAGATTCATTAGGTTATTTCTGACATGCGACCAGTGCAGATCCTGATCAGGCGGTACAGATGTGCCAGCTGATCTGGATCTACACTGGTTGCACATGAGTAAAAATGCATATATATGGAGGAAAGGGTTAAGTGATAGATATTGACTTGAAATTAGTGTCACTCATTGTGACCTTCCTTGTTTTCATCAAGACCCATAACTTGCAGTTATGTCCCCTTTTCACTGAGATTTTTGTGTCACCTGCGATAGCAGGTAGACACATAGGGATCCTATTGTCCGTCGTTGTCCTCGTCAGCGTTGTCGTCGTCGGTGTCGTCCGGTAGTCCCCCAGCTTTAACATGAAACTTAATGTTGCCTATAACTTTGAAAGTACTTGTCCTATTCACTTCATACTTGGAATATATCATCATCATGAACAGCAACATCGGTTACAACAAGAATGATAACTCCTGTTTGACTATTTTTTGAGTTATGCCCCTTTCAAATGCAACTTTAACATGAAACTTAATGTTGCCTATAACTTTGACATTACTTGTCCTATTCACTTCATACTTGGAATATATAATCATCATGAACATCAACATCGGTTACAACAAGAATGATAACTCCTGTTTGACTATTTTCAAGTTATGCCCCTTTCAAATGCAACTTTAACATGAAACTTAATGTTGCCTATTACTTGGAAAGTACTTGTCGTATTCACTACATACTTGGAATATATCAGCATCATGAACAACAACATTGGTTACAACAAGAATGATAACTCCTGTTTGACTATTTATGAGTTATGCCCCTTTCAAATGCAACTTTATCATGAAACTAAATGTTGCCTATTACTTTGAAAGTACTTGTCGTATTCACTTCATACTTGGAATATATCAGCATCATGAACATCAACATTGGTTACAAGAATGATAAGTCCTGTTAGACTATTTTCAAGTTATGCCCCTTTCAAATGCAACTTTAACATGAAACTTATATTGCAATAATTGCCTTTAACTGTGTTAGTACTAGACCTATTCACTTCATACTTGGAATATATCATCATCATGAACAACAACATCAGTTACAACAAGAATGAAAACTCCTGTTTGACTATTTTTTGAGTTATGCCCCTTTCAAATGCAACTTTAACATGAAACTTAATGTTGCCTATAACTTTGAAAGTACTTGTCCTATTCACTTCATACTTGGAATATATCATCATCATGAACATCAACATTGGTTACAACAAGAATGATAACTTCTGTTTGACTATTTTTGAGTTATGCCCCTTTCAAATGCAACTTTAACATGAAACTTAATGTTGCATATAACTTTGAAATTACTTGTCCTATTCATTTAATACTGGGAATATATCTTCTTCATGAACAATGCCATCAGTGAACAAGAATGATTACTCCTGTTTCAATTTTTTTAGTTATGCCCCTTTCAAAGGAGATTTTAACATGAAAATGTGGCATATACTTAAAAGTACTTGTTCTACTCACTTAATACTCGGAATATATCATCTTCATGAACAACGCCATCAGTGGCAACAAGAATGATAAGTCCTGTTTAAATATTTTATGAGTAATGTCCCTTTCAAATGCAACTTTAACATTAACTTAATGTTGCCTATAAATTTGAAAGTGCTTTTCCTTTTTACTTAATACTTGGAATATAATTATATATCATCTGCATGCAAGTAGCCATTGGTGAAAACAAGAATAAGGCCCACATTTCAACTTTTTGCTGGCAGGCGACACATGTGTTTCGTGGAACACCAAATTCTAGTTAAATCATACTTGTACAGTTGACCTGAATCTTAAATATCACCCAAGCAGTTGATAGATATTAGACATTATAACCTTCTTCATTTCCAACAAACCCTATAACTCTTTCAAACTATTTTCACAGTTATTCATATAACTCAGTTTTTCATTAAAACTTTATGTATTGTGAATTAAAGTAAAGATAACTGTTTTCAAAATCAAATTTATTTTCAACAATGATTCAAATAGTTGAGAGAACAATTTCCTCTGACAGCTCTTGTTTCTGTATTTTCAGATTATTTATATATTCAAGCCGCACAAGTCCGTGTCTTTCAGAAACAGATTTACGGCTAGAGCAGGTGTTTCCTGTCAATGAAGAACTCCGAATTCTCTCAGGTAACCTCTTCCTACTTAAGCATGTGCAACCAATGTAGATCCAGATTAGCCGGCACATCTGTGCCATCTAAACTGCATCTACACTAGTCGCATCTTGGTCAGAACATTATCAAGATCAAATCATCTTACTGGGTTTATATAATTATCATAGCTTGTTTGCTTTTGTAAAGCTAGTATATATATTAAGATTTCATTAAATGCAATATTAGCAGGTAAACTTTTGAAACAAGAGTATAGGTACCACAAATTAAGAATTACATTTTGCAAGTTTTACTTCTAGCTTCATATGTGTGTAAAGGTTTGTGTGTGCTTTTGCATGCAGCATTGTAGAGTAGATTGGTAGGTTGGAGTTAATTCACCGAGGGAAAATCCAAGACTTCTTACTAAGTCGTAGCATAACTCAAGAAGTATCAAAGCTATGTTCAGTAAAAAAGATTAAGACCAGTAGTATATCCCTTTCCTCCATATATACACATTTTTACGCATGTGTGACCAGTGTAGATCCAGATCAGCTGGCACATCCTTGCTGTCTGATGAAGATCTGCACTGGTCGCATTTTGGTCAGAAATAACCTGATGAATCAAAAAAGTGATCAGTTTAGATCCAGATCATACCTGTGAACCCTCCCGACTAAGGCGGGAGACTCCCGATTTTTAAGTCCAATCTCCTGCCTCCGGCATATTATGCTATTTCTCCTGACTTTTGACATTTTCGTGTAACATTTACGAAACCTCAGCAATAAAACAAAATTAGGATCATGCTTTTACCACGTGAATAGAAATTAGACTGGTTTACGATATTTTGGCGCCTTTTTGAATGACAGGAAGTCGTAAATAGATTACCAGTCAATGAAATGTCATGTATGGCCTTGAACTTTAGACAGGTTGATGTTTTGATAACAATTATTGATTTTCACACCTTACCTGTGCACAAATTACAATAATTGAGTTGTAATTAGCATAAGGGTACCGGTGGACATCAAAGGCACCACATGCGCTTTAGTTTGTTGCTCATGATAAATTACGAATTGCTACTAAGAAAGCATGCATAGTTTACAATGCAACTTTCGAATATTAACAGTTTTGTTTGTTTTGAAGATGTTTAACAGTAACATTCACTGTCTTATGTGACTAGTATTTACAGGGGTGGATCCAACTTTTTGGGCTAGATTGCATTAAATTATCTCATAAGACTGCCACAAACAAACCCTTTTCTGGAAATCTTGTGTCCAATCCTGATTAAGATAGTGATTGTTTAACTTTTTGGCTATTAATTGCTTATGCCGATAAATTATTTTATTTATTAAAATTAAAATTTGTGACAAGAAAAACGTGAATGGTAACATGAACAAGAGTAAATTAGATATATTGTCACCCATCCCGAGCTAAAAATCAACATTTTACCACAAAAAAAACACTTCTTAAAATCTCCCACTTTTTTACCCCAATCCCAATCTCCCACTTTTTTAGAGTCAATCTCCCACCTGAGCGCGCATTAAGGTTCACAGGTATGCGGATGTGCCGGCAATCTGAATCTACACTGTCCGCCCATGCAATCAATGTGTCTCTATGAAGGAAAGGGATATATAAATGTTACAGGGCCCTCACTAGACTTGCAAATTAGGGAGTTTTTTCATAATTTTACTGAACTATGGAGAAGTTTGCAGTCAACAGCATTCTTTCCCTATATAGTCTATACAAAATGACCTCTCACAGCTTATAGATGGGAGAAGTCGGGTCACTTTTTGGAGACCAGACCACTTCTCTCAAGTCTCCCTCTAGTGAGAGCCCTGTGTTAGATAATAGCTGGTTAGCAATGACTGAAAATATAAAAAATATCACCCAAGGCATGTTTTCCTGGGACCAGGTTATTACAACACAACTGAGACATTGTTATACCCCCACAAACGAAGTTTGAGGGGGTATATAGGAGTGAGCTTGTCGGTCGGTCGGTCGGTCTGTCGGTCGGTCGGTCGGTCGGTCGGTCGGTCGGATTCTTCGTTTCCAGATGATAACTCATGAAAGGCTTGACAGAATTAAATAATTTTTGGTACACAGGTATATCGTCATAAGATACAGGTCAAGTTCGATTTTTGGGCTGGTGGGATCAGTGTCAAGGTCACTGTTACTAAAACTAGAAAAATGGTTTCTGGATGATAACTCATGAAACACTTCACAGATTTAATCCTTGTTTGGTAAATAGATGTAACATCACAAGATACAGGTCAAGTTCGACTTTGGGGCTGGTGGGGTCAATGTCAAGGTCAGTATTACTAAAAATAGAAAAAGGGTTTCCAGATAATAACTCATGAAAAACTTCACAGATTAAATCCTTTTTTGGTACATATATGTAATATCAGAAGATACAGGTCGAGTTCGACTTTGGGGCCTGAGGGGTCAGTGTCAAGGTCACTGTAACTTAAAAAAGAAAAATTGTTTCTGGACTATAACTCATGAAATACTTCATAGATTTAATTATTTTTTGGGACACAGATGTAACATAACAAGATAAAGATTAGGTTTGACTTTTGGGCCTGTGGGTTCAAGGTCAAGGTCACTGTTATTTAAACTTCAAAACTTCGTTTTCACTCAGTAACTATAGCTTGGAATGAGATTCTTAAATGAAATTTGGTGTATTGATGGTTTTTGTGAAGATGACTTTTGGGATTCAAGGCCTGTGGGGTCAAGGTCACTGTTACTAAAAATAGAAAATAAACTGTATGCTCAATAACTTTGGTTCAGAATGAGATATTGTGATGAAAATTGCTATATAGGTAGTGTCTGTGAAGACGAAACTTCGTATTGAAATTGGGCCTGATGGGGTCAAGGTCACTGTTACTAAAAATAGAAAAAATGGTTTCTGGATGATTTCTCATAAACAATGTTTGGCACACAGTTCTTAGATAAAAGTTAGATAAAGGCCACTGTTACTAACATATTTAAACCATTTCTGCTCAATAAATTTAGAAGGAATGAGATATTGTGATGAAACTTGCTGAATATGTGGCTACTGTGAAGACGACACTTTGGATTGAAAGTGGGGCACATTATGCCATTGATTCGAAGCATTCCCAGTTCAATTATCAAGCATACATGTGGGGGTATTTAATCACTTTCAGTGATAATTCTAGTTTTGATCTGTTTTCAGAACCTCCCCAGAAAGACAGGTCTTCAGGCAAAGGTGAGAACAACTTTTTTGTTTTTAGCTCGACTATTCGAAGAATATGTCGAGCTATTGTACTCACTTGGGCGTCGGTGTCGGCGTCGGCGTCGGCGTCCCGCTTTGGTTAAAGTTTGCGTGCAACCTACTGATATCTTAAAAACTACTATAGCTACAGCTTTAAAACTTGGCACACTTGTTCATCATCATGTCCCGAGTATGTATGCCAAGAACCATAACTCTAACTTTCATTTTGATCAAATTATGGCCCTTTTTCGACTTAGAATTTTAGGTTAAAGTTTGCGTGCAAGCTAATGAACAGACACATAACTTCAATACAACTTATACTACAGCTTTGAAACTTGGCACACTTGTTCATCATCATGTCCCAAGTGTGTTTGCCAAGAACCATAACTCTAACTTTCATTTTGATCAAATTATGGCCCTTTTTTGACTTAGAATTTCAGGTTAAAGTTTGCGTGCAAGCTACTGTACAAACACATAACTTCAATACTACTTATACTACAACTTTGAAACTTGGCACACTTGTTCATCATCATCTCCCAAGTGTGTATGCCAGGAACCAAAACTCTAACTTTCATTTTATTAAAATTATAGCCCTTTTTCGACTTAGAATTTCAGGTTAAAGTTTGCGTGCAAGCTAGTGTACAAACCCGTAACTTCCATACTACTTATACTACAGCTTTGAAACATTCAGCACTTGTTCATTATCATATCCCGAGTGGGTATGGCCCTTTTTCAACTTAGAATTTCAGGTTAAAGTTTGCGTGCAAGCTAGTTACTTTCATACTTCTTGTACTATAGCTTTGAAACTTGTTCACTATCATGACCCTGACTATGTATGCCAAGAACCATAACACTTTCTTTGATTTATATCAAATTATTGCCCTTTTTAGACTTTAAATTAAGGTTAAAGTTTGCGTGCAAGGTGGTGAAACCTCATATGTTTTATTCTATTAAAACGACAACTTTAAAACTTTGTATACCTTTATTTTATCATACATCAGGTTGATTTTCAAAGGCCCATAACTCATCCTTGCTTTTTTTATTTAATTTTTGCCCTTTTTCACTTAGAAATTAGAATTAAGACTTAGAAATTATGGTTAAAGTTTCAATGTTAGTGTTTTTCATAGGTTATGCTATAGAAAAGGTTTAAAACAGATGTACTTAACATACTTTGGTTGAAAGTGTTGAGTGGTTATACTATACTATGGTATGCTATGGTATGCTATGGTATGCTATTCTATGCTATGCTATGCTATGCTATGCTATGCTATACTATACTATACTATACCACACCACACCACACCACACCACACCACCACCCACCCCAAACCCACCCACCCACCACCACCCACCAGCACCCCCACCACCACCCACCCACCCACCCCACACCCACCCCACCCACCCACCAGCACCCCCACCCCACACCCACCCACCACCACCCCACACCCACCCCACACCCACCCACCCCACACCCACCTCCCACCACCACCACCACCACCACCAACCCCACACCCACCCACCCACCACCCCCACCACCACCCACCCACCACCACCCCACCCACCCACCACCCCACACCCACCCACCCCACACCCCACCTCCCACCACCACATTCCACCACCGCCACCCACCCACACCCACCCACCCACCCCACACCCACCCACCCACCACCCCCACCACCACCACCCACCCACCACCACCCACCACACCACCACCCACCACCACCATCCCCCCACCCACACCCACCACCATCCCCCCCCCCCCCCACCCACCCCCATCCACCCACCCACCACCACCACCCCACACCCACCCCACCCCCACCCACCCAACACCCACCCACCCACCACCACCCCCTACCACTACCCACCATCACCACCCACCACCACCACCCACCCACCACCACCCACACTACCACCACCCCCCACCACATACCACCAACACCACCACCAACAATAACACCAACAACACAACCAACAATAACACAAATAACAACAACTACACCACCAACAACACAGTCAACAACACCACCAACAACAACATCAACACCAACAATAGCATCAACAACCACCACCAACAGCAACAACACTGACAACAACTCCACCACCACCAACAACAACAACACCAACAACACAACCAACAAAAACCCTAATAACAACAACAACACCAACAACAATGTCAACAACACCACCAACAACAATACCATACCTTACTATACTACACCACACTATAGGTGGGCAGGGGTGTATGGACTGGGTTGTGTAAACCCTCTAAAAAAAACTACAATAATAAATTAAGTGTCATTTATTGATTTCCTAACTTGGATTAAGAAACTTTTGTTCATGTGTGTGTGTTGGGTGTCATAAACTCCTGAATCACTCCCCAGTTTAAATGAAGCCCAGTTTTAAATGTGCTTAAATATGTCTGACTTCGAATAGTCGAGCGTGCTGTTGTTTCCGACTGGCTCTTGTTATTTAATGTTTCAGTTTTCAGATTTCAACATTTTCCCTTGATTTTATTTAAATAGAAAATGTATGTTTTGTGAAAAAATTTAGGCTTGACAACAATTTTTTGAGTCAAAATATACACTCTAATTAATGACAAATCATTGACATCAACACATTTGAAAAGTGATATTCTGATGTTATTAAGGCCATAGAAAAAAATTTTTTAGATTCTCATCCCTGCCCGCCCCTGTCCAAAACCACCCGCCCCAAAAAAATCGGAACATATTCTGTTCCGGACAGAACAGGTTTTAGACCATCCCGGATATATAAAATGTTCATCATTTCAAAGCTTATCGAAGGTGATAGTGTCACTATTAAAGACTGGTATGGCTTTTCAAGCAAGAATAGGCACCAACCTGCTTCTTTGGTAAGGCCTAAAAAAAAATTAGGTTTGTTTCTGGTTACATCCTTAGAAAAACAATGGGTCGGTAGGTCGGCTTTCTTTTTTTTTTTGATTTTTTTTTAGGGGAAGGAACCAAAGTCCAGGTATATACCATCTTGTGTGTTAGTAAGTACATCAAAGATTAAAATTGTTAAATTTGTACAGTAGACTCCGGGAAATCGAATACACAAATTGTCAGCTAAAAATATTCTATTGCCAGGAGTGTTTGATTCGCCGGTAATCGTATTCATCATTAAATCTGCATATATTTGTTGACAAGGGAGGTCAGGTAGATCGTGTTCTGGACAATTCTCGTGATAAATATGCATCATTTATATGTTTATTAATTGATTAACAGACCCTTCTGTCATGTACTGCTACAAAATCAAAGTTTCAAATTAAATTATGACACTGCAAATTTTTAAACGTGAATGTAAAATAAGTATTTAAACAAAGACCTATATATTACCTATATAGGTCTTTGATTAAAACACTAACCAATGCGAACATATTCCATAATAAATTACATCCCAATTTTATCTCAAGTATCATATTTCAGTATTATTGCATCATCAACCAATTTAACTCGGCTAAAAATGACAAATGTCAGGTACACACTTCTTGTAGATCAAACGATTTCAAAGCAGAGCCGATAAAACAACACAGTCTTGATATGAGCCGACAATTCCCTTTGAAGTTGTATTTCATTGACGGTTGGTATCAATGTTTACCTCCATACTGACTGTCTCCGTATGAAATTAACAAGGAAGGCGGATCAAAGAAATGTATATTAATCTACGAGTATTTTTAAAACATTTTTGAGAAAATTTCTTTTTGTTTGTTTTTAAATTGTGCGGATTATGTGATAATTTAAGAGAGACAATGGAATTTGAACGTGGATTATTGTAAGTACATGTACCAACGTCTCGATAACGGATGGGCCTAGGTTCCTGTGTATTTGTAACAGATTTTTAACGCCTGGTTGAATAAGCTGTTTAAAAGAGGTGACAGGTAACAGTCTGTTTGCCCGGAAATGTATCTATCTTTTTTAGAGGTATCTTTTAAGGTATTGAAGTGTAGAAAAGGGAAAACTCACTGCATTTTATACTTTAATTCCATTGAAACTAATAAACCAGTGTTTCAACTTAAAGTTGAATTGTTTTGCTTAACATGTAATATAAATAATTATGCTTTTAATTACAATTAGATGTGTAATGCCGTAATGTGGTTTAATGCCTGGATATTGTTGATTTGTTCATGGCTATTTTTTGTAAAAAAAAAATATGTTGGATATACTTACCTTAATACCTACCACTTTTTGCAACCACTGTGCCTCACTTTCAACTTGTATTAAGTCGTTTTTAGCTTTACATTCGTGATATTGTTGCAATTAACACATAATCAAATATGTCCATATCCTGTCAAAGATGGTAAAAGTTCTATACTACCACCAAAGCAGGGTTAATAATATGATCAGTGCTGTTTCTTTCACTCATTTTAAGATACAGATATCAGTACATAATTGTTCACTCATAAAGCCATTATTAAACGATTCTGCATTTACGCCGTATCACATATGCACTTCGAACAGAAATCTTAATCTATTTGCTTACTTAATTCTTCAATGAAGTCGTCGGTGGATCAAAAAGAATATTTTTACTGGCTGAACGTTGACATCCATGATTGTTTACCTCGGCGAATTCAATCATGGAACTAGCAACGTTGACCTGAAAGCACACGCAACGGGGTTTTAATATGTTACTTGGACAAATTTAGCAGTTAAAATAGCACTGGAGAAGAAAGTGAAAGTAAATTTTCCAAAAATGAAACGGTGCTGGCTGTTATTTTGCACCTGACATTGTGTCCGAAAATAACAGAATTTTTCGTCGGTCAAAGTCCCGGTCGGCTTTTCATACAATTTTTTTGGAGGGCTGAAAAAAAAGTTACGGTCGGAGCTATTTAGAGACGGTCGGTCGGGTAACCAGAAACAAACCTATTTTTTTTTAGGCCTATTAAGTAAGTTGTTTTCCTGATTTTTTGAAGAAATTGAAAAGATGGACAAATATTCTACACCAAAGGTTCTGGTAACTATAAATGCCATTGTCTCAAAATTTTAATTAAGTTAGGTTTTACTTCTGTTCTCAAGTATTTTGTTAATAAAAAATAAAAATTAAAAAGTGTCCTACCGCCCCCTTTTTTCCCAAAACCCGGATGAGAATCTAATAATTTATTTTCTCTGGCCTAATCTATATTTTATCACATGGGTGACCAGCCTAGATGGCACTGATCTGCATCTTCTCTGTTCATTCATTGGTAGAAATAACCTGATTATTTTAAAAGTGAAAAGTGTGAATTCTTCTCAGATGGCAAGGATGTGGCAGTTTATCTGGATATACACTGGTCGCCTGTGGAATAAAATTAAAGGTTTTAAGCGTGGTTTAACTGAAGTTTGTATCATTTATTTCCATGTTGTGTATTTTGAGTAATTTACTATTAGGTGGCTTTTTCTCAGAAAAATCATTCAAGGTAATATACAATGATGCAACTTTTATTGTATAGGTAAATGAAGCAAACAGTGTAGATCCAAAATAAGATGGCTTGTTGATTTTATGATAATTTGGCTTAAAAATACAGTACTGAGTGTACCGAAGCATAAGGAACATTTGTATTGATAGTGACAGATGCTGGCAAATGCTGTATATATTGATTAAACCTTTCCTCCATAGACACACCGTTATTGCATTGGCTAACAGTGTAGATCCAGATCAGCCGGCACATCCGTGCTGTCTGATCAGGATCTGCACTGTTCGCTTTTTTATTCATTAGGTCATTTCTGACCAAAATGCGACCAGTGCAGAACCTGATCCGGCTGATCTGGATCTACACTGGTCGCACATGCGTAAAAATGTGTATATATGGAGTAAAGGATTTTACATTTTAAGATTATTATCCTTATTCCTGTTGTTATCACTCTTGTGACCCGTAAATGGGGAAACAATTTAGTTGTGTATCTAACTGAAATGTTGGTTACCAGTAAAGAGGAAGTTGCTAAACTAACATAAAACATCCTTTTTTAAGAAATTTGACTGCATTAAATTTTATGGACTTCAGTATAAATAAAGGCGGAATAATTAAAATAAATAACCTTGGCTTAGATTTTGTCTGTGATTACTATTGTTTTAAAGTAAGACCTTAGATTTTTACATAATTATGTATTGTTTTCAGAGAAGTTAGACTTGGATAAGTTTTATCTAGATTGACCTGTACTCCATAGATATACTTTTATGACATGGGTGAACATTGTAGATCCAGATCAGCCGGCTTATCCATGTTCTCTGAATCGGGATCTGCACTGTGTGCTTTTTGATTCATTAGGTTATTTGGGACCTAAAAGCAAACAGTGTAGATCCAGATCAGACAGCACATATGTGGAGGCTGGTCTGCATGTACAATTTTTGCTTTTTGTATCAATATGCCCGAGTTTGATGAATTCAGAGAATGAACAAAATTAATGGATTACAGAAATAATTACACAGTTAATGAATTTAACCTTTCATCCCATGGATACTACTTTTATTAAATGGGCATCCATGATAGATCTAGATCAGTTGCCATATCTGTGCCATCTGAACAGGATCTACACTTGATTTTAAATATTAGGTTATTGTGTCGCCTGCGATAGCAGGTAGACACATAGGGATCCTATTGTCCGGCGGCGTCGGCGTCGTCGTCGTCGGCGTCGTCCGGTAGTCCCCCAACTTTAACCTGAAACTTAATGTTGCCTATAACTTTGAAAGTACTTGTCCTATTCACTTCATACTTGGAATATATCATCAGCAAGAACAATGCCATCTGTGACGACAAGAATGATAACTCCTGCTTCAATATTTTTTTACTTATGCCCCTTTCAAATGCAACTTTAACCTGAAACTTAATGTTGCCTATAACTTTGAAAGTACTTGTCCTATTCACTTCATACTTGAAATATATCATCAGCACAAACAATGCCATCTGTGACGACAAGAATGATAACTCCAGTTTCAATATTTTTTCAGTTATGCCCCTTTCAAATGCAACTTTAACCTGAAACTTAATGTTGCCTATAACTTTGAAAGTACTTGTCCTATTCACTTCATACTTGGAATATATCATCAGCATGAACAGTGCCATCTGTGACGACAAGAAAGATAACTCCAGTTTCAATAATTTTTGAGTTATGCCCCTTTCAAATGCAACTTTAACCTGAAACTTAATGTTGCCTATAACTTTGAAAGTACTTGTCCTATTCACTTCATACTTGGAATATATCATCAGCATGAACAGTGCCATCTGTGACAACAAGAATGATAACTCCAGTTTCAATATTTTTTTACTTATGCCCCTTTCAAATGCAACTTTAACATGAAACTTAATGTTGCCTATAACTTTGAAAGTACTTGTCCTATTCACTTTGTACTTGGAATATATCATCAGCACTAACAATGCCATCTGTGACGACAAGAATGATAACTCCAGCTTCAATATTTTTTTACTTATGCCCCTTTCAAATGCAACTTTAACATGAAACTTAATGTTGCCTATAACTTTGAAAGTACTTGTCCTATTCACTTCGTACTTGGAATATATCATCAGCACAAACAATGCCATCTGTGATGACAAGAATGATAACTCCAGTTTCAATATTTTATGAGTAATATCCCTTTCAAATGCAACTTTAACATGAAACTTAGTGTTGCCTGTAAAATGGAAATTACTTCTTCAATTAATTCACTTAATACTTTGAATAACTCATCTGCATTTACAAAACAATTTTTGAAAATGATAACTCCGGTTTCACCATTATTTTAGTTATTCCCCTTTTAAATGTAATTTAGATGACACATGTGTTCTGTTGTGTAGTATTGAAATCAACTTCAATAAAATATTTTTATTATATATGATTAAACATAGGCCCAAATTTCAACGTTTTCCAAGCAGGCGACACATGTGTTCCGCGGAACACAACATTTTAGTTTCTGATTAGAAAGGGAGAAGTGTAGATCCTGTTGAGGATGGTTGATCTGGATCTACTATGGTTTCCCATTTGATAAAAGTTGTATTCATGGGATGAAAGGTAGGATGTGTTAACTGATCTAGATCTATATTTGTTGCACATGTGATAAAATGCATATTCATAAGGTAAAGGTTTATCGACCTAAATCCTTGTGCTTAATTTTACAATATGTACAGTAATTCCTAACATGCAGAATCAATGTTATCGACAAACCTTTTTTAGTGAATCTGTCCATTCATGTTTTACCCCTTTACACAATATATACGAATTTTATGGCACAGGTGAACAGTGTAGATCCAGATCAGCTGGCACATCCATATGATAATATTGTAAACTTGTTTTGTATTCCAGGAGCTTTTATGCTAGGTATAGAAGGGAGATAACTATAAAGACTTGTTTGTTTATTCGAAGAACTTAGATGCTATGTATAGAAAGAAGATAACTATATAAACTTATTTTGTATTTCAGGATGTTATATACATGGTAAAGAAGGGAGATAACTATAGAAAATTGTATTGTATTGCAGGAGGTTATATACTAGGTATACAGGTGAAAGAGCAGAAGTACCTGTTAGAGTTAACGGAAGGCTCAGATGCTTCTACCTTCATATCCGAGTTGAATAAAGCTAAAGCCAGTAAGTTGTTATTGTTTTTATTGTTTTGTGAAGAAATTAATTCAGACCACACTACTTTCTTGGCATCACTGCTTTGATTTAAGTCTGTTGCAAAGTAAGGCATTTGGGATGCATCACAGGAGAAAATACCTTTGCACAGTTGACATCGATTCTTGAAATTACGTCATAAAGTTGAACAGACGACATTTCTTATTTTGCAAAAATTGGTGGTAAAAAATAAAATATTGTTGTTAAAATGTGTAAAAAAATCTCCTATTAGTTATGAGTAAATATTTTAAAGATATATTAATCATAAATTCCTTCCAAATGTAGTAACAGCTTAATGTAAAACAAACATGACTTGGTGAATTTCCCCATTTAAAAATGGAAAAAAGAATATTATGCAACATTTGTCCCAGGTATTTAAATGGAAGCAGATTTCTTCATTTTGTAAAGCCTGCAAATTTCAATTATTCCACTTTTGACTCAACCTTATTCAGACCTTGGGGGTCATTTCAAGCAAGAAAAATTTAGAAAATTGGTCAAAATTTGAATCAAACCAGCAAATATAAATACATGTATAGAATCTCTTGTATTTTAAATTTATATAAAGTAAATGAAATTAAGTTAGAGCAATTTTATAAGTTGTCGATCATTTATCACAACAGATGGCTCACAAGATGTAGTATATGAACCTTTGAAAGTTCTTGTTTAGGGTTTAATGACATTGATTTTAAAAAGCTTTTAAAAAACTTGTGTCCTTGATGATATTTTTGGACGTTTGCTGTTACTGCAAATTCTGAGGTACCGAAAAACTCCCTTTAAAGGCCTCAGGGGCGTAACATTTTCTAATGGGGGCACTTATTCTTTATTTAAAAAATATTGGATAATTAATATGGATTTACTGATTTTTTTATCAAAAAATAACATGGGGGCATTGAATAGGGATGGGGGGGCAGTTTGAAAGGAATTTTATAGTAATTTCCGACATTTTGTTTTAAGTACACAGAAAATAGCCCACAATTTGTTTCAGAGCTCAATCACCGGAAAAAAATAGGTAAAATCTACCACATTAAATGAATAAACAGTAAAATCCCTCATAAAGACCAGCCTGTATTAGAACCACTATTACACTGTCTTATTTTACAGCATTACACTATCGGGGCTCTCACTAGACTTGCATATCAGAGAGAAGTTTTGTCATAATTTTACTGAATTATGGGGAAAATTGCAGTCCACAGCATTCTTTCCCTATATAATTTATACAAAATGATCTCCCATAGCTCAAAAAAGGGAGAAGTCTGGTCACTTTTGGGAGACCACTTCTTCCAAGTCTCCCTCTAGCGAGAGCCTTGACTATATTCTACTCTAAGACTGCCCCATTATTAATACCCCTTTTGCCCAGTCCTAACGATGGTCATAAAAGCAGTTTTAAACTGTATTTATCCTGAACAAGATTATCAGAAGTTTCCAAAACCTTATTTTAACCCTTTACTCCATATTATACACATTTAAACGCATGTACAACCATTGCAGAACCATTGTAGAACCAGCACATCCACACTGTCTGATCTGGATCTGCACTGGTCGCATTTTGGTCAGAAATAACCTAATGAATCATAAAGCGAACAGTGCAGATCCTGATCAGACGGCACGGATGTGCCAGCTGATCTGGATCTACACTGTTCGCCCACAAAATAAAGGTATGTCTATGAAGGAAAGAGTTAATACCCCTTTTGCCCAGTCCTAATAATGGTCATAATAGCAGTGCTATACTGTGTTCTGAACAAGATTATCAGAAGTTTCAAAAACTCTTATTTTAATCCTTTACTCCATATATACAAATTAAAATACATGTGCAACCATTGCAGAACTATTGTAGAATAAGATCAGCCAGCACATTCAACCTGTCTGATCTGGATCTGCACTGGTTTCATATGGGTCAGAAAAAAGCTTATAAATCTAAAAGAAAATTGCTTAGATCCTGATCAGATGGCAAAGAACTGATGTGGTAGCTGATCTGGATCTACACCATTTGCTGAAGCAATAAGGTGTATCCATGGAGTGAAGGTTTAAGCTGGTTCATAAGAAAAAGGTTGACATTTTTTTTACAAATAACCCTTTCCTTTAAAGATACACCTTTATTGCTAGGGCGAACAGTTTAGATCAAGATCAGCTGGCACAACCGTGCCATCTGATCAGGATCTTAACTGTTCGCTTTTTGATTTATTAGGTTATTTCTGACCAAAATGCTACCAGTGCAGATCCTGATCAGACGGCATGGATGTGCCGGCTGATCTGGATCTACACTGGTTGCACTTGCGTAAAATTGTGTATATAGCAAGGAAAGGGTTAATATTATAAGTATTTAGTTTTTTTCCATTGAAACACAATCAATGTTTAACTTTCAGTACAATCTCAGAATGCAGGTTTTGGACTACCGTCCAGTTTCAGTTGGTTAGAGAAGTATCAAAAACAAGCTAAACCAGCTAGACCTCCCCCACCTGTAGATAATCCATTTGCCAAAGATGTATTTGACCCTATGAAACACATGTTTCAAAATAACATAAAGGAGAGACAAGGTAATAGAATTACTGTTTATTACTTGAGGGGTATTTTCCTTAACCCTTTCCTCTGTATATATGCATTTTTACGCATTTGCGACCAGTGTTGATCCAGTTCAGCCAGCACATCCATGCCGTCTGATCAGGATCTGCACTGGTCGCATTTTGGTAAGAATCAACCTAATGAAACATAAAGCAAACAGTGCAGATCCTGATCAGATGGCACAGATATGCTAGCTGATCTGGATCTACACTGTTTGCCCACACAATTAAGGTGTGTCTATGGAGTAAAGGGTTAAATGTTTTGTCGTAATAGTTGATAGTGTAGACCCTGTTCCTAAGATCATAAAACTAAATCTGGAGATCAGTCTCAAATTTCAAGCATCTGATTGGCTGAAATGGTGACCAGTCGCCATTTCAGCCAATCAGATCCTTCAGATTTGAGACTGATCTCAAGTCTTAGTTTAATGATCTCCGGCCCTGATCTTCAAAAGACTGAACTGTGTAGACCATAATCGGACTTCATAGGTTTTGTAGACAGGTTGGCATTGCTTAAATATTAAAGTATAGTATTATAAATGGCTTAAATTAAGATAATTGATATAGGCAAAGGTGAAGTGTTGAATAATCTGATGCCAAGACTTCAGTTGAAAAAATAAACAGTTTCTTTTTAATGTTTGACTGGTCAATGTGATCGTAGTAGTATTTGCTACTGTAAAAATTAATTTGGCACCTAGTACATTCTTAACAGTACTTTTATCAAAATTACTAAAAATCTCACACAATTAGGTACAAAATGTAACTTGTCACAGTATATTAGCACTTGCTTCTTTGTGGACGATGTAGTTCAGTTCAATTACCTCCTTTACAGATAGTGTGAGATCAAGTTGAATGATTACCTCCCTTGATTGTGAATTAAAGTGCTGGGTTGTGTTTTCCAGTTCAGTGATAACCAGCTTTGACAATCAATGCCAACACCATCTTGCCTTTATTTCAGGGAATTCCACATTTTTTGATGATGATGTAAGCACAGGTAGTGATGAATTCAAAAGTATTCAATTCCGAGATCTGAAGAACGACAAGAAATCTGGTAGTACTGATTCACTTGACTTCCTTAGTTCGTAAGTTCTGATGCATATTTTTTAACTTGGTTGGAAAAATTTTTTTTAATTAACATTACAAATGTTTATCCTTTACTCTTAGGAATATAGCTTTTATCTTGTTTGCAACCATTTTAGATTCAGATCATCCATCACATCTGTGCTGTCTGATTAGGATCTCCATTCTTTCATTTAAGATTGATAAGGTTATTTCTGACTAAGAACAAACAGTTTAGATCCAGATCAGATTTAGTCCCTGAGGTATGGTGTAAAACGTATTTGAGTTTCACACAATACATCTCATATATTTAAGTTCAAGCTCAAACTTTTGTCGTATTTTTATATTCTAAAAAATTCATACCAAAAGTAATTTCTAAACCCTGTTGTAGCCTAGATTATTATTATTATTATTATTATATATATATATTCATATTAGCTAGGAAAGTAAAAAAAACACTTGAGTTTTAAGCTTAAATTTAATAATTTGTTTTTAGTATAGGACAACTTCAACAATACAGAATCCCCTTAGAAGCAAGTGATACTCGAAAGTGTTTATGCAGTCATCAACTACTCTGGTATTATTAAACTTCTCAGGGAAAACTTTTGAAGCAAAAGCTGCAAGTGAAATTTTGGCACAGACAGAAATTCTAGCAGTTATATAATTGACATATTATACACATATAATAAGCTATATCATTGTAAAATTTCACTTGATTTTTATTTGGCAAACTTTTCCTGGCATGAAACATGCAAAAAATTAAACCCACATGAAATATAATGATACCACAGTATACACACCTCCAAGTAAAATTTTATTTTCTTGTCTTATGAATAAGAATACTTTTAACAGAAGACTTTTATGGTGCACTGTATAATTATGACTTTATGTTTACACTCAATTTAGAAAGGAAGCGAATGAATTCACAGAGTCGTTGGATAAGGTGGCGCGACGAGAGCTGGGGCTGAAGTCAGGATCTAACATGGCTTCTGGGCTCCGACAGTTGACGGCTAGGGAGACCCTGGTGGAATATTTATTGAAACAGAGGCAGAAAGAATACGTCAACTTGGAGACTTTCAGGTGTTTCTTTGTTGTATTTTAGTTTCTCATTATTTAACCAATATCTTGCTTGAGTGTGACGTGAAGATGAAGTCTTTCACCAGGATTCATTAGGAGTGAACTGTTTTTAGGGAATGAGGCTGTGCCGAGCTCTGGCAAAAACAAATCACCCGAGGTGACAGAGTTTGCTATCATAGGCACTTATACTTGAGTTGAAGCCTTAAAATATCAGCAGTTTCGGGAAAAGAACAAACTGTGAAAAAAGTTATAAAATTAAATCAAATATTCTAATGGAAAGGAATTGAAACTCTGGAACTGTGTGATAATTTTTCTAACCCTTTTGCTCTATAAAACAATTTTTAATTGCATGGGCCAACGTGTAGATCCAGATCAGACAGAACCTCCATGCCATCTGTTTGCTTTTAGATTATTAGATTATTATTTTATGAAACAGTGTAGATCCAGATCTGATGGCATGAATGTGCCAGATGATCAGGTTTTATGTTGTTTACACATGTTGTAGCCAAGTTATCGCGAAATGGCATTATTACTTCATTAAAAGTTGTTTGTTTGTATTGATAACTGATTATGAGCATTGATATGTCAAGTGACTGTCGAGTTATTCGGAGCATACTAAGTATATTGTTCATTCTTTCATGCTATTCACGTTTGTATATATTGCTCCGACGCTCCACCATATTGTATTATAATGCATGTGATAAACTGGTTTCCCGCCATTAAGTGCTCCTACCATTATGTTTCATTGCTCCTAAAATGATAACATGATAAACTGGTTTCCCGCCATTAAGTGCTCCTACCATTATGTTTCTTTGCTCCTAAAATTAAGCTTTTCATGTATTTCATGACTGCCTTTGGCGGGAATTATTACTATATAATGTGTCAGAAAATTTAAGTTGTTAAAAAGTGAAACAATTGTGGTTAAAGTAAAAGAAGAATGAAATAAATGGCTAAAATTGAATTGTGTGTTTTTTGTAGTGTTAAAAAATATAAAGTTCACTATACATGTGATAAAGGTTGTATATATGATAATGTATTAATTGAGGGGTTAATCACACATTTTGAACTTGATAACAAATATTACTAGTATTGTTTGACTTAAACAGGGTGTTTGTTGGGACATGGAATGTCAATGGACAGAACGCGTGCGGTCTAGAGGAGTGGTTGGCGTGTGATAAAGACCCACCTGACATCTATGCTGTAGGGTAAGAAAATTACTAGTTATACATTTGTAAACCATTAATTAAATGTGTGCTATTTTTTTGTAAAGAAGTTACAATTACTATTATTTTCTTAAAGGTATTTAGTGATTATTTCAAGCTTTGACTACTTTAAATAATAAAAGTTTGATATAAACTGATATATGTCTGCTCTTATTGATGATGTCATATCAAGAAATGATGTCATCTTGTGCAAAAATACATTTTCACACAGTAAAGCCCATACATACCCAAGTACACATAACATCTTATTGTTAATCGTAAGTATAACTTCACATGTTGAAAACAATATTTTGTATTTAAAGGTTTCAAGAGCTGGATACCAGCAACCAGGCATATATATTTAGTGATTCAGCCCGGGAATCAGTGTGGCAGGAAGCTGTACATAAATATCTCCATCCAAAAGCCAGGTACCAAAAGGTGAGATTTTCTGTCAATATCTGAATACCTGGTACCTGAGGTTGAAATTTTCTCTGGAGATCAAAATGCAGGCACCAGAAGGTAAAATTTTTGTGTTACAATTGAAAGCAAGGTGCCAAAGTGAGATTTTCTGTTTCAATACAATGGCCAAACACCAAAATGAGATTGGTTCATTACCAGGTCCTCTAGAACTAAATTTAATACAGTAATCTTCCTCATAAAGACCCGAAAGAAAAATGAGTAATAAGACCCCAATTTCAATGTCCCTTTTAACAGTTACACACTTTTTTCTACCCTGAAGTTAAAACTAGGGATTGCATTTTTTACCTATTTTACCGTTCGAATGTTCGAATTATTCACAAACAGTCATATTAACAGTGAAACCTGTCTTTATTAGTAGACCCCCACAGTATCTCCGATACAATATAATAGTCATACAAAGAGATTTCGCCAATACTATCCGAGTGTTACAAACTTTTAATAGGTGGTTTATTTACCGGAGCATGAGACCGTCTAGTGTCTACTGATCTACCTCTAGAATTATACTAGTTGTCAACTTGATGGTTTCCCGGTACACAAGCATTCTGTCTCCAAATGTGTAAATCTGACCCATTTTAAATGACATGTGTTAAATAAACATTTCATTCCAAACATTGTCACTTAACTTGCGCCCCTAATCGTTACGTTTCACGTGTCAAAGATTTTCATGGATAAATTGCGATAGGTGTGAACTAATTTGATTTTCATAACTGGATGACTCTATTGATTTAATAAATTGTATCATCATTACAATATACAGTAAATTTTACAATAGTGGTTTGATTACTTTATATTTTTATCACATGCCTATTCTAGTATTATGTACTAACTTAACAATTTGATTACGCATGTGAACCACAATTTGTTTAAGTCCGCATTTTACATCTTAGCCGTATGCTACCAAAGAACGCGCGTGTGCGTCGAAGACGTTAATGCATGCCCTGCATGTTGTATGTTATCTACATGTACTATGTTAAAGGAAAATCAATTCCCTTGACGGTATGTGTGTCAAATTAATATCAAATCTTCTTGATTGCTGTTCTTGATATAGATACTGATTGGTTAAATAGAAACGAGAATTTTCACACACTCATTATTGAATTTTTACGAACATTCAAATGCTTTAAGTGCATTCGAAAGTTTATAATCTTATTCGAACGTTCGAATGTTCGAACGTTCGAAAGTTCATTAACATCCCTAGTTAAAACCATTCCACTATTAAGACCACTTTTGTCCAGTCCAAGAGATGGTCTTAATAGAGGAGTTTCACTGTAATATAACTTGTATATTCCTAACTTTAGATTAAATAGGGCCCCTCATGGGGAAGAAATGCATTTGGCCATATTTCTAGACATTTAATTGAAAAGATCTTACAATTATCTATTATTTTCACATTAGAGATTAGAGATTTTATTGCACATTTTGACAATACAATGTTATTTTTGCCACGAAATGCTTCATAAGCAATGTTGTCTGATCAGCTTTATGGCGTCATCTCAAAGAATAATGTCAATTGTCCAAAGACACCTTTTCCATAATGTGCCCCAATAATGTAACTGCAATTCTTGCTTCAGGTGAAGTCTATACGTCTTGTGGGTGTTTTACTTATAGTGTATGTGAAGGAGTCGCATGCTGGACATGTTTCATTAATTGACACTGACAACGTACCAACTGGAATCATGGGAATGCTGGTAAGTGATGTTCACGGCATCAAATGTTAATAATTGTATGCTTTAACCAACTTACCTTTGTCAACAACAGCTACAAGTATTTATTGCATTTCACTGTTTGCATGGATTTGGCAATGAACACTGAAACACATGAAATGCAGTGCTAATATACTTTTGCGTGTCAGAATCTACTGTAAACCAACAAATATTCATGACCAATTAATTTTCACTATATTCACAGATGGCACTGAAGTGCGAAATTTTCACTATATTCACAGATGGCACTGAAGTGCGAAAATAATTTGTGCCCATTTGTCTGCAGGATTATGAAAATATTTTTCAGAAATTAGAAAATAATTAGCTAATATGTCGACCATGCTATAACACGAAAATTCGTGGTTTTCAGTAATTTACAAAAAACATAGATTATATTGAATTTGACTTGAGTGGCACAATATAATATTATAAAATAATGTGAACAAATTTTGATGGTATGGTAAAATTATTTCAAGATATCCAAATTTCAACTTTGCAATATTGAAACTACAAATTTCAAATGTATTAATGTTGCAGGCTAAATTCGGAGATAGGTTGAATCTAATTAGAAGGTCCATGGGATATGGCCGATATCCCATGTGCCTCTATTGTAGATTCAGTTCAGCCTGCACATCTCTGCCTTCTGCAGGATCAATGCTGTTTGCTTATAGATTCAGTACAGATCCAGATCAGACTGCATGCTAATCTGAATCTACAACGGACGCACACACGATAAAATGCCGTATCCATTGAGTAAAAGTTTAAAGTTTGGATCTTATCTTCTTGCATTATTTTCAGGGCAACAAGGGTGGTGTAGGAGTACGGTTATCAGTACATGATACCACTATATGTTTCATCAATTCCCATCTAGCCGCTCACCAAGACGAATATGAAAGAAGAAATCAGGTTAGTGATACTGTTGATGAATTTATGTTCATAGGCTTTAACATACTCCATAGAATATGGCTGTTATCCCATGAGCAAATTGGGAAAGGGGGAGGGGAAGGGGGTTAAATAATGAGGGTAAATAATGGTATAGTTATACGGCGGACGGGTAGAGGCGATCTCTACACTGCGCCTACACGTCGCAAAAACGGATATTAAATGTGACTTAACCGCAACCAAGTGCCTTCACAGCGCAAATAAAGATTATAAATGAAGGTGTGCCTTCACACGCACTAGCGGTCCAACCCCGCACTGTGCCTTCACAGCACAAATAAGAATTCTAATTAAATGAAAGATCGCGCCTTCACCACACTAGCGGTCCAACCCCACATGTGTCTTCACAGCGCAAATAAAAGATAAGCGCCTTCACATGCACTAGCGGTCCAACCCTGCAATCGCGGTATTAAGATACACTTTAAATAATGCCGCAATATAATCTGCTTAAATAATGATAAAATAACCGATTTTTGGTGACAGACCCTAACGGAAATGGGAATATACCTGAAACAAAGTGACGTGGCTTAACAGCACGGAAGCTAGCCTCTGAGAACCGCGTTAAAATTCAAATTTAGCCTTTTAAGGAACTCTGCGGACGATTCTGGACCATTGTCAAGAATATCGTTCTCTGATTGGATAATCACAATTGTCCAGAATTCCAATAACGCGATTGGTTAATGCAATTCAATATGGCAACGCCCATATAAATCAATAATGGCGGCGACTTTAAACAAGAAATATATTTATTTTACCGATTACAGCATTATTAAATGAAGTAATACTTAATAATGTTGTGGAAATAATGCAGAACATCATTTATTTTATGACTAGTAGTTTAAAATAAAAACGAAGAAAGAAGAACTGTTCATAATATTATTTGTAAACAAATCTTTTGGCACAACATAAATATATAAACAAACAATGATAAGTAAAAACAGTGGATGAAATGTGGCCACAAGGTCCCGGAGCAAATTCTTACGGTTGGTATGTCTGAATGCCTTGCAATATGTGAATAAAGGCTGATAAATGCCATGCAAATGACCTAGTGAGCAACAGCATCATTATCTATGAGCAAATAACCGAAACATTCCTAACAGTAATAGAATGGGTAATGGATTCCATGATAGCCACAGTCCGCAACCAAGAACAATAGCAACATTAATGGAATGGACTCCATTATAGCCACAGTCAGCAACCAATAGCAATAGCAACATTAATGGAATGGACTCCATTATAGCCACAGTCAGCAACCAATAGCAAAAATTGCAATGATTGCAATAGCAACAATTGCAACAGATATCCCTAAAATTTTGAAACCAAATTTGAGGCATACCTAAAACAAGCAACAAGCCTGCTCGTCGGGCATCGCCTTAAAAAACTAGAATTTTGTGATCGGCATTTCGTTCGGTCCCGGGTTACCACTGCTGATGCAGTCCACAAGACGTCACAAAATGTCGTCATGAAAAAATGAGAAATTCAGATAATGTACCTGATAGATGTAAACGCTTAGAAATGCATACCAACCATAAGAATTTTTTCCGCATACCCGCCCCTGAAAACAAAGCGACTGAAGTCTGTGTCGACCTATTGCTTGGCCCCAGGTTACCACTGCTAATGCAGTCCACAAGACTTCACAAAACGTCGACACATGAACTTGACTGAACCTTAAATACTGCAGTAATATCGAGTCTGTCCCAACTGACTGTCCACATAAGCTCAGGATACCTCTGCATATGCAGACCACAAGCCCATATGAAAAGCCACCGGAACCCCTTAAGATAAACACAACCCAACCGTAAGTGCCTCCGGGACCAGTGACATAATAGAATAGAAATGAAAATCATTGAACAGGAAAAGAATGAGTAATAATAATGTTGTAATGTCTTTGAGCTGTATCAAATAGGAAAAGTTCTGTTCGGATAAAACACATAAAGGTGGAGTCCAGCAATGTCAATGACAGGTCTTGCCCTGGTAACCCTGCGAGTAATACGTATGAACCCACAACTACAAGGCATAAAACGTTTATGTTCTTCGCACATCCCAAGGTTCCATGTAAGGAATATGCCCTGTGGCATACAAATCAGATGAAATGTGAATCGATTGTACTAAGCCTCTTCAATATAACAGTTTGAATGCTCGTGCAGTTGCACACACTGTATCCTAGTACTTAATAAAACATCTGCGTAATAGAAGACCACAGCTTAATGTCTGTTTCTGCCATTTGGAGGATCCAAACGTACGAAAAAACCGATCGCCAGGCATCGTTGTGGTAACATGCTTTGTGCTGGATTTCTGGTACAGCTTAATCAGTGTGTGACAAGCGGGCTTTGTAGGAGGCACTGAAAGTATAAATGACTCACGGCAGTATCAAAATAGCAAATGCATGTAGCCTGGCACATACTAATATATACAAATAACAAAATATACAGGGTGGGGTGGGTGGGTCAAAAATTTGGCAACGGTGCACCGTTGATTAAAAACCGGAAAAGGAAATATAGCCACGATTCATGACGTCACATCCGAAATTAATTACCGAAATGGGATTAAATAACGAAACGGACTTAAATAGACTATCACATCCGAAATTAATTACCGAAATGGGATTAAATAACGAAACGGACTTAAATAGACTAACACAGCTCCTACGCAAAAATAAAAGCGATTATTACCGACATTAATAATCGTTATTATTTTATGACTAGTAGTTTAAAATAAAAACGAAGAAAGAAGAACTGTTCATAATATTATTTGTAAACAAATCTTTTGGCACAACATAAATATATAAACAAACAATGATAAGTAAAAACAGTGGATGAAATGTGGCCACAAGGTCCCGGAGCAAATTCTTACGGTTGGTATGTCTGAATGCCTTGCAATATGTGAATAAAGGCTGATAAATGCCATGCAAATGACCTAGTGAGCAACAGCATCATTATCTATGAGCAAATAACCGAAACATTCCTAACAGTAATAGAATGGGTAATGGATTCCATGATAGCCACAGTCCGCAACCAAGAACAATAGCAACATTAATGGAATGGACTCCATTATAGCCACAGTCAGCAACCAATAGCAATAGCAACATTAATGGAATGGACTCCATTATAGCCACAGTCAGCAACCAATAGCAAAAATTGCAATGATTGCAATAGCAACAATTGCAACAGATATCCCTAAAATTTTGAAACCAAATTTGAGGCATACCTAAAACAAGCAACAAGCCTGCTCGTCGGGCATCGCCTTAAAAAACTAGAATTTTGTGATCGGCATTTCGTTCGGTCCCGGGTTACCACTGCTGATGCAGTCCACAAGACGTCACAAAATGTCGTCATGAAAAAATGAGAAATTCAGATAATGTACCTGATAGATGTAAACGCTTAGAAATGCATACCAACCATAAGAATTTTTTCCGCCACAATAAATGTAATTTTACATTTATCCCCAAAAAATTCTTTATGACATAAAAACACAAAAATCAGAGCATCACTTTGACAAGTTATGGATTATGCGGTCTGTCTCTAGCTGCATGTGGTGGCATCTGCCTATTTGAGAACTGCCCGACCTGTTGTGCTACTCCCTCCCCCGGAACACTACCTGCACCCTTCGCATGATTACAATGTACCACGGGGTGGTTAAAACCACATGCAAAGCAAGCATGTTTAAATTTGCAATTTTGCCAGGAACAAGATCACCTGTTAAAATCCTGACAAGCAGGTACCCCCAACCCCACGCTGGTTGTTAAAGTTACCAGACTGCTGTGTACTGCTGCCACCAGGCACGTGCATGCAGCGCAGCCAAAGATCCGCGTTTATGCTCGACCAATTGGAGGGGCAAGCAGCCTGACGTAGACGGAATTGTTCGTCATAGACCCTCCACGCGAATCCAGGCCGTCTGAGTGCACACTGCCTGATGACCGCCATGTACCGCAAAACCTCCTGCGTTTTTGCTGGAAAAGCATTCAAATATATGGAGCAAAAAATAATAAATGCGTCAGTCCAACGATCAATGTTCTCTATTTTATCATTGCATTCTTTCGCCCTAGTCTCGAGCAAACCCCCAGGTGTTAAAGTTAGTACGGACCCGCTGCAAAAGTTGGTCAACTCAACAGCTCCCTTTAATAATAGGGCCAAATTGATGTATTCCCCCCTACAAATTCGCTGTTTTAACAGTACAGGCACATGGAGGGAAAGATCATCTTGAGCCAAAGGCAGCATTTCTAGGGATGCTGACGAAGACAGACCCCCTATCCCTGAATCAACAGGACTCGGGGCATGAACTGAAAATGCGGGGATTAATTGGTTTTGAATGACCTCACCACACCCCGCGGTATTGGGAATCACCGATTCTACATTTTTCTCCCCGCCATTGGGAATGATGTTAGATGCCCGAATAATTTCAGCGAAATCGATAAAGTTATTACCCTTATTGGATGCTGTTTGGTGGGCCTTTGGAGGATCTGCCACCCTCCTCCTTTTGGCACCTCGTCCACGACCAGGCATGTTAGATTGCAATAAATTTTGACGATTCAAAAATTTGGCAACGGTGCACCGTTGATTAAAAACCGGAAAAGGAAATATAGCCACGATTCATGACGTCACATCCGAAATTAATTACCGAAATGGGATTAAATAACGAAACGGACTTAAATAGACTATCACATCCGAAATTAATTACCGAAATGGGATTAAATAACGAAACGGACTTAAATAGACTAACACAGCTCCTACGCAAAAATAAAAGCGATTATTACCGACATTAATAATCGTTATTATGAGTAAACTGAGGTGAGTTTCCTCGAATAAAAGTTATATTACCGAAGAAATAAAGCAACAACACGGTCGTTATTAACAACAATAATGCTATGCATAATTATACGCTGAATTCAAAGGGGAAGGATGGGATTTGGGTCTCAGGAGGGACAAATAAATGTAAAGGGGATACACAAGCTTGAGCCGAGGCTGATCACTTTGGGAAAGGGTCATTGCAGACTGGGGCAGGGACGGATCATGCTGGGGCATGGGGGGCAGGGTCATTGCAAAAGGGTTTTAAATTTCACGTGTTATGATTAAATGACATTTTCATTGGTTTCTATATTCTTGATTCACTTTTTTCAATGTGTTTATGTTTAATTATATGTTTCTTGCTGGTTTTAAATTTATTTAATCAGTTTTAGAATGAAATTCATGAAAGTTAGTACACCATGAAGAAAACTAGTCTTAACTTCCCAGTCTGTTCTCAATGTCAACCTGAGATCTGAGACTGGTCTCAGGTTTAAAGCTGAAATCTGGAGCAAAAATATCGCTTGTGCACCAAACTGAATTGTTGTTTGTTTTTCAGGACACACATGATATAGAAACTAAAATGAAGTTCAAACAGTTTTTACCACCGCTGACTGTCCAAGATCATGAGTAAGTTTTACTCAAAAAATTTATGTGATAACCTAAGTGTTTTTATACCATTTGGCAAACTTGTTAGAGCTTCAGCTTGTCATCTGTTCTGCAGTATGTTTATTTTAAAGTCACAGGGTCAAAGGTCAATGTTAAAAGTTGTTTCATAACTGGTCTATGTATAAAGGAAGTAAAGATCCTGTTCTGGCTAAGTTTGATCAACACTGGTTGCGCATGGGATATAAGGGCCCAATATCATAAAACTAAAACTGGAGCTGGTTGCCATTTTAGCCAATTAGATACTTGAGATTTGATACAGGTCATCAATCTCAGTTTTATGATCTTGAACCCAGCTGTATCTGAACCGTGTTACTCCACCTAGAGTCCACCTAGTTACTGTTTAATATTCAATTTTACTTATATTCCTGTTATTGTTCTTTATTTTAATGTTTTATATATTTCAGCATGGTGTTCTGGCTCGGAGATCTCAACTACCGTATTGATATGGATATTAATGAGGTGAAAGAGTACGCTCGGCTAGGGGCATTAGATAAACTGTTACCAAATGACCAGGTACTTACTATACTATACTAAAAGACTATCTTCCATACTGGATAATATTTCCATGTGTTCATACATATACACATGTCTAGGGGCATTAGATAATCTGCTACCTAATGATCAGGTATTTATTAAATCCTTCCAACTTACAGAAAAATTGATCTAGGTGTTTCACACAAATACCCAGGACTAAGGGCATTACTGTAGTATCTTTTTTTTTATGTGATCACATTTGCGCAGAAGGCATAAATGACATTTTCTCAGGGGTATAAATTTCTGCAGTTGAAATTACCCTTTGAGGTCAGGTATCAATGGTTTGATTTTGCTGCGGTTTGATTTCACACATTTTCCCCAGTGCGAAATATGCAAAAATTAAAGACCCACAAAATATAATGAAACCACAGTAGATAAACAACTCCTTTTGTTCTCTATAAAACATTTGAATTCTGATAGTTTCATAGATTTGAATGTGTGGGAATCACATGGAAATACAGAATTCAAAACATCAGAAAAAAGATTAATTGCCTCAATATACATGTATACAACTTGTAGTAAATTTATTTTGGAATAATCCTAACAAATCTATTGTTAACGAAATCCCTTTTTTTATTTTGGCAGGTCAAATTAGCCATTTATTTCCCCCAAAAGTCCAAGATTTTACAAAAGTGTTGCAATTTAAGCTGTATTTCCCATAGTCATTATGTCAACCAATTCAAAGACAATTAAGGGATTACCTCCAAAACTGAATTTATCCTTCTGTAGACAACCAGCACCATTGTTCAGTCTTCTAATTATATTTCATTGTTTCATTTCAGCTAATTAGACAGCTACCCACCAACTCTGTATATAAAACCTACACTGAAGGAACCATCAACTTTCAACCAACATACAAGTACGACCCAGGCTCTGATAACTTTGATACTAGGTAAATATATCTTGTTGTTTATACAATAGGCAGACAATACTTTAACCAGGTTTTCTTGGAAAATCCTGGTTATTTGATTGGGGTCAATGTTGGGCAGGCAGGTGGGCATTTGAGGTGAGGAATGGGGTTGGATTTGGGGGGATTGTATCCTGGGAGGGGGATGTGCCTCTTTTTCTCAGTAACCATTCAAGGTAGGGTTTCGAAACTTAATATAGTTGTCTGACATCAAAATACCAATTATCAGGAAAAGTTTCATTCAGGAAAAGATTTATGACTCTTGACTGTATTTTGTCATAGTTATGTCCCTTTTTTCACTTAGAATTTTCATAAAAAAAAACTTTTTTCATTGCATTTCGGAGTTTACTAGTGTAGATCCATGCAGCCTGATGAGGACTACACTGTTTGCTTCTTGTTTGGAAATAATCCATTAAATATAAAAGCAAACAGTGTAGACCCAGATCAGAATGCATGGATGTGCAACCTGATCTGCATCTACATTGGTTTCATGTAGGATATAAGCTATAGCCCAAGAGTAATGGGTTGAAAAAGAAGGAAAATGAGTTGATTGTAGTATCTTTAAGGGGTTTGGATATATTCTTACCACACATCTCTGTAGCACACAGGTTGCTTTTAGATTCATTGTGTTATTTCTGACCATGAAATGAACAATGTAGGTCCAGATCTGCATGCACATCCATGCAGTCTGATCAGGATCTACACTTTTCACTTTTAGATTTATAAGATCATTTCTGACCAAGAAGGGAACAGTGTTGATCTAGACCAGACTACACTGATTGTCAAATTAGTGCATAAACTCCTTATTTCAATGACATTTGTACCATTTTTCTGTGCAGGCTGATCTGGGTCTATGCTGGACATGAGAATTAACCATTTCCATAGAGAAAAGACTTAAACCACTAAATTAACCCGTTTTTCCATATATACTCCTTTTATCACGTGAGGAAACAAGTGTAGATCCAGATCAGCTGGCACATTTGTGCCATCTGATCAAGATTTACACTGTTCCCTTTTTGATTTATTTGTTTGTTTCTAACCAAAAAATGAACAGTGCAGATCCTGATCAGATTGGCTGATCTGGATCTACATTGTTTGCCCATGCCATATAGGCATATTTATGAATGGAAAGAATTAACTCAATATGAAAATTGCAGTGAACTTAATTTCAATCTTGTTGTGTTAATATTGCAGTGAAAAGAGTCGTATCCCAGCTTGGTGTGACAGAATACTCTATAAAGGCGCCAATGTGCGACAGATAATTTACAGATCTCATCCAACCCTCAGACTCAGTGACCATAAACCAGTTAGTGCACTCTTTGATGTTGGGGTATGTATTTGTACTTTATTGACACCCCTCGAGATATATCCTTCCACATCTGAATGACAATTAATCATAATTGATATATCACTGGAAGCTATTTATTATTTCGATTCTAACACAAATATGATTATTAGAGCTTTGAAAATATTGGTACAGTACATTCCACTTATTTGAATAGCGGTTATTTGACTATCTTGCTTATTATGATAGAATATCAAAACACAAAACCATTTCTATATATTTCTATGCTAAATATTCTCTTTAATTTGAATAGGCCCCAGCATGCGTTTATTTGAATAGCATTTTCCCACCTTATAATGCATATCGACGCTAATCTTACTTGGGAGTCACACTTTTCTGCCCCAAGGCAATGTATTATTATCGGTAAACACGATAATCTGTCATTGTTTATCACCTGTGTTTTTATCACCTGTGTTACATAATGACTTCCGTTCACTGGTGGGCATTATGTTTACAGTATACATTTATAGCAATGACTTCACAAAAACGGGTTTCCCCGCATTGAGAATTTTCATTTGTTACGTCCATAAGATCCCCAGGAAATTCCCAAATAAAAATAGATTAATCCTTAAATGAAAGAAACAGAAAAATACCTTTTCTTTTTCGAGACATGTATGAAAATAACAAATAAACTATACCATATTTGCTCAATAATTAGAACGATAATTAGATCTTGCAAACGAATCCTGATTTAGGATGATTTTATAAAAACGTATATGCAAAGTTTTGGCGCCCCAAGGGAAATAATAACTTCACGAAGAAGGTTGTGGTATAGTAATCTGATAAATATCATGAAATTTCGGATAGGAAAATTCACGAAAGAAAATGAGTCGACAATGTCCGCAAAACGGAAAGTTTTTGAAACGGAACAAAGTCGAAAGAATCAAACATATACACAGCGCATTTACAGAGTATAGGTCTTCAAAACCTGATTTTATGATGAAAATGATGATACAAATATTAATGAGCGCATTACCCCACCCACCACTGACGAAACTGAAAATTTGTAAGCTCCGTGTATTATGATACTCTGGTTATTTGAATCAAGGATACTGACAAATAGACTATTCAAATAAGCGAATTCTACTGTATTTCTATGATGAGTGCATTTGTCAAGCCGTTTACAAAATCAAAAATGATGTGACGTCAGAAAAAGAAAAAACAGTGACATATTGCAGATTTAATCACTGTCTTTTCCATACATTGCCTATGGGGAGTCTCGGCCGTTGTGTTAGAATGTGATACCGTATAAGTGGTTATTTTTGTGCTGACTTTATTTCTGCTACTGTGGTATCATTTAATTTCGCTGGCACAAAATTTCGCGCAATCACCGAAAAAGACTGTTTCGCGCGGAAGTAAATACACGCAAATCCAATTTTTGATACAAAAAAATGTTATTATCGATATTTTACTGACCCACTATCAATACCTATTGTTTATTTGATCACGCAAGCTAATCATGTGTCAATAACCACTTCCTTTGTTAGTCAATTATCGGACCGCTGTTTATTCGGCACGGCTAATTGACACGGGACCTGATCCATCTATCTGGACCATTCATATCATAACTGGCATGTTAAATTTCGTACCCGTTTTATGGTCTAAAGTGTCAATTAATTGCGAAACAGTTACTAAAAAATGTTGATAAATTAAAAATGAGATGACAACGATATTTTTTGGTAAAACATGACCTGACCTCAGTGCGCGGGCTAAATTGTCGTTCATGTTTGGAAGAAACATTAAACATATTCCAATGAAATTCGACAGTTATAACTTATTTTATTTTCTTTATTAACATAGCTATTAGATACTTCAAATTTATATAAAATAGTGATACGGGCAACTATATACAAAGTGTAGGTCCATTCGGACATAGCACGTTTCGGATACACCTATGTGGATGTTTTTGGTTAAATTTTAGCTTAGGTTTTAAATTCGCGCAGTGGCTCGAGCGCGAAACATGCGAAAATTAAGCCATCGCTAAATAAAATGATACCACAGTATTTCTGCCTTTAAATGACTGCAAATGTAATGTTAATCTGCAGAATATTTATCCCTTAATAATTAATCTCTTTTCCAATTGTTACACATTATTACTGTTTGCACCTAAGTCAAACACTTTATTGTTTATAATTATTGTTTGCACCTAAGTCAAACATTATATTGTTTATGGGAGCATTAAGAAACATTTATAAAAGTCTACACCGTGTTTACTATGATTGTTTGTTTTGCTTTTTGTAAGATTATGTAAAGATTTTCAATTTACAGGTAACTGAAATGTAATAAATGAGTTTTTACTGTATTTTATTTTAATAAGTTTGTATGGCAATGACTACGATCTTTATATTTATACTTTCTACCGAGACCGCAAAATTTTAGTCCGATTATGAATTAACTTGATGCCGCAGAAATAATGTAAACAAAAACAAAACACAGAATTCGGGCCTGCAGAAATAACCACTTATACAGTATTATTTTTGGAAGAGAGCAGCCTGTGCCTGAGATCACACAACTCAAATTTGATACCAGTCTCAAAAATTCAACTTTTGATTAATCAGTTTGAACATAAACTCATATTCAACTAATCAGGTGCTTGATATTTGAGACTGGTTTACAGTCGTTTTATGAACTTGGGCTGTTGTCAGTTAAATAGGTAGAACACTACTAAGACTAAGTTCAAAGGGAGTTGGTAGTGATATATGCTATTTGTTGCTTACAGTCAAAGATTGTTGATCCGGAAAATAGTTCATAAGAGTCTTGGGAGAAATACCTCTTAAAAATTACATGTTAAAAAGCCAGTAAACTGACTTCACCACAAACATATTTCCTTGTAATGACAACATGTTAATCATGTCCAAGTGACATTTGTTTCATACATGAACATTATTATTCAGAGATTTTCATATACATGTATACCATTTTCAGGTGTCTTTCCCTGTTAAAATCTCTTTAAAATCGGGCAACTCCCCTAAAATGGAACTTCGAACTGGGCTTTTATATTTTCCCAACTGAGGCAATTTTAAGGATATGGGCTCCTTTGCCTGGTAGAAAATAAAGTGAACAGTGTAGATCCTGATAGATGTGCCAGCTGATCCGGATCTACACTGTTGCCCATATGATTAATGGTTTATATATGAAGTAAATTTTTTTTGCACATTTTTTTGTGGGAAAGTCCCTGAAAAAGTTTAGTTACAAATATAAAATATATTTATAAATAGAGATTAAATCTTACATTGTTTACATACAGGGTGAATGAACATTTGAAATACACTTTTACTTCCTGATTAAATCATGAAATGATAGTTGACAATTTAATGTTACTTATACCGCTCTTCCTTGATTATAGAATGGATCTTCTTTGCTAAATATATCAGCTCGATATGTTCTTAACCAGGTTTTCTGTGGAAAACCATGGTTAGTAGATTGGGCTTTGTTGTTTGGTTGGCGGGCATCAACATTAAATTTTTTGTTTAAGTTTACTTTTTTTAAGTAACCATTCAAGGTATAGCTTTGAAAGTTAACAAAGTTGTCTGACATCACAAAAGCAATGATCAGGAAAAGTTTCATAACTCTTGAATTATTATGTCATAGTTATGCCCCTGTTTCACTTAAAATTAAAGAAAAAACCTGTTTTTGTGGCATTGCGGCATCATGTTTAATGCTTAAATAACTAACTGTTTACCTAGAATTTCTTTGTCAGATTTTAGCTTAACATATACTCAAGTTATAAAGAAACACAGGGTGACATTATTTGTAATATGTGTAAATTTGTTGATAAAAAACAATGAAAATCTGCCAAGGAACTCTCTAGGTTACAGTGCACCTGGTACAGTGTTGAATGTCACATAATGGGATTGCATAACATCGCACAGGAAAAGCATGAAATAGGTAAAAGTAGAATAATCTTAATTCAAAGTTTACCATGTGTTTCTTTATCCCTGAGTGTATAAGAGAGGGTCCCTTATTTAGTGTTAAATTTTTCAAAGATTCCCATAACCTTGTCTTATATGCGAGTAAGGACGGTAGCTGGCTTCCTTAGATAAGTCATATATTGTGCATCACTCATTTGAATAAAGGAAGTATCCATTTAAATACCATTGGATGTATTACAGTACTGATTAATCTATATTTTATGTGAAGACACAGTTAATGGATATTACAGAATCTGACATGGTAACCTTTTTAGTGTGGCATTTTTTCGATCAGCATTTGTCACATTTGCATTCAGTGAAGATCCAAATCATCCAGCACATCTATGGAGGCTGACCTAGTAAATTTTCTGAATAAATGGATGTTAAACACCCCAAATAAAACAATGAATGACTAGCTTAACCCTTTCCACCATATAATACTCCTTTATGGCCTTTATGGCCTAGGTGAACAGTATAGATTCAGATCAGCTGTCACATCCATGCTATCTGATCAGGATCTACACTGTTAGCATTTTGATTTGTTAGGTTATTTCTGACCACAAAACAAACAGTACAGATCCTGATCACTATTCACCCACGCCATAAAGGCATGTTTATGAAGGAAGGTGTTTATGTCACATTTACCGGGCACAAACAGTGTAGATCCAGATCAGACAGTGCAGATCTAAAACAGTCCGAGTATCTGCACAATCTAATACTAATTTTTTTTGGCAATCCAGTTAACCAATTTCTCCATAGATATGACAATTATCAAATGGGTAGAACAGTTTAGATCCTGATCAGCTGGCACATCCATGCCATCTAATCGGGATCTATTTCAGACCAAGAAGCAAACAGTATAGATGTAGGTAAGATATCAGAGATGGGCCAGCTGGTCTGGATCTACACTGTTTGTCAATGCAATAAATACCAAATCTTTGGTCTAAAGGGTTTCCATATCTTATATGGAGATATCAGGGCCCAAGATCATAAAACGAATTGGGAGACCAGTCCCAAATCTCAAGCATCTGATTGGCTGAAATGTCAACATGTGGCCTTTTTCAGCCAATCAGATGTTTGAGATTTTTTTTTTTTTGGCGTTCACCTTTTCGGCGTGTAAGCGTGGTGCTGCGCTTTTGGATAGGAGACCGCCATATTGCAGGCTCAGCACCTCCGACTTCGGATCTCCTTGCGGGTCCTCCTATACCGACACCCGCCGAATCGGTCGTAATGCTAACCCTTACACCCTGAGCGCCAAGGAGGGAAGCCATTACTACCATTTTTAAAGTCTTTGGTATGACCCGGCCGGGGATCGAACCCATGACCTCCCAGTCCGGAAGCGGACGCTCTACCTACTGAGCTAACCGGGCTGGTATGTTTGAGATTTGAGACTGGTCTCCAGTCGCAGTTTTATGATCTTGGGCCTAGAATGTTGGTCAAGGAAGAAGGAAGGGATGAAAACCTATCTTTCTTTCAATGTGGCCAGTTATTAATGGTGATATTTTGTTTTCCTGGTTTTAAATATCACATTCAGTTGCAAAAATGTTTTTATATAAAAAAGAACATTTAATTTAATATGTTAATAAAAAACATTAGTCATCAGGTCTTCAGTGATGGAAGTTTTGTCAGGAGTTTGTCCTGTCTAAAAAACGAAGATATGAATAAATATCTCGGTATTTAGTAAATGATTAAAAGTAAAATGAAAAACAAAACAAGAAATTCCATTTTCCTGTATTGCACTTATCACAAAAATACTATGAATATAATATTCCTTGGGTACTAGTTTTCAAAAGGATTTTTTTAGCTGATTGACCCTTGGATTTAAAACCCCAATGAAGTGTAGAGATTTGAACATATTGCAGTGCAGGATATTGAAAACCACAAATTTATACAATAAAATCCCACAAACATGTTTTACCCAAAAGCCTCACAATTTTATGAATACAAAAATAAATACTTTTACAATAAATTGAAACTACCATTGTGCACAGGTGTAATGTCTCTCTGAGGAATGAAATTAAATCTACTGTCAGCAAGTTAAAGTCTTTATATAAAGTTTCTCAACCATTTGCTCCAAATAGCAAATGGATTTTAACGTGTTTGCAACCAGTGTAGACACTTTTTGGTCAGATATAACCTAATGAATCTAAAAGCAGAAAATGTAGATCATGATCAGAGGGCATAGATATGTTGGCTGATCAGGATCTACACAGTTCTCAATGAAAAACAGACATAATTGTCTGATGGGGTAGAGTTTTAATGAACAAATACTGTACTAGTATTCGTATAGATCCTGTAAAAAAAATTTGTCACCAAAGTTGCTTAACAAACTGTAGTAAGTGGATCCACCTGTATATATAATGCCTTTATTCTGGTTATGTTTTATATTAGATTAAAGTGGTGGAGAGGAATCGTTACAAGAAGGTGTATGAAGATATCATGAAGAAGCTGGACAGATTGGAGAATGACTATTTACCTCAGGTGTCTTTGGCACAAAAGGAGGTGAGTAAAACAATGTTTTTTATTTTATGCTTTCCAGTGAATTAGATGTATAGAATTTTCTCGGTGGAATATCATGAATCAGTTTCTTCATACTGGTACCCAAATGCACATTACATTCTGAATGAGAACATTTAGAATACAGGCTCAAGTTTGGGTATATGACTTCACAACATCGAGTCATAAACAAAAATTTTTTGGTGCCATTTCATGCAATTTTTCTGCCAAATGCACACAAATTGTGCACTAAAAGCATAAAATGAAAAGAAAAATTGTTTCTACCTGTGAAACTTGTGGCTTTGCCAATCGTGAAATATGATTCCCAGAGCTCACTGGTGAAATTTTTTTTTATTGGTAAACAAATATCCTCTATTTATTCTGTTGCTCATTTTGATGGTTAAAATTAATTTTTACAATGGGGGATAGGGGTGTAAGAGAGGGGGTGGGGAAGGGTGGCCATTTTTGCTTGGTTGATTGGGTAATGTTGTTGACTCAGAATCATTGGCTGCGTGCAAATGCATGTTTGTGTTGATTTTTGTTTAATTGTCGTAAATCAAAGTTTTCATTGAGTATTTCTTTTAGGATTATGATGTGTAGTTATTAATTGTAAAAAATGTTTAAATTATTGGTTGTCAGTGATATGAAATAAAGAAGCTGATAGAACCATTTTGTTTCACCCCTCCATGAATGGCTTTTGAAACATGTTATTTATATTATTGTTCCCGAATAAAGGCAGAGAAGAATTATGGCCCTTTTTAACTTAAAGATACCCATTCTATATAGGGTTAATTTCTGTCGTGGGCCGTATCTTGGTAGTGTTCATTTGGAGTATGGGAATGATGTAGGTTCTCAGATAACACCAGTATGCTGAAATTTAGTACATTGGTTTGTCATTACCCATTGATTTTGAGGTCAAAAGGTCAAAGGTTAAGGTCATGGTAAATTATATTGCAAAAATGTGTTCACTTAATTTTGGCAATTATTTCTAGTAAGTTAATAATATGTATATTAAAGTACTTGTTTAATAAGCTGTTTTAGTCACATGACTGAGTAACATTTGAAATTCTTTAGCATCAGTCTGTGAACCTGTTACTGAATAATTGTACATTTTGTGAATTTTACCTCATCAGGTGAGACAGATTTCTTGAATTTGCATGTTATCTTTGTTTTCCAGTTTGTTTTTAAAGATGTCAAATTTGGAGAAGCTCAAGAGCAATTCCTTGCAATAGCAAACAGTGGTCAGGTATGTATTATATAATATTAACCATTTACTTCATTGATATGGTGTAATACGTGCGACGAATGAAGATCATTTTCAGTCAGAACATCCATGCAGTCTGATAAAGATTGACACTAGTCACTTTAGATATAGATCCTGATCAGACAGCTAAGATCAGAATAATAGTCAGAAACGACCTAATAAATCTAGGCCTTCTTTTCCAAGCTGTGTTTTCTTTATGTTACTTTCAAGGAACTATGTCTTATTTTATTGTTTTTTTTTTAGTCGCCTGACTAGGCGACATATAGGGATTACTTTGTCAGCAGCGGTGTCTGCGGCGGCGTCCAGATTTCCTTGTCCAGAGCCTAACTTTGTCACCATAGGTCCAAATGACAGTGCACAAGAAACATAACTTTACCTTGTTTTGTTTTTGAATTATTCCCCTTTGATATTTTATAGAGCATTTCTTGTCCTGAGCATAACTTTATCACCATAGGTTCAAATGATTCCAAACTTGGTATGCATGTTTCTGGCAATGACTCAAAGTGCAGTGCACAAGAACTGTAACTCTACCTTCTTCTATTTTTTAGTTATTCCCCTTTGATTGATTTTTATAGAGCATTTCTTGTCCAGAGCGTAACTTTGTCACCATAGGTTCAAATGACTCCAAACTTGGTATGTATGTTTCTGGCGATGACTCAAAGTGCAATGCACAAGAACCGTAACTCTACCTTGTTCTGTTTTTGAATTATTCCTTTTTGATTGATTTTGAGTGCATTTCTTGCCAAGGGCATAACTTGTTTTGCATGTTTCTTGCAATGAGACAATTAAAAGGTTATTTTATATGTGAATTTTGTGCAAATACATTGCTAATAACTGTACAACAAAAAACTAATTAACATTTTTTATGTCAACTAATAAAAATTTCGTCAGGCGACACATCCGACTCGCGGAGTTCTAGTGTTTGTTTATTGTTCGTTATAGAAGACCTCATTGAAAATAAGTTTACATTTGTTTACACTTGATTAGAACTCTTTTTTTATTACCATACACTATGCTTATTGGGGTATCATTATTCCTTTCCTCCATATATACACATTTTATTGCATGTGCGACCAGTGTAGATCCAGGCCAACCAGCATATCTGTGCTGTCTGATCAGGATCTACACCGTTCGCTTCTTGGTCAAAAATAACCTAATGAATACTGTTCAGATGGCACAGATGTGCCGGTTGATCTGGATCACTGTTTTCCTATGCCATAAAGGCTTATATATGGAGTAAAGGGTTATTCGTGCTTTTTATCCACAAGATAATATTAAACAAATATCCAGGTTTGTAGATTATAAAACTGAGAATGAAGATACCAGTATTCTCATTGGTTGAAACTCAGAACAGTCTCAGAACTAACTGAATGAAAGCTTGACATCTGAGACTGGTTTTAATTCTCAGTTTTTTATAACACTGACCAGATGTGTAACATGAATATTAGTTTTACCAAATCTTAGTTTAAACTTATTTTTACACCATTTATTAAACAAGTTATTCCAACTTATATTACTCATGCTTGATGACTGCCTACAGGGTTAAAACCAGTACTCACTCCGAATGTGGATTGGGGAAACTGCAGAAGAATCTCAGTCTTCAGATCTGAAGTCCAAAGCTCTACCCCCAGACAACCCTACTTCCATACCAAATGTTAAATGTTGATATTTAATTTGGTTTGTTTTTTAGGTTCCAGTAACGTTTGAGTTTATCAACAAACTGGATGAAAACTCATATTGTAAAGAATGGCTGAAAGTAGAGCCATACAGAGCTGTCATTTTACCAGGTATAATTAAGCAATTTCAAGTCCAGCCTTGCTTTTGCAATATGAAACTCAGATTTCTTAACAAGAGTTTTCAAAATTCATAAGATTCAGTTTCATTTCAGTTATTAAGGCTATCATCTCTTCAAAACTTAGGATCAGTGAAGTTTTTCATAATTTCTTAATATAATATAACTTAAACCCTTCACTCCATAGATTCAACATTTATTGCTTGAGTGACCTGTGTAGATCCAGATCAGCTGGAATGTCAACTGTTTGATCAGGATCTGTCCTGTTACTTTAGATTCATTAAGGTAATTTCTGAACGAAAAAACCTGTAAAAGAAGCAAACAGGGCCCAAGATCGTAAAACTAAATTAGGAGACCAGTCTCAAATCTCAAGGATCTGATTGGCTGAAATGGCGAATGGTCACCATTTCAGCCAATCAGTTGCTTGAGATTTGAGACTGGTCTCTAATTATAGTTTTATGATCTTGGGGCCCAGTGTTGTTCTGTTGAGTAAAGGGTTAACTATATCCGTTTATATTTCAGGTGACAGTATAGAGATAAGCCTAGAGGTATGTGTAGACAAGACAATAGCCTACAGGTTCAACTGTGGTCATGAGAAGATTGAAGATATTCTGGTACTACATCTCGACGGCGGCAAAGACTTCTTCATATCCTTTGTGTATTTCCTTGTGTAGTGTCAAAAAAAGGGAGTTGGTGTGCTTGACGTCACCGCGTTTTGGGGGGTCGTGAAATCATTTCCGCTCACACATTTTTATACGCCCGTTTGAAAAACAGGACGTATTATGGGAAAATCTGCGGCGGGCGGGCGGGCGGCGTCCACAGGATTTCCGCTCTCTAAGTCAAAGAGTTTTCATCCGATCTTTATCAAACTTGGTGAATATGTTGGTGGGCATAATATCTCGACCAAGTTCTATAACCAGCCAAATCCCCCCAGGCACTCCTGAATTATGGCCCTTGAATTGTCCAAAATTACTGTTTACGCTCTCTAAGTCAAAGAGGTTTTATCCGGTCTTTATCAAACTTGGTGAATATGTTGGTGGGCATAATATCTCGACCAAGTTCTAAAACCAGCCAAATCCCCTCAGGCACTCCTGAATTATGGCCCTTGAATTGTCCAAAATTACTGTTTCCGCTCTCTGTCAAAGAGTTTTCATCCGGTCTTTATCAAACTTGGTGAATATATTGGTGGGCATAATATCTCGACCAAGTTCTATAACCAGCCAAATCCCCCCAGGCACTCCTGAATTACTGTTTCTGCTCTCTAAGTCAAAGAGTTTTTGTCCTGTCTTTATCAAACTTGGTGAATATGTTGGTGGGCATAATATCTCGACCAAGTACTATAACCAGCCAAATCCCCCCATGCACTCCTGAATTATGGCCCTTGAATTGTCCAAAATAAGGGTTTACGCTCTCTAAGTCAAAGAGTTTTTATCCGGTCTTTATCAAACTTTGTGAATATGTTGGTGGGCATAATATCTCGACCAAGTTCTATAACCTGCCAAATCCCCCAAGGCACTCCTGAATTATGGCCCTTGAATTGTCCAAAAACTGAATTAGCGGTATCTGCTGTCCAAGTCGAAAAATTTTCATCGGATTGTTACGCAACTTTGATGATCAGCATTTTGACGGGCGTATTTTGTGTCAGTTTGGCACTCTTGTTTTGATAGGCTTCACAACGTAACGTCAATAAAGGGTCGATCCTGGAAGAGTGATTTCTCACTCACATATTGCTAACAACTAAGCAACATTGTACATATTTTTACTGGGCATATGTGACACACTAGGAGGAAACAAGGCTTATTTACTCTGTGGTCTAGATCCTGATCAGATTGTACACTTACACAGTTAGAAAAGGATCTTAACTGTTTTGAGATGCATCTAGAATGCTTCTCTGCATTGCCTGATCAGACTGCACAAATGCGTTTTTTTCATTGACCATGAATGCACACTTAAGGATTGAATCGATATTTGATGATTTTCATTTAGGTATGGAAAACAGTTGGGTTGTTTAAAGTGTGTTAAGTCCGAAGGGCTTCTGGCATACTTTAAACAATCCAACTGTTTTTCATACCCAAATGAAAACCATCAAATAATGATTCAATCCTTACATTTACAGACACAAAATTAATATTCTCATTAATAAAGAAATATTAGAAGAATTCGTGATATTACGGCTTTTTCGGATAGCTGTTGGAACAGCCATGTTGACGACAAAGTGAATGACGACACACTTTTTCGCAGCAACTCGTGGCAAAACATGAGTGCTCGGTGACATCACACGTCAAAATATTGTGCAACGTCCATTAAATTGTGAACGTTTCTACTGCCTTTTAAAATAATACGTCACACTGTTTACCATCAGAAATTATGATTGGCTAGATGAATAAGACTTCATTGGAGAGGACGAAGTTGAAGTGTAAATATATTATGATTAATAACAGTAAAGCAGGTATTTTCGCAGTGGTTTAATTTTCTGCTATTCAACTGTCAAGACCCTGTGTTGTTGTGGAAAAGTATTTGGAAAAATCTGCTTTTCTATAATAGAGCTCATTTAAAAGACTGCGAATCAAACTTCTCACAAAAATTGCGAAATGTTGGAAAATAAACATTTGTACAGTACATTTTGTAATTGCCCTAACTCTGCCAAAATAGGTCAGTTCCTTTGCTCAGTCACATTTATTTAAATATTTATCCTTAACTGTTCTCAAATACCAATTACCGGTAACTACATTGTGAGTTGTTTTGGATCCTCTATAGAAGCCCTGGTTCAAATGCATGGACCCATAAGAGAGGTGCCAACTGCTCAACTGATAGATCTGGTGAGACTTCTTATTGTTTACTCTTAATTTCATTTTAAACAGGGAACATTGGTCACACTGTGTTGGTTGGTTCTTATTTTTGTTCTGACTTAAAAATAAATAAATAATAGAATCTAGTTATGGAAAACACTAAGTCACCATTTCAACCAATCAGATTTTTTAGATTTGAGACTTGTCTCCAGAATTAGTTATATGATTTGGGGCACTGTTTACAATATACTGATTTCATAGACTTGACCTTTCCAGGAAAGACCAGGCAGCTTAGACCATGTTAACATTCTAGCCGAGGGAGTTAGGTTGTATGCCTGTCCAAAGGAAATATTCCGACTGGTCGATCATATTTGGCAATATGGCAGACATCAGGTAAGTGTCTTTATTATATACCCATGAATGATTTTAGCATAGTGCAGCGTTATTCCGCAAAATTGATTCAACTTGTCAGATAAGTAAATCCGTATTGGACAATGTCCGTTGTCCTATTCTTTATTTTGCATCTTCCCGTGTTCTATGCGACGTCATGTACTATGTCACACTTTGTTGTCGTAGCGAACACCAAGAAGAAGACTATGTTGTCGTTATTTACTGGCACATAACAAACTCCAAAATAGGAAATTTTGTTTCAGTTTTACAATTGTTACGATATTTTTAAGCCATTCATAAATTTTCTAAGCCATTCATAAATTTATTATCGCGTTACTATTTTTATTTCTACTATTACATAAACCATGTCCTTGACTAAAATTTTGTTGTTTAGTTTATTTAAAATTGTTTTTAGTGAGAAAGATATTTTTCAAAGATGATTTTGACTTTAAGATTTATTGCAGAACACAACAGAGTATGTTTTCTGTATTGCATGTAATAAACATGATAAAAGTTTTTTTTAATCAACAAAACCTAATGGCCAAATTATTATGATAAAAAAAACAACAACAGTTGGTTGTGTTGTCTGATTGTTGTAAAGAAAATTCTCTATTCTGTAAATTACATTTATATTTTAGGAGGATTTATTCATGCAAGCAGGGTTGAACACAGATATTTGGCAGATCCGAGATTGTTTAGATACCGGGATACCAGATATGCTTCGTATCCTTGCTGTCAGGGGTGATCGGATATGTCAGTGGTTAACCCTTTTACTCCATGGGATATGGCTGTTATCCCACGGGCTAACAGTGTAGATCCAGATAAGCCAGCACATCCAACACATCTGATTTAGATTCATTAGGTTATTTCTGACCAAGATGCGACCAGTGAAGTTCCAGATCAGATGGCGTGGATGTGCCTGCTGATCTGGATCTACACTGGTTGCACATGTTAAAATGCATATACAGTCAAACCTGTCTTTAGCAGCCACCCAAGGGAGTGACAAAAAGTGGCTGCTAAAGACATGTGGCTGTTAAAGACAGTTAAACATTAGAACAAAATTTCAGTTTAGGTCATATTCAAACTGGCTGTTTAAGACAGGTGGTTTCCTGGTTGCTATTTGCAGGTGGCTGCTAAGGCAGTTTTCACTGTATATGGATTAAATGGTTAAAGTTGTGTACACTTAGTCTAGAAATGTGAACTCAAGTGAATGCGTACAATGTTGTAAATCATATAAATGGTTTAATTATATGCCATATAAGTTAACATCCTGTATGAGAAACAGAAAAATATAAGAAAATATGTCTAGTTTATGTAATTTGGAGGTAAAGGTATTAGATCTAAGTGATTTTAGTAATAATAAAAGAGAAAAGTTGGGACTGATAATTTTAAAATTTGATAATTAGATGTTTGAGTGAAAATAAAATATTTAGGAAGAAAATTTCGAGACTGACAATTTTTGTTGGTTTTGTTAGGTTTTGGATAACAGAATATCCAAATTATGTAGGTTTCACTATATTTAAAACTGTTGTTAAAACACTTAAGAGTTGTCGTAAAAATCCTTAACATATACTATAGCTGGCAGTATACATTCAGTAGCAGAAGCCCTCTTACTGTTTTTGGAATCACTGGCAGAACCGGTGATACCTTACTGTCTCTATGAAACCTGTTTAGATTGTTCCAATAACTTTTTACTGTCCAAGCAGGTAAGTATTTTGTTTTCTAATATGTGTGATACAGAATAAAATATGCATATGCCAATTATGAATCAGAATTAATGTGTAAATTTTGAAACCCATAAAATTCTCCATATTTAGGCCAGTTTTAAATCATGGACCTGCTTTTTTGAACATTTGTTTTGTTTTAGGTGTTGTCTAAAGTGCCGGATTGTCATAGGAATGTGTTCAAATATCTCTGTGCTTTTCTTCGCCAACTCATGGAGGAAGCAGAATTCAACCATTTAGAGATCAAATATCTGGGTACGTACCTTGGTACCAAGTTTTCATTATTCCTTTCCTTCATATAGACACCTTTATGGCATGGGCAAACAGTGTAGATCCAGATCAGCTAGCACACCCATGCCATCTGATCAGGATCTGCACTGTTCACTAATTCAGTTATTAGGCTATTTCTGACCAAAAAGCGACCAGTGCAGATCCTGATCAGACGGCACGGATCTACACTGGTCGCACATGCCTAAAAATGTGTATATATGGAGGAAAGGGTTAATGGTACCAACTTTATATGACTAAGTAAGGTGGGTGGGTGGAATGGATATATCGCAAGTTGTTTGCAGTACAGATTGCACAAACTCTGCCTAGTGAGATGGGTGGAGAACATAATATATTATATCACAAGTTCTGCCCTCCTGAGGTGGGTGTGGTACAGGTATCACATTCTCTTATCAGCCATGTTGATGTTACTATGAACGTGTGCTAATTGTTATATGGAAATAAACACCAGAAAAACATGTTGCTTTATCTTATTTTTTAATCCAGTAAACTTCAGCATAAAATTAAGAACAACATGCAGTTTACAGTATATCTATTCCCAGAATCAAACAAATGGAGACGAGTCAAATCTGAACCATCTGATTGGCTAAGACTTGTCTCCGTTACAGCCAATCAATTGTCCACAGGAAATGTAGAATTGACCTTAATATGTTCTATATCCTAAAACATGTTTTAGGATATAGAAAAACACAAATTACAAAATACATGATAATGTTGTTTAACCCAAAACCAATAAATTTCATGCCTGTGAACATAAGAGCAATCACAGTTTAATAAAGGACATTTGTCACACCATGTAAACTTTCCTATTGCTTTTCAGGGGTTCATCCAAAGAGAGTTCAGTAGGGTTGCTTGAACCCACATTTTGGAGCAACAATATTTAATTTTCTTGATGATTTTGGCCATAAAATGATAAATTATCATGTAACTATCCTAAGATCCCATACAAACCCCCTTTCTGGAAAAACTTGCATCCAGCCCTACATTTGTGTTAGTAAATTGTAAAAGTAAATCTAAATGAAACTGAAAAAGGAAGACAGTGATGTTAAAGTGATGGTTTTCTTGGGCAACAAATCTGGTTATTGGGTAGGAGGTTTGTCGTTGGGTGGTTGGGTGTCAAAATTTGTTAAGTTTTTTGTTAATTTATTCTCAGTAACCTTTCAGGGTAGAGCTTTGGAACATAGTTGTCTGGCATCACAATTAAAATTATTAGGACATGTTTGATAACTCTTTACTGTATTTTGTCATAGTTATGCCCCTTGTTCACTTAAAATTTAAAAAGAAAATCAGTTTTCATCACATTGTGGTGCCTTCTTGTGCATGATTAACTGTAAGGGAGATGAAATAAAAAATCCTTGGAGAAAAAAATTTTTTAATCACTTAATTGTATTATTTGTTTTACATCTCAGGTGTTCAGAGATGCTTTCCTGTGACCACCACCTCACTTATCACTTTTAATCGTATTATTTGTTTTACAGCTCAGGTGTTTGGAGATGCTTTCCTGCGACCACCACCTGTCAGAATGTCAAGAATGTCCAGAAATACACGTCGTCAATTAGCCAGATCTGAAGAAATAAAGAAGTCGGCATTTCTGTATCATTTCCTGGCTCACTCTTATGATGAGTGACTTATAAGTCTTAGATAAAATAACAGGTGATTTATAAGTCTTACTAGAAGAAAAAGTGATGAGTGAGTTACAAGTCTAGGAAAAGATGACAAAGAGTGACTTAGAAGTCTAGGGAAAGATATTGAGTAACTTATAAGTCTTAGAATAAATAATTAGTGACTTAAAAGTCCAGGAAAAAGGCGACAAGTGATTTTTAAGTCGAGAAATATTTGTGACTTATAAGTCTAGGAAATGATGATAGTGACTTATAAGTCAATGAAAAGATGTGACTTATACATCTAGTAAAAGAATATGAGTGACTTAAAGTCTTAGAAAAGATGATGAATGACTTATAAGTCTTGGAAAAGATGAGTGATTTATAAGTTTTGATAATTTGATGAGTGACTAAAACTTGACTATGAATATTGTGTCACAGTTTTCAAAATAAGAAAGCTGCTGAGCTGGAAACTACTGAGCCCAAGGTTATAAAGCTGAGCATGGAAACCAGTCTCAAATCTCAAGCATCTGATTGGCTGAAATGGTGACCAGTCAGATGCTTGAGATTTGAGACTGGTTTCCATGCTCAGTTTTATAACCTTCAGGCCTGTTTTCTTTTTAACATACACCTAAATAAATGATCCACCTGTGCAAGGGACTGAACTCTTTAAAATCATTGATACAACATTTATTTTATGGGTAAACTGTGCCATCTGATCTGTTTCTACACTGTTTAATTCTTGTTCAGAAATAACCAAATGAATTTAAAATAAACAGTATAGTTCGTGATAAGATGGCACAAATGTACACTGTAAGGCCATGCAATATGAGCCTTATCTCAAGGAGTAAAGGGTTTTATACCAAAAGATATTTTTTTTATTGAAAAAGAGGTCATTTTGTTAATTATATAATCACTAATCAGAGATATGAAATCAGTTATGAGAATATTTTTAGACAGTTTGAGGATGTGAAATATGAAATTCCAACCCAAATCCAGAATCCAAGGTAAAAAATCTGAGATAGGAGACCAGTCTGTAATCAGAAGCAGTTGATCGGTTGAAATTGACAAATGTCACACATTTAAGACTGGTCACCAAATTCACTTGTATGATCTAAGGCCCTGGAAAGCTTATCAGTTATTGAGGTACAATATGTGAAATGTCTGTGAGAGAGATACATAATGGAAAATGAAGTAATATTCAGTGCCCAAGGTTATAAAACTGAGCATGAAAACCAGTCTCAAATCTCAAGCATCAGATCAGTCGCCATTTCAGCCAATCAGATGCTTGAGATTTAAGACTGGTTTCCATTCTCGGCTTTAAAACCTTCAGATGTGTATAACCCTTTACTCCATATTAGCCTTTTATCACATGGGATAACAGTGTAGATCCAGATCAGCCATCACATACATGCAATCTTATCAGGATCTGCACTGTTTGCTTTTAGATATATTAGGTTATTTCTGACCAAGAACCAAACACCATAGATCCTGCACAGATTTGCTAGCTGATCTGGATCTACTCTGTTTGCCTGTACAATAAAAGGCATATATATGGAGTGAAGGGATAGAGTTAATAGGATAACCAGATAAATATTATAGATGAAGCGAACAACATTTCATGCAATTTCAACTTGAAGATTGCCGATCATTGCAGACTTTTGGAGGGAACATGTAGTCTTTCATGTTATCCCTTGTTTGAACGCTATACAATTATGAGTGTAAAAAGTAAATGTCCTTGATGTATTGCATTAAAAAAAACTGTTTGAAATGTAAAAGAGAGCTGTATATGCTTGCTCAGTATTGTAGGTGCTTACATGATATGCTAGGCATATTGTGTAAACATTGGTTATAGTATTCCATTTAAAATCCAAGCATAGATAGTACCCAGATTTTAAACATTTTGGGTTTTTCCATGTGCAGATAGTAACTAGGATTATCTGGTGGCTATTCAAAGCCAGGCACACTCTATAAAGTTATACGGGTTTTATTGCATGTGGGACCAGTGCAGATCCAGATCAGCCAGCTTATCTGTGCAGTCTAATCTGAATATGCCCTGGTTGCAACTTGGTCATAAATTACCTTCTTGGTCATAAATAACCTTATGAAATCTAACAGCAAACAATATAGATCCTGATCAGATGGCATGGATATGCAGGCTGATCTGGATCTACACTGTTCACCAATGGGATTAAAGCCTTGCCTATGAGGTAAAAGGTTAATTTTCTTTTTCACACTATCTGTCTAACTAAAAATGTTTCAGGTAAAGTATTATTTGTTGTCTTATCATCAAGGGGAAAACCCAGAATATTTCTAAATCTGGATTAAGTTTATATATAGTCGATAGAAACATTCCTTCGTATACCTGTGCCTATAGTTTTAATCCTGTGGATAATTATTGTGGAAGAGCTTTATCTGTGATACTATTTTATTTAGAATTTGTGTTGTGAATGCATTGTAACTGGTGTTCCAATCACCAACAGAAATGAGGTGTAGTTTGCGTTACTGTAAATCATAAACACTATGAAATGGGGTGCTCCACGAGAAAAGGTGGTTTTGAACATCTGTCGTTGGTTGTTGAAATGATGTCATAAAGTGAAGCAGACGGCATTACTTATTATGCATTTTGTAATAAAAAATAATATTATGTACATGTATTCTGAATGTTACGAAATAATCCATTAGTTATGAGCAAATAATAAAATGGTATGTTCTTCCGACAATAAATATAGTAATTACTAAAATGTCAAAAAATATCATAGATTATGAAAAATGTTAGAATAAAAACAAGAATTGAATCAATGATGTATTGCTTTCATAAGATTATGAAAAATGTTTGGGTAGTTTAAAGTGAATCTGAAACCATTTTGTTTTACAAACTTCCGTACACATTATTTTGGTCAATATTATGTGCAGCTTTTGTGTAGTTTGTTTGTTGTGTTGAATAATGTAAGATGCAGGACTCAATTTGATAAAAACAAATAAATTTGTATAAAAATATTTAATGTAATTTGAACATTCATAACCAGTTCTTAAAATCAGATAATGTTTATTTATGGTTACTGTTAATTTAGAATATTGACTTGATATTACCGTTAACATAGTTTTCTTAAGAAATCCCTGGTTATTAGATTGGGGTATGTCCTTGGGCGGGTGGGCATCAACATTTCATTAATTTTTTTGGTGAAGTTCACTTCTTCTCACTAACCATAGTAGAGCTTTGAAACTTAACATAGTTGTCTGACATCACAGTATCAATTATCAGGACAAGTTTGTTAAGTCTTGACTATATTTTGTCATTGTTTTGCCCCTTATTCACTTTAAGAAGAAAACCAGATTTTGTGGCATTGCAGGTTCTTCTTGTTAAAATGGTGAAACAGGTATAGGCTGATACATAAAACAATTTTTATTATCACAACTATGTAGAAGTTATTTTTGTTTATTTTCATTATTTATTTACCCACCTTAAAGTTAGTTGAAGTAAAAGAAAACCAAATAGATCAAATATACACAATGGATAAAGAAATTCAGGGTGACATTATTTGCAATATCTTGCAAACCATTGTTAATAATGAACATCTTCTAAGGTACTGTATTAATAGTGGCATAATGGGATTGGGTAATAATGTCTCCCATGGAAAGCATTGTATGGGGAAGGGGGTAGGGATTAGGGGGGGGGGGGGGGACAAGAAATATCTTAAATGTTTGCCCCGCATTTCTTCATCCCTTGGATATGTTACAGTAAAATTTGTTTGTTTGTTGAATCTCATTAGTTAGTATGTTTATTAATTAAATTAACAATTTACTTCATTGATGTGCCAGTTTAAGTTATCACATTTACAACTTGAGTGCAGATCCAGATCAGCTAGCACATCTTTGCCACCTGATCTAGATTTTCACTGTTCACTTCCTGGTCAGGAATAGCCTAATGAATCTAAAAGCAAATGGTGTAGATCCTGATCAGAGCACATGGATGTGCCAGCTGATCTGGATCTACACTGTTCGACTGTGCAATAAACATAATGTCTGTGAAGTAATGGGTTAATTGGTTGATTGAATGACTGTATTTAATTTGAATTACAGTGCAATCCAGATATGATGTTTGGGTTTCTGAACTATGTGTTTTTGTATATTATATAATGATAGGTTTACTTCAAGGGCAGCAATAGTTATGCCCACCACGAAGTCACAGTGGGAGGCATATGAGTTGAACTCGTCAATGTGTCTGTCTGTACATCCCCAAAACCTTGCGACATTAAATCCTCATTAACATTTGGGCAGATTTCTTGCAAACTTGCACAGATGATTAAGCAAGATGTGTACATGATCATAAAGATAGGATTTTTTCCTGCAACCATTTTTACCAGAGTTATGGCCCTTTGTTACAAATAATGTTATAGCAGTGGAGCATCAGTGTCACAAGGACACAGTCAAGTTAAATTATATATGGGGCATGTCATAAAAAAAGAGATCCTTCAGACATCGGACGTTATTCCTTAAAATAAAAGGTCACAAACCTGAGCAGATGACATTGTTTTTTATGTATTTTTCAGTATAAAATAATAGTATGTAATCAAATATGTGAAAAATGTATGAAAATCACATATAATTTAACCCTTTCCTCCATAGATACACCTTTATTGCATGGGCAAACAGTGTAGATCCAGATCAGCTGGCACATCCATGCCGTCTGATCAGGATCTGCACTGTTTGCTTAATGATTCGATAGGTTATTTCTGACCAAAATGCGACCTGTGCTGATCTTGATCAGACGGCATGGATGAGCCATCTGATCTGGATCTTCAATGGTCGCACATGCCTAAAAATGCTTATGTATATGGAGGAAAGGGTTAAGAAAATAATAGATATTTTTATAATTTTAAAGTCCTTTCCAGATAAAGTAACAGCAACTAAAGTGTGAAAGAAATATCTCTAAGACACCTACCGGTATATCTGTGATGTGCCCCATATCAGCTCCATATTGATCTTAGAATTTACATGTACATGTACTTTCAAAAAAGTCAGTCATTTTGGCAAACAGAAATGATAACATGTGCATTTTGTAGTTTCAGCTACCTTACAGAAAAGGAAAATGTTGAAACAAGTCAAGGTTCAAGATTTTAAATATAAAAACAAAATGAATTGTTAACAAAAACTTGTTGCTTTAATTGTTTTTTTTTAGTATTGAGGAATTATAGAGGACAAAATATGAAATGGTGTTCAAAATAAATAAATACATGTAGAGTTAAATAAAGTATTTAACAAAATAATAAAGGATAATTACTAATACATATTGCATAGGAAAATCACTTATTCACTAGACTTTACTATTTAAATATTTATTTTATCTTCTAGGTCCATTGGTTAGCAGCATTAAGCAAGACTATTAAAACGTGCAAAAACATGGAGACAGATATCAGAAATACCTCCAAAGAAAGTTTAAAACCTCAGACCAACATCAAAAAAACTGGAGACAAGTCTCAAATCTCAAGCATCTAGGCTGAAAAGGCAACTGGCAGAAATGGCAACTTGTTTGCTCGATGCTCGAGATTTGAGACCTGTCTCCTAATTTACATTTAGGATGTTGGGCCCTGTCATACAGCTCTCAAATTTATTGCTTTCCTCAGTTATTATACAACTGAAAATGAATCAAAGCAATCTGATTGGTTGAAATTAACCCCATTCTCAGAATTGTCCGAGTTGAAGCTGAGCTGTAAGTGAGGTATCCTTTCTATGTGTTATATAACTTTGTCGGTGTGAAGCACATAATTCTTAGGCTTTTTCTCACATGATTCTTGTTGATGATTTATTGGCCACAATTATTTTCTTAATACGTAGATAAACACAGCTGTCTTTCGGTAACATTGGAATGCATTCACAATTTTTTTCCTTATGATGAGGTTTTATTAACTTTTTAATTTTAATAAATGAACCACCAGTTTAAATTTTTATCTGTGCGTATCTGCTACCAGGGCTGAAGATTGTAAAACTGAGAATGGAAACCAGTCTCAGATCTTAAGCTTCTGATTGGTTGAAATGGCAACTGCTTGAGATTTGAGACAGGTTTCTTATCTCAGTTGTTTTATAATCTTCAGCCCATGTCCAAGGCAGTAACCCTTCATTTTCTTATTTTCGTTACTTGTTTGTGGTGTCTTTTTATGAAATTGATCATATTGTGTAAAATCTAGGGCCCAAGATCATAAAACTAAGTTTTGAGATCAGTCTCAAATCTCAAGGATCTGATTGGCTGAAATGGCGACTGGTCGCCATTTCAGCCAATCAGATGCTTGAGATTTGAGACTGATCTCCAGATTTAGTTTTATGATCTTGGGCACTGGCTGCCTTTTCCTCTCTACATTTTAACTGTGAGGGGAGGCAGTGTTTTCTGAATGTCAATGTGGCTATTCCTGATATGCATATTTCACGTTGTTTTTTCTGTTAGACACCTAAAGCCAAAGTTAGTGTTTTTATTCAAGACTGAAGTTAAAATGAAGGTAAATTTTACAATCAGTGTATACTGCATTACATGTCTATTATTCAGTAATAATTGTTTTGCATGCTAGGGCGATGTTATCAAATCGAAATAAATATGAAAAGTTATTTTGTCGTTTAATTTAGTGATAAACCTGATACATTTTGCTTATCAATACCAATATAATATTTTTGTTGTTGTTGTTTATTCACGGTGTAACGTTCCTCACACATCTGGGAATAGATAAAGTGTGGGAAAATCTTGCTATAAAATCTGTTATTTAACTAATTAGTTAAATTCTTTTACAATCTCAACAGATGCAAATACCTTGCGAAATAGGTATTTACCCCTACGGGTTATTGCACATTACCTCACCATCTAAGTATTGAAAATATCAATATATTATTATTATTATATATTATTTCTTTTATGAAAAATTTTAGTTTTGATAAAAAGTTGACTTAGTAACATTGATCCCTGATTCATTTCATACAAATTCGTGAGAGGCTTTGACTTCTTCGACAGGTTTAAAGCCATTGTTTTATTACAGGAACAGTCAAATACCATAATGATTGTTATCGTATCGTCTCCTGAATAATTGAGAGTTTTCAGAAATTTACGTCATTTTAAACAATGATTATATCGGATCATTTGCCTATTTTGTATCAGACAGAAATAATCGTAGAGCAATTAAAGTTGTATCTGTATATACTTACCAGTGTTAAGACTAAACATTGGCATCGTTTGTTAGAATTTGTATGGAAATGCATATTAGTATACTGCAATGGCCATAAATATCAATAAATATAAAACAAATACAGTTATATTTAATATGTTATTGCTGGTTTCTGTTTTCTGTCTGTAAAATCGAGCATTGCTGATTTTAACGAGTTGATAGAAAATGTCTAATGTAAATGTAAATATAAGCTGTTCCGTACAATCCCTAATGTACGCGTATTTGCTAAATAACGGGTTGACTCGGAGACCTATATATATATAATATAGGTCTTTGGTTGACTTTATACGTATATTTCTTTGAATTCAAAGTTGATAAAGTTCATAAACATTATTTCTATAAAAGTTAATTCACTGATTTTTTTCTCACGACAGTAGCTCTTCAAAATTCCTTGAAATATTTACGCTTCATGGTCGGCTTACTTCATGCTGAAGTTGACCCTCATTTTTTACTGATCAATGCATCCTTTCATCGCTTTAGTTTGTCCAAATAGTCGCCTAGGTTTTTGTGTCGCCCTTTCTAAGAAAAGGCGATACATAGGGATCGCTTTGTCCGTCTGTCTGTCAGTCCGTCCGTCCTTCCGTCACGAAAACTTAACGTTGGCTATAACTTTGCCATTTCTTATGATTTCTTCATCGAACTTTCAAATTATCTTGCTTATGACAATACAGGCACGATGATGCCAAATTCTTTAGGTCAAGGTCACATTTGATGGAGTTATACCCCTTTTCGGTCACGGAAACTTAACGTTGGCTATAACTTTGCCGTTTCTGAAGATTTCTTCCTCAAACTTTCAAATTATCTTGCTTATGACAATACGGTCACATTTGGTGGAGTTATGCCCCTTTTCGGTCACGAAAACTTGCTATAACTTTGTCATTTCTTAAGATTTCTTCATCAGACTTTAAACATATATTGCTTACAACAACGCAATTGTAATACCAACACGTTTTGGTCAAGGTCACATGTCTCATAGTTGTGCCCCTTTTTGTACATAGATTTCGTCATGAACACTTAATGTTGTGTATAACATTGTGATTTGTTAACATTTCCCCATCAGTTTTTGTGTCGCCCTTTCGAAGAAAAGGCGATACATAGGGTTCGCTTTGTCTGTCCGTCCGTCACGAAAGCTTAATGTTGGAAATAACTTTGCCGTTTCTCAATATTTCTTCATGAAACTTTCAAATTATCTTGCTTATGACAACACGCACGTGATGATGACAATTTCTTTAGGTCAAGGTCACATTTGATGGAATATGTCCCTTTTTGTACTTGGATTTTGACACGATTAACGTTGGCTATAACTTTGCCATTTCTCAATATTTCTTGATGAAACTTTCAAATTATATTGCTTATGACAACACCCTCGTGATGATGCCAATTTTTTTCGGTCAATGTTGAACCAAGGTAAATCCAATTCCCATAGACCTCAATGTTAAATTCTCAATATTCAATGTACATTTAACATGATTTCTGTCATCTTAATTTCTAGACAACCATATGTTGCCGTGAAGATCTACATTTCATCTATTCAAAAACACACAGGAAATAGGGGGTTAACTTACTTGTAAGAAAATTACTTATCTCTAACCGGACAGGCCCTATTTTAAACGCGGTATCGCAAATACGGTGCCAAAAATATACATCCGCTGATCCGGAACTAGTTCGCCTCTACCAAACGAGATATAGGCATGAAATTGCTTTCATTTATTTTCCTGACATGTTATTTCTGCAAACAAGCCACAAACAGGCCGATTTCTAACAGTTAAGAGGCCCCCAGATGATGAGAAAAAATAGCATATTATTAAAACGGACTTCATTCGAATGGACTACGGAGGGATACAGCGTGATCATCTAGTTTGTGTAATTCAACCTATAAGAAAAACTTGAGTTTCAAACTTTAATGATTATGATATTATTTCATTGTGTTATGTATTTGTAATAAACTTTTGAAGTTTCAACTTGATATCTGCACTAAAACTCGATTTATAAAGGTTCAAAGAGGCTCGCCCATATATTATAAAACCTCAAATTTTCCGATTAATTTCTGTAAAATTGCTTGTTTTTAGACATGTTTTTCAATATTTATATTAAAATCAACTATTTATACTAGAAGAAACTTGTTGAGTCTGATTTTCAACACAAACACGTACTAATGCTATCTGTTGTATAAAGATGGGATCCCAAAGGCAACTCAATTGTGTAAATGTGAATAACGAATAGGATCCGGTGCCCAAAATTAAGATTTTTTTCTATTCAAACACAAGATTTTTGTCAAAAAGTTCTTTAAAATGTAAAACCTTTTCAAACTTAGACGATTTCAAGCACCGAAATCAAGTTTTGTCGACTTCGACATTTTCGAGGTTTTGAATCGTATAAGGACACATTTAATGGAGTTATGCCCCTTTTCTACTTGCATTTTTATTCCGACATAGCACCAGAGGGCGACACAAGTGTTCAACTGAACACTCATCTTGTTTATAGTTATAGATCAAACGAATTCTAACCATTAGGTGACCAAGCATCCAGTAATCTAAGCATGGCATCTTTCAAATTCATAGCAGTTTGAAAGAGTTACTTATTAAAGCTTAGAATGTTTAAAGTATCCAGAATTAATTAATGGATAATACATGTAGTGAGAGGCTTGTCTTTTTTAATGCAAGTTTTTTTTTATGGCTTAAGGACTAGTGTGCGGATATGTTAACAATTTGTATATGAACTAGATATGGCTAAATACCCAGCGTAGCATCTAATTCTTTACATTTAGTAAAATATAATTGTTGATACGAATTTTGTATAATTAGCCTCAACAATAATTCTTGATTTCTTCATTTTTTCGATATGTGTAGTTGAAACATCTAATTTGTGTATGAGCATTTTCACGACCAGGATCATGTGATAGAATATTGAAGTAATGGATCAATGGATTTATTAATCATCATTATACCCCGCTTCGAAGAAGAGGGGGTATACTGTTTTACCCTTGTCCGTCCGTCCGTCCGTGTTTCCGTCCGTCCGTAACAAAATTTCCGTCGCAGTTTTCTCAGCAACTATAACATGCAGCAGCCTGATTCTTTGCATATTGCTTCATCCTAAAGTCCCATGTGGTGTAAAGCGATTTTATGCTCCTGGCTCATCTACTTCCTGTTTGTCGCATATTTTTAGATTTTGTTACTATATAGGTGCATTACATAAACGAAAGGGCATTTTTATTTTCCGTCGCAGTTTTCTAAGCAACTATAACATTCAGCAGCCTGATATTTTGCATATTGCTTTATACTATAGTCCCTATATGGTGTAAAGCGATTTTATGCTCCTTGCCCATCTACTTCCTGTTTACCGAATACTTACATTTTTACACATAATTGACATACTTGCACAATTTCCGTCGCAGTTTTCTAAGCAACTACAACATGTAGCAGCCTGATATTTTGCATAATGCTTTATCCTATCGTCCCATATGATGTAAAGCGATTTTATGCTCCTAGCTCTTCTACTTCCTGTTTACCGAATACTTAGATTTTTACACATAGATGACAAACTTGCACAATCCGTTGCAGTTTTCTAAGCAACTATAACATTCAGCAGCCTGATATTTTGCATATTGCTTTGTACTATAGTCCCATATGGTGTAAAGCGATTTTATGCTCCTTGCTCATCTACTTCCTGTTTACCGAATACTTACATTTCTACACATAATTGACATAGGCTACTTGCACAATTTCCGTCGCAGTTTTCTAAGCAACTACAACATGTAGCAGCCTGATATTTTGCATATTGCTTTATCCTATAGTCCTATATGGTGTAAAGCGATTTTATGCTCCTTGCTCATCTACTTCCTGTTTACCAACTGTTTTTAGCTTTAGTTACTATACAGGTGCGCTATAAATATTATAATCCAAAGGGTATCTTTATTACTCTATAGGTGCATTACATAAACCAAAGGGTAACGAAGTTATTGAAAAATGCAAATTACATTTTGGATGTCATATTTCTCAAAGCGGGGGTATCGCTAGTGAGCATTAGCTCACAGATCTACTTGTTATATATGAAAAAGCCCGTACAGTATACGTCAAAGCAAATTTATTATGAAAGTCGTTGATGTATATGTATTTAAATTTTTTTATTGAAAGTTACGCGGTTTTCAACAATTTATTATTATAATGTATTAGGTTCAGCATGTTCGTTCTCTGAAAAAAATTTTGAATGACCGACAATGGCAGCCTCTATCCCTGTCATAGAAATTAGACCCTATGTATAGCAATATGTTATTGTGCTGGCGGAGGGTCTTACTGGTCCCTGAATGGGTCAATTAACTGTTGGTTTTGAAAAATAATCAGGGGGCTGACTGAATTGTCAAGGGAATTACTCTCAGCAAAAATAACGATATTGAAAACTTTTGTAACTAACGTTTGTGACCATTGTTTTTTATACGTCAACTTATCAACATTTCTTGTTTGGGTTAACTTTAACACGATTCAGTCACATCTTTATTCGTCGAATACGTTATAGCTGATTTTTAATGAATTACATGAAAAAGACCGTTGAAAGCCACCTAACACGACAAATATATAAATATTGTAGGTTCAGTTTGATTGAGCCAGTTCATTTGCAATAATCGAAATGCATATTACAGACCACACCGCCGAGCCCCGGGTTAAGCGCTACTCAATATTTACACAAATATTGTTTTGTTTCCAACGGCCTTCAAGGATGGCAATTCATAACACTACTGATTTAATGTACGCGGCGACATTTTACTGTCGCCATACGGGGCGACATTTTACAGCCGCAACACGACACAAACAACGCTTCTGTGATATTTAATAGATTTAAAAAAACTTCGAAAGCCACCGAACATGAAAAAACAAATATTGCAGGCTTGGTTTGATCGAGCCTGTTTATTGGCAGTTATCAGACTTCTAATGAGGAAACTGTTGTATTTTTGTACTTTTTATCTGCTTAGCGTTATAAGCATTTTTCCCAATACGGTTTTCAACCTCGTATAATAAACAAGCGTATTTGCTTTACTTTCATCTTAATTCAATTAAAATCTTATAATCCTTTGCAACGTGGAAAACAACACGTTTAATAATTTTTGTCGTTGTAAAGTCAACGCTGCGTAAATATCAAATCACATATCAGTTGTTTAACTTAAGGTAAGGCCTTCCTAATGAATACCTATATCCAGAAGAGTATCCAAGGGAGGTAACTATAGTAGTAAATTAGGGTAGATTTCTGTCATGCAAGAGGACCAGGGTTCAAATCCCACTGGAAGCTATTTTTTTTTGTAAGCCTAGAGCTTAAATAATTGGCATATTTCTTTTTTTCCTGTGTAATTCTGTCATTGAATATAAAATTCTCATGATTTAAACTAAAATAAGCAAAATAATCAAGATTAAAGGGGTTTTCGCTATCAGAATAGTGTTTATTCAAGTCCTCAATTTGAAAATTTCTAAAACTGGACGGTAAACTTCTCTGAAATTTTGTTTAAATTTTGTTTAAGGTATATAGTTAAAAAATGGTAAATTTTTGTATATTGCACCAATCAGGATTTTGCACAATTTTCATTAATTTAGTCTCGCGAAATATAAAAAAATGCATTTTTTTAATTTATTTGGTCAAAAATGTCATTTTAAGATTAATTCTGTATTTATATATTATATCTTAAATTGGTTTAGTAAAATATAACATATTTTGGATAAACTGTAAAAAATTAGGGTTGAATTTATCAATAACAAAAAATTTTGTCACCGATTAAAGAATTTGGATACTTTCACGTTTTTTCTCACTTTTTTTAAATAAAAAAAGCTAAAAATCTCAAAAACTACACGGTGAAAATCATTAAAATTTTGCATACAAGTCAGTGGTATGAAGCAGTTGATGAAAATATAATCAGATGTTGGATTCTTAATAGTGCCAGTTAGGCAGGCCTTACCTTAATATCCGATTCTTTCAAACACGAAAATAATGAAAAACACCACGTTTAGACCCAAAAACGAGACATTGAAGTTTTCACTTTAATATACTGTACGTAGAGTAGAAAGAATGTCCGTTTACATTGCAGCTACATATTTCTGATACATGTTTATGATTCCTGATTTCGAAGGAAGTAATATTTAAATCATCATCATTAATTCATCATCACCACCATGAAAATCGCAGTAAAATTATATTATAATTATCAATAGTATTAGTTATACAATGTGCTCATTAAATGATCAAATTTTTAAGTTTTAGATGATTCCGGACCCGCAGATATAAGTAAATGGGGTTTCTTGCTACCATTAATTTTGGCTGCAGTTTGTAAGAAAAATTACCTAAATCTTTAATGTTTTAATTACCCAAGGTCTGAGTTGCAAAATGCACCTGTAATCAAAACGTTAGTGAGGCACTTTATCATAGTTTACACTTGACATTGTTAAGTTTTGTTTCATCTATCTTTATTTCGCAAATAATCGTCAAAATCTTGCATTTGGCCATTAAGAATGTTTTTAAGTAGATTTTTTTTGAAACATTTAACCACATGGTCTGAGTTGCAAATGTAAAATTTGCCACATTTTAACCTTGACAATATTAAGGATGTTTTGAAGAATAATGTTTTTAAAAAGTTTTTTTTCCCGTAAATATTCGGCTACAGCATATACATGTATAAACCAACAAACCAACGCACAAATTAAAGAGTTCTCTGCCATCATGATTGAGTTTGTTTGTGTGTCGTTGCTAATTGGTATGTAGTATTTAATTATATTTTTTATTATATATCCATTGGAAATTTGTCTACGGTATGATAAATGCTTGCTGAACCTTATGACGGAGAATTGTTATTCAGGACGCTACCAGCTGGCAGCTGCCTTTGGTCAAGTTATAAATCATTATGCGCGAATGGCTAATTGATATGCTAATTGTTATGCTAGTACAACAATCGATTGGTAATGTACACATTTCAAGTTGATACATGCAGTTTTAATTGTTGTTCTGAGCATTTTACTTGTTTTTGCTGTGCATTGACTATTGTATATTATAGGCAAATGTCTAATTGTTATGTAGATTAAACAGTTTGTAACATTTCCAAGTTGAAAGTTTTCGGAAGTTGTTGAACCTGGTTGGGTTTGCTAAAACACAAGCGTATATGCTCCGCTTTGTAGTGCTCTTGTTTATGTGATAATATAATGTTCAAATGTCATATTGTTATGTAGATATAAATATTTGTACATTTGTCAGGTTGTTTTGTGCAGTCTTTAAGTTCTTTTATGCATTTAACTTTTCTCCTGTTCATTTTGCATTATGTCATGCGCCAAGGTCTTCACGTATGTCAGTATAATTTTATTTCAACTTTCCTTTAAGGTGTGGTGGATGGAACTGCTTTCCGTCAGGAAAATGTCAGAATTGCAGACCAAAACATAGGCAAGTATGCATTTTCGATTCATACCACATCCAAATGAGACGCAATGTCCACTCCATAATGTCCTCGTAAAGAGGCGAGAGGGACATAAAACTGGGAAATAACAACAAGATACACGAAGGGTGCACCGATGTTTACATAATAAAGGTCTGTAAATTTTATAAGTCAATCAAATAATTCAGCGGTGTACCGGTAATTTACTTATTTACCGGTGCACCGCTTTTTATGCGACGGACATAATAAATTTACATTGTATTATATAGGTACCGCATCATATTTCTACGTCAGTCGTATTTGTTCGATGTATAAATTTACAGGTGCACCGTTAATTTTGGTGAAAGGAGCACTCAATTATCTTTTGAGCCTATTCGTGTGCAATGTTATATATCGTATAATTTGTTTTGTTTTAATAGCCTCTTAACTAATGCTAAAAATGGTACTGTGATGTTTTGTCTAACGATATGAACAGAATGCGCAGTTTTCATGCACGCTTTAATTAATTTTAATTTTAAAATATGCCAGTAGTTGACAGATTATCATGTTATGTTTTGTTTTACGTCGTTGCCAATGGGCAACGTATTAGAAAATGGAATACACTTAAAACGGATGTGGTGAACATACTTTTTTTTTTTACATGTAATCGATTAACTTGACTTTTATAAACCAAAATGCAATTTATTAAAGACAAATTAAAACAAAAACGTTCTAATTTAAAAGAAAATATTTAAAAAATTAAAAGTTCATAAATGTAATAGATAGAGCCCGTACGAGAGACAGATTACCGGATTCGTCTGTAAACATTTTTATTATTGTTTTTTAATATGTAAATTTGTAATCATTTAATTTTTTATATTTAACTAGTTAAGAAAATTTATTACTAATTTGTTTATTTTTAAATCTGATTTAAATCAGAAATATCTGATTTAAATCAGAAATAAAGTTTAAAACGTCATCTCACGTTATTGCTTATATTTCTTTGAAATCGTTTTGTTAACAACTCAACTTTAATTGAAAATAACACAAAAACATAATTAACAAATTAAGTTTTATTAAAAGCAGAACCTAAAGGACTTGGTTTATAGAAAAACAAGACGTCAAACGCGACGACAGTTGCGTTTCACGCCATTTATTATTATGTAGCGAAAAAGAAGAGAGGAAGAGAGAGAGAGAGAGAGAGCATGTTTTTTTTTTTTATAAGTATGTCTATTCAAATAGGACGCCCCAAACAATTAACGAAGACTTCTAGAACCTTTGGGGATACCGCATTGGAACGCTCAGTGGCAAAACAAATTGCTAAATTAATTATTTCTCATTAATTATTTATTACAGATTTTCCGAAATCACTGTTTGAAAAACTTAAGGGAAACATCATGACGTATAACACAGTATATTTTGTTTGGAACAGACGACACTTGTTTAACGATACCTCATCTTTATGGGCAATCGAAGGCAAAAAAGATAAAGAATATATTAAATCTTTAAAAGACAAGGCTACAGGAACACAGCCCGATTCCGATTTAAAAATGACTACCGACAATGTTGAACCAGCGTCTGTATTTATTACACAAACTAATGGTCCGGGAGATCAAATCAAATCAAGAATTATACGAAACTCAAACAATGATTCTGAATATAAAGATCTTGATTCTGGTAGAGGTAAGAGGGAATCAGGCCCTACACGTCCACTTAGGATGGTATTGATAGAAACTATTGATGACACAAAGGCAGACCTTGTAAAAAGAGAAGCGGTTGGGCCACCTGTAGAAAAAGTTTCGAGCAACAGCGCAATATTTAGGGGAAAACGAGAAATTGGTCGCCCAGGACAGCCTCTTAGAATGGTTCTAAGTGAAAATATAAATGAAGATATAGACAGTATCGACAAAGTTAAACGAAGCGCTGACATAGATGATCGATTTGATTTAAGAAATAGCGAAGAAATTGTTAGAAGTAAAAGAGAAATTGGCAGACCTGGAACTCGGCCTCTTAGAATGATTCTAAACGATAACATTAAAGAAGACGAAAACAATGTCGACAAAGTTAAACGAAGTATTGACGCGGAATTTCATTATTTTGATTTGGGAAATAGCGAATAAATTGTTAGAAGTAAACGAGAAAATGGTAGACCTGGCAGACGACCCCTTAGAATGACCCTTAATGACAACATTAATGAAGAAGCAAACGAATTCGACATAGTGGTTAAACGTAGTGTTGACGCAGAATTTAGCAAAGAAAATGAAAGATCTAAAAGAGAAATAGGTCGACCTGGAACTCGGCCTCTTAGAATGATTCTAAACGATAACATTAATGAAGAAAAAAACAATATCGATAAAGTTAAACGAAGCGCTGGCGCGGAATTTAGTTATTTTGATTCCAGAAATAGCGAAGACATAGCAAGAAGTAAACGTAATATTGGTCGTCCCGGGACGCGGTCTCGGCCTCTAAGAATGGTTTTAATTGAGGATGAAATTGACAAGTCTAGAATTGAAACGAAGTGCAAACGTAGTCTCTAACGAAATTGATAAAAAAAGTGGATTACGAAGAGATAGCCAGAGCAAAACGAGAAATTCGCTCTGATGTAGCCGTTGGACAGACCGAAGTGCGTAACATGACAAACGTCAATAATGAAAACTGCGCTAAGGATGCTTCACTGCTTTATGAGTGGTTGGAGGCTTCTAGTGCGCTTGTTAAAGTCATTCCGGATTCCCATAGTTATCTTTTCGAGAACTGGCAAAAAATGATACAGTTATTTGACAACGATCCTAAATAAACTAAGAAATTTGCAAGATTATTTCCGGTCATGCGGTCATGAATATTAGGGATACAATAGAAATCATAAGCATAGATGAAGTTTTTCAAAAACTCTTTTGGCCGTTTATTTACGATATCGGATTCTTAAATCAAAAACTTGGAATGATTGGCTTTACCGGAAAAACTGTGTCACAAGAAGATCAGAAGCTTGCATTTTTCGAGGCACTAGAGGAATACCAAAGTATTCACATAGTAACGGCTGAAGACTATATCACGTACAGTTTTGACGACGCACATATAGTAGATGGCTTGAATAGATCTGGACTAGTAGAATATAGCAAAGAATTTGTCGAGGCTGGTCGTCATCTTGTGACAAAAGAGGAAAGAAAAGATATCTGGTAAAGTTTCAGAAGCCATGGGCTTTATAGAACAAAGAACACCAGAGCTTTACAGAGCAATAAATCAACTTGTTGGTACATTTGCTTTCTACAAAGCAGAAAAACCTGGGTACATAGGCGGAACTGTCAGCTCGGCCCTTGGAATAATCTGGCTTGATCCTGGTGCCATGAGAAATCTGTCTATTCCATTCTTCGCGGAACAGATTGTCCATGAGTACATCCATACAGCTTTGTTTTACGCAGAGCATGTGCACGGAACATACACAGATCACGCCAACCTTCTAAATGCGAAGGTCGTGTCCTCCATAAGGCGCCAACTGCGAGACTACGACAAGAGTTTCCACGCTGCCTATGTTTCTACTGGTAACTCCTTCATAAGCTTTTATTTGTAATCCGTCAAAGTCATTTTAATTTTAACTCAAGGCCACCATGTTATTATCAAAAGTGTCTTAGGTCTACAAATTGCCAACTGCTCAAATATTTTTTTAAAGAACTCGAGCAAACCAACATCAGTCAATCTTCTTAAGATTTCTCCTTTCTTTTAAATTTAAAAAATATGTTTGAGAATGTGTATTTGTATACATACATGATCGAGTTACAGAGTTTAAATATATACTCTTTACTCGTTTGGTTAGTTGTCGCTTCGTTATTGTACGTGTGGGAAACGCCACGGGAATATGTGTCACGTAATTACCGACGTTTATCCTTGAAATGAACTTATACAGTTGAGGAGACGACAGTTAACTGTTAGTTATGAATTTCTGAGAAAAAAATTAATAATCAAAATATGTAACAATATTACCAATTACTTACCTTTTCCCGTGACATTCCCCATATGGTCATACAAGATAGCGGTAATTTAAGACGAACTACTAAAATTCAATTTAGGTGATCATAATTGTAATTACCAATAAATAGATCTGTTGCAAATATGTTCACCACAATCTTTCTGAGCTCGTATATACATTTCAGGGCTGGTTGCTTTCCATTTTAGGGCGGGATTCTGGAATAGAGCTGAGAACTTAGCCAAGCAACTTATGTCCTCCGTAGAAGACCTTATAGTGGTTAACAACAGGACGGGCATCTTGAACGAGTCCGGACTAGCAATGCTGCAGGCCTTGGTCGACTTCCTCATTACCACCAGGCTTAAGGGATAAATGACATTGAACTAACATTTCAAATATCCTGCTTTATATTTGTTGCTGTACTAAAGTCTCTTTCATTTCTCTTTTTCGTAAGCTGCGTGGCGAGGCTGTGTTTTCTGTGTTAGGTAGTTAAGGTTATGCATTTTTAACTTTTTTTGAGGTTTACTATTATAATTTTTTAACATAAAATAATATAATACATCTATAGGCAAACATTTCTCCCATCATTTTTTTCGATTTAAGTTTTAGCCTGTTGCTATTTTTGTTTGAAAAGCTGTTGTTTTTTTTTTCGAAAAAGCTTTGGCTTTTTGTTAATGTGTCGAGTATGGAATAAGAAGATATGAAGGCTTCATCGATAATGATATTGTTTTAAACATAGCACTGAAGTATGTGCTAACATATTATTAATATAGAGGATCATAACAATAATGCATCAATTTTTAACAGAATTAACGAAAATAGAATACCTTTTCATTAAGTAAAATCTTTGTAACTTATCACCATTCATTAACCAAATGTAAAAAGATCAGCTAGTGGGATCAATGCCAAAGTCACTGTTAGTAAAAATAGAAAAATGCTTTCCGGACGACAACTCCTGAAAGGGATCAAAAGTTGTAAAGTATGTTTTTGACTAAAAAAATGATACTTTAATGATTTAGAAGCGAGATTTCTAACTACAACTAAAACGCAATGTTTTGAAGCTGATCATTTCATTATCCAACCTCTCTTCCCTCTTCTTCTTGACTGTGTGGGGAGAATGTGTCTTCCGAATGTGGCAATTCCTTTATTTCACTTTTTTAAATCGCATACATTAGAAGTTTTAATTATTGAGTTGATAATTGTGAAGGTTATTAGATGGTGGGAAGCGTGATATGTGCACTATGGTCTAAATTTAGTAAGAACAATATGCGTAACGGTTTTTATAACTGTCAAGCAATAGACAGTTATCGATGACCTTTCTTGCATCGTCCAAAAATAGACTCACCCAAATTATATATTTGAATAATTAATACATATTAATTTGCTTGATAGCACTGTCTATTTTAAATGTTTATATAAGAAGGCATTTAAGTTTTAAGGGCTTACCACACTCCTCCAAATCACGTTCATCGACAATTAGAAAACCACCAAAATCTCAATAATGGCAAAATGGCGTTCAATGAAACTTCTCACAAATGAATGTTACAAATGTATCGTTATTTTGCATACAGTAAGACACGTTAGAAAGTAAAGAAAAAAGCTAGACCTAAAAATTCCTTAAAATTCTATTTACATAAATTCTCAAAAACTAAGCGATGAAAAACATTATTTTAAATTCCCACGTAAGTGCAATGAAACTGACAAGAAAATGTTGTGTACTTTGTAAAAAAAAACTTTCATTTTTTCTTAAAAGAGAAATCGGTGATTGTCATCCGATTACGCGACCAGGAAATTGAAGGTCAAACACACTTTTACTAATATCTCGTAAAGTTTACATATGTAAGTCACGAGGACACAATAATTGTTGTCAGTATCATATTACTCGTGTGGGCATTTGAAAAGATGTTTTGTATTGTTTAGTTTTTGTGAATTTATGTGAATAGAAGTTGAGGGAATTTTTTAGATCTCGCTATTTTTCTTTACTGTTCTTACGTGTCTGACCATATGCAAAATAAAGATACATTAATAACATACATTTGTGCAAAGTTTCAATAAACGGCATTTTGCCGTTATTGAGATTTTGATATTGATCAATTTTCTTTTTTCGACGAACGTGCTTGGGAGGAGTGTGGTAAGCCCTTAAATGCCATTATCAATGTAAACATGCAGTATTTAACATAGGATGGTAGTTATGTAAAGTTTTTACATAGGAAGGAAATAATACAAAATGTGAACATGAGCATCAGGAATATCCACATTCAGAAATTTAACAGTGTCCCCACAAGGCCCTACAATTAGTAAGGAAAGCATATGTTATTAATTTTCAAAACGACACCACAAATGTTCATGAAAATTGGAGCCTGAGGTGGGGTAAGGGGTTACGGCGAACGTTCAGTGGCAAAGCATTTTGCTTTAGGCAATTTAAACTAAGATCTAGATAGCACCAATCTCAAACTCACATAGGAACAATCAGATAGCATGGAACGCTGTATTATCGTCGTACTTGTTAAAATTATCAATGATTCTTTTGCAGTTCAATATTAGTTCATTTCTTCTTTATTTCGGTGAATATTACTAACATATTAACGTATTATTTAACAAGAATGACCCCAGTTCATCATATCTAGGTCAAAGCAATGAAATATGGAAAAGTATGACGACATAACTAATTTACGTCGATATTAGAGATGCGCCGATAATACGGAGTCCGAGTATACAAGTTGTCTTGGTTATTTAAATCCAACACATGTAGTTCATATTGTTTATATCATAAGCATCGTTTCCTTGCAATGTTTAACATTGAAAACAATGCATTGTGGGCAATGTTTAACATTGAAAACAGTGCATTGTGGAATTTTCAACAAATTTATGTCATATTGTATTGCACTAAAGGTGTTCAACAAAAGTTGTCTGTATTATTTTATGTAGAAAAAAACGTCCAAAAGTAGGTTAACCAATTGCAAAAAGAAGTTTTTAAGAAATGTCTAAAACAGTTCATATGAAGCCGATTTAGTACATACCTCTTTATGCAGAAAAGTTTCAAAATGGCTGCAAACGAAATAAAAAAACGTTTACAGTAAAGATACTAAATTAGTTTTTACTACATCATATTTTTTAAAACTTTGTTTGGAAAAAATATATACATAAAGGTACAAGTCAACGCACGAATTTTTTTTTTTCAATTGAAAAATATTTATAAGTATCATGTAAACTGCATAATGTCAGCAGGCAATATCGAGGAGCAATAACCGTGAACCTCATACAGTATTTGTTCAAGCTGACTAAATAAGTTATCATTAAATATCTTACTATTAAAATGAAATATCTGAACCTTCTAAACGCCTTGCGATTTATAGGTTTGCTCGTTTTCTATGAGAAGTTAAACATTTTGAATATCAATATGTTTCCTAGGCATTAGAAATATTATAAATTCCACCAACGTTTCTCATGTTTTCGGGCGATAATGTGAATTGTGTGGAAATAAATGTAAAATGCGGTACTGTGTACAGTTTTAGTTTTCAAGAATAGTTTTCATCATTTTATACTCGTCTTCAGCATTTATTTTATTTACGTAAGAATAAAATACTTCCTATTATCAGACAAAAGGCCAATTACTGATTGTAAAATTTTATACTATATAAAACATGTATTAACATGGAATAAAGGATTGATATATTGAAAATAGTTCTCATCATCCAAGCTAGATTGTTGCATGTGCAAATTTTATGTGATTTCAAAGAACGATGATGTTATTTGAAAACAAATTGGTACCCAGGGAAATCAACACTTTGCAAAAGATGATTTGTTAATATTTTTCCCAAACCTTCTGACTAATAAGATGTTTCAGAGATCTAAAAATGGACGTGTGTATAAATCAACAAAGAAATCTTTGTCCGTAAGGGGTAGTAATAAAACAAAGTGGGGAAGCCAAATATTGAGTGCAATGTGCAAAACAATAACAAATAACACCGACACAATTCCAAATTTGGAGAAAGTGGGCAGTGTGGTAGAGATGGCCTAGTATTTGATCGCTGATTGCGATTTAAGATCAGGCTTTGGTATCGGTTGTAATGATCTTGTAAAAGACGAAAGCCACTGAACACGAGAGATATGAAAATATTCCAGGTGGGATTTGATAGAACCTGTTTATGGGCAAACTTATTCTTATGTGTTATATGTTCATGTGCTTTTTCATGCAACATTGTTAAGATGATGGGTGGGTTGGAGTTATTTCAGTAAGACAACTTGTGCGTGTTTTGTGATATGAGAACCTGTTGGGGCAAGTGTGAGGTTGGTGCTACCTAGAACCGGGTGTAAACCCCAGGTGGTAATTTGTTTTGCAACTGACCGATCCAAGGCGGTATCCCCGAAGGTTCTCTTTTTCGTTTATTGTTTGTGGCGTCTTATTTGAATTGACATACATATAACAAACACGCGCTCTCTCTTCATCTCTTCTTTTAGGCTGCGTAGGGAGGCTGTGTTTTGTGAGGTTGGCGAATCCTGATATGCAAATTTCACTTTTTTGGAAAAGCATATTTCTGCTTACGTCGCCTTGCCCCCGGGTTAAGTGCAACTCATTACCTAGACAAGTTAAAAAACCAAACGATGGTATACTAATGACGCCGAACATTGATCTAGATTAGGATCATTTGTTGGTTTATTTCGTTGGGTTCAAGTCTTGGACTTGCCAACGAAAGACTTTTCGAAATGAGTTAAAAATCAGCTGGTAACATTTTTAGAATGTACTATTTTTTTTACGTTTTCCGGAACTATTTTATTGATTTTTTAATGAACCAGGTGCTTATGATTATGCTCGTCAATGGTCAGACTTGGGCCAAAGATAAAACAAATGAGATGGAAGACCAGTCTCAAATCTCGAGCATCTGATTGGCTGAAATGGAGACAAGTCTTTATTTCAGGTAATTAGATGAAATGGAGACAAGTCACCATTTCAGCCAAAGGAGATGCTTGAGATTTGAGGCTGTTCTTCATTTCTATTTATAATCATGGAGATTGTACTCACATAATTAACAGATTAAGTCTTTATATCATAGCAATTTGTTAAAGCTCTTTATGGGTAATACCTAGGTGTTTTGAAAACACTCTGCACGTAAATACACACTCTGGTCCAAATTAAGGATAAATCTAATTATACATATCTTTCTTTAATCTGAAACAAGGTTTTCAACAGTCTTTATACTAAACGGAACGACGATAATTAAAAGTTTGACGAGCCATCACAAAAAGGTCTTATTGCTTATGTCATTAGTGTAAACACTGATCAGCCTGTGGATGCGCCTAGATCGATCAAGTTGTTCACTATTTGCTCTTAGTCAAAAATGCGTTTGTATTTTAACTGGTAGACTGTGTGTGAATAATATTAACCAAACATTTAACTCATACCTTTTGTAAAGCATTGAATTATACCAAATAGTAAGATATATCCTTGCCCCTTAATATTAAAGTGCATGCATAACATCGTGGAGGAGTAAACAAACCTTAGGGAAACCCTTTAATCATTAAGGTTATATTGACAATCCTATAGTTTATGAAGACCGAACGTACTAAAGTTTTTGCAATTATATATGCATCTTTTACGTACACTGTTTATGTTGCTGACAAGGGCAAATGCGATAAACATATTAAACGGAAGTTGTTATTGTGTTTCACTGTATAATGAGTATCATAATTAATGTTCTTTCCTGAAACATAACACTCTTTTTGGCCTTGCAGTTTACCTCGTTATGCTGTTGAATTGTATGCCTTAAAAGTGATTAATGGCGGCGTTGGCAATTTGATGCCTCTTAAATCTGTTATTATTTTTATTAAACGTAAATAATGTATTTAAAGATTTTAGTATGCATGTATAGTCTTGTCCGAACTGTTCTCCAACTTAGTTCAGTAACTGCATAGTAAAACAGTAAAAATCCATTTAAACGTTTAACGATTCGTATTGAAACAGCGCTTTAAATACACTAATCCTGTTGTTTTATGCACATTTAATGAGTATTGAGTATAATTTTCAAGCTTTGTACCACAATTTCATGCGCATACCGAATTTACGAGGAATATGTCTGTCGTTAATCCTTATTCTCAATGCGTTTGATGCCCACTCATCAGCTTTACGTATAGACAAAAACTGTTAACATTTGTATAAATTAAAGTCGTTATTGTGATTCAATTTTTACTTAGAAAAAGTATTTTTTAATAAATAGTAATAATGCAAAAAATAAAATCATACGAAAATAAATCACATTCAAAGTACTGGTCTTGTATCATAGAAACACTGATTTGAAAACAAAATATCATGAACTTGATTTTGGACGAACTCTTATTTTATGAACTTTTTAGCGAACTCATAATTTTATTCTTCTGTTTATCAGTTAAAACGGCCTTCAAAGAATTGAATTTCTAATTTCTGTTTTTGACCCAGAAGAAATCCAGTTTAAAAGAATACTCATGAATGTGCAAAAAAGAAGTCGCAATAACATTTAAAGCCCCAGCCCTAAACTTAAATAAATATACACTATTGAAAAATCATTTTTATTCATATAGACTCCAATACATAAACTCTCTAACAGAACATAAAAGGTCCGATCGAATTCTTTCTTAATGACGGGATTTTCAATGATATTGTTAAATTATCGTTAACGAACTTTTAAGAAGCTAAATATAATGGAATTATATTTAGCACCGACGAAGAGACCACTTCGTGCGCGATCTCGATTTCTGTGACGTTTCGGAAATCCTACTTTCGCTTTTAGCCGCGCGGACTAAATTTATTTAAGTAAATTTTATTAGCCCGAACAAATGCTGAAAATTTGTGCCTTTAGTTCCAAATACATGTAATATTTAATACAAGAGCGAGCTAAATTGAAGTAATTCCGCTTTAAAGCAGTAGTATAATTTTAAGCTGTTCAACACCTTCATTAAGCAGTTTTCATAAATAAACTGATAATTCGCAGTTTTACTTATCACTTGCAACTTGGGGAAAATAACATTAAATATTATTATATACAGTCAACCTGTTTTAAGCAGCCACCCAAGGGAGTGACAAAAAGTGGCTGCTTAACACAGGTGGATGTTAAAACCAGGTTAAAATTAGACCCAAATGTCATTTTAGGACAAATTCAAACTGGCTGTTTAAGACAGATGGTTGCTATTTATATGTGGCTGCTAAGGCAGGTTGAACTGTATATTATATCCTGAGTTAATCTAATCATCAGCCATTCGATAATTTAAATTAACAACACTTCAATTTCGAATATAGAAGTTTTAATAGAAGTTTTATAGAAGTCTATATTTTATAGAATATAGAAGTTGTCTGAAAAGAAGCCGTAGCAGTAGTCTGGAAAACTGAAATAACGAAGGTCAGGGCCCAAGATCATAAACTTAGTTTTGCTATCAGTCTCAAATCACAATGATCTGATTGGCTGAAATGGCGACTGGTCGCCATTTTAGCCAATCAGGTGCTTGAGATTTGAGACTGATCTCCAGATTTAGTTTTATGATCTTGGGCACAGTCATTGATGGTAAGTCATTGATAAGTTTAGAAACAAGATTGTGCAATAGATAGCTTTTATCAAGCTATTGTGTACAAACAAAGAGGCAAGTACGCAATAAGTTTGCAATCGACACAGAATTCAGATCAAGAAAAATGCCGTCTTGAAAAAGGCGATTACACGACCCAGTCGGCGAAAATTTACAATCGACAAATTACTACAAAATTCGACTTCAATTAGATTTTGATCCAGTGAGCAAGCACCGTAAACATCTGTTGCACTGCAGCACTTCAAAAGACGCCGACCACGTTTTTTTGTCATGCGACGACTGATCAAAAGACGCCGTATTTTACTTATTTTGCTGTCAATCAAGTTTTTGTCGCTTTGGGTTCATTTCCCTTGCGAATGCTGAAACAATACCAAAAGTTGTAGTTAATACTTTCCGGCGATATTTCTCGACTATAATATCAGTCGTTGCGCATCGTGTTGGATGTTTTGTTTGCAAACCAAAATCTAACTGAAATCGAAATTTGTAGTACATCCTTGTTCGTAAATAGATGTAATTTTGAAAACCGCTGTAACCGTAATTTTATAGTGTGTTATATGCATTTTGCATTAAAGCTTTTGGTTTTTAATAATTTAATATTTAGTAAAGTTTAAAGAAAATTGATGAATATTGACAAGAGTTAGTATTTTAATAACAATGAACTGACTTTATGTTGAAACATAATCAAATAAACATAATGTCTGTTCTAGCTGCTATAACTGATCTTTCGAAATACAATGTGTACTGAATATTTAACCATCGGGTACACACCAACTTTGTATATAAATAGATCGTCAACATCCGCCCAGTATTAGACGACCATGGCGCGGGGGAATGATGCGGTCTCTGCGGTACTGATTGGTAAGTTCATTTAAAATAGAAATTTTGATAATTATGATGTTTTGACAGTGCAAAGATATTATTATTTTATATCTTATATTATTATTATTATTATTATTATTATTATTATTATTATTATTATTAAACTGATTGGAAATGCTGACTAAACTTTTAATTATAAATTAAATTCTAATATTCAGTAAATGCGATAATTTTTGAAGTAACACATCAATGATTTTATTTTATTGGCTGAACAGTTTTGTGCCAACGAAAGCTAAAACTTTCATGATTATAAACCATTTACCAGCCTTATAATTTCTTTTTGGAAGAAAGTACTTTTAAATTACTATTAATTAATTAATTATTAATTATTAATTAATTAATTTTTAACGAATGAATGAATTAATTAATTAATTGGAATTTAATACGAATTTTTATTTTTAGCCCTTGTTGCTGGTAGCGCTTTATGCCAAGATGAGGGGACAAAGCCTCTCAGCAATGAAAAGCAAGGTTTGAAACTATGTTTATTGCCGTGTGGCGGCCATAAATTCAATCTGTATTGTTATCTATTATGCGCTTTGTAGGCCGATGAACACGACGTTTATATTCTTGAAAATATTGAGTAGCACTAAAGCATAGGGTAGGCGGCATGGGCAGTAATATGCATTTTCATTTCTGCTAATGGAAGGCTCAATCCAGCCGAGCCTTCAATATTCTGAAATTTGTCGTGTAAGGTGGCTTTCAAAGTTTCCCTTTCATCATTTTAGATTATAAATTATTAGGTTTAAAACCTTTGAACAAGTTAAGACATATCTAGAATATGTAGACAGGTGATACGTCAGAGAATACTAAATCATTTCTCATAGATAAACATTGTAAGATTTTGCATATTTGCAATTTTATTACGCTGGTGTTTTAAAAGAGTATAGAAAAGAGCAATCCATAACGCAATCTGTGACAGCAGACAAACCATATTTTCACAAACCCTTTATTTTACTTGTAGCATAATGCCTGCATTCTATTATTACTTGTAATAAGAAATGTTAAATTTATTTGCAGAGTATCAAAACAAAATTATGGAAAGATTACGGAGTAACATACTGCTCTACAACAAAGTGTATTTTGACTGGAATAGACGGCATTTGTTCGGTGATACATCATCTTTATGGGAGATTGAGGGCAAAAAGGATGAAGTGTCTAGGCAATTGCTGAAATTGCGGGGAGGCGACAGAGTTGCGGCGGGTCTAAAAATGAAAATCGACGACATTCCCCAAAAAGACGACTTCTTGACTGATATAGTTTCAGAAAACAAGAATGATGAAGAAAAAGGTGCAGCTTTGAAAAGGGTTCTCTCAGAGGGATACCATAATAACGATGTGTTTGAATCAGCCAGTATCAATGACAGGAAGAAAAGAGAAGCCACAAAGGTGGGCCAGAAAACTCACAGCGCCAGTGTTAATAATGATGAAAAGTTTGCCAACGAAGAAGAAAGAGAAGAAGCTCGTCGAATCGGTCCTATGAAAGTTCCGCAGTTATCCAATTTTGAGGAAAGGGGAACCGGATATCCTGGACCAAGGCCCCTTAGAATGATTCTCACTGAGACCATTGACGATGAGATAGAACGCGCCAACGAAGAAGAAAGAAAAGGAGCCCGTCGAATCGGTCCTATGAAAGTTCCGCAGTTCGATGGTTTTGAGGAAAGGGGAAGCGGATATCCTGGACCAAGGCCCCTTAGAATGATTCTCACTGAGACCATTGACGATGAGATAGAACGCGCCAAAGAAGAAGAAAGAAAAGGAGCCCGTCGAATCGGTCCTATGAAAGTTTCGCAGTTCGATGGTTTTGAGGAGAGGGGAACCGGATATCCTGGACCAAGGCCCCTTAGAATGATTCTGACTGAGAACATTGATGATGAGATAAAACGCGCCAACGAAGAAGAAGGGGTCCGTCGAATCGGTCCAATGAAAGTTCCGCAGTTCGGTGAATTTGAGGAAAGGGGAACCGGATATCCTGGACCAAGGCCCCTTAGAATGATTCTCACTGAGACCATTGATGATGAGATTGAACGCGCCAACGAAGAAGAAGGAGCCCGTCGAATCGGTCCAATGAAAGTTCCGCAGTTCTCTGATTTTGAGGAAAGGGGAACCGGATATCCTGGACCAAGGCCTCTTAGAATGATTCTCACTGAGACCATTGATGATGAGATCGAACGCGCAAACGAAGAAGAAAGAGAAGGAGCTCGTAGAATTGGTCCTATGAAAGTTCCGCAGTTATCTTATTTTGAGGAAAGGGGAACCGGATGGCCTGGGCCATCAAGGCCCCTTAGAATGATTCTCACTGAGACCATTGATGATGATATGGTAAACGCCAACAAGGAAGAAAGACAAACCATAGATCGAACAGGTCCTTTGAGGATGATTATCGCTGATGGAAAATCCCACTTAGATGAGTTTGCTGAGTTTGAAGTTAGAGGGCCATCCGGCCCAAGGCCTCTTAGAATGATTCTCAATGATAATTTTGAGGACGATATTGACAACGCTAATGAAGAAGGAAGAAATGCGGCTAACAGAATTGCTCCGTTAAGAATGATTATTGCAGATGCAACTCATGATGATGCAGAGCTTACGGAAATGGAAAGATACGAGTCTGGATATCCCGGACCTCGACCTCTTAGGATGTTTGTAAACGATATTACCGCAAACAAAAGGGAAGATGCTGATATAAACACACGGAAAGGGGATAAAATCGGACCTTTGAAATCGATTCCTCCAACAAACGAATATTTTAACGAAGACATACAATTACGAAAAGCAGTCGGTCCGATCGGACCCATGAAAATGGTGCCATCTTCAGACGAATATAAAATTAACGCAGAACCTACAGATTTAGACTCAGACATTAAAAGAAGATTGGTCAGATGGAAAAGGGAAACAAAAAGGAGACCACTGAGCGAAAACAATCTTGACGACCTAAAGATTGTCAGAGATAAAAAAGATACTTTCTCTATGAGTTTTGGTGGCGATCAGAAGCAAAACAGGGAGGACCAGCGGTTCTTTTGGCCTAAACATGATAAGGAGCAATGCGCCAAAGAGGCAGCCTTGATTTACGAGTGGTTGGAAGCTTGTCTTGTCCTTGTAAAGGACATACCAGATTCTCACATAGACCTTTTTGAAAACTGGGGAAACATTATCCAACTGTTTAACAATGACACGGAGTTACGTATGAAGTTTGCTGCCCTGTTTCCTGCAATGAATGTTAGAGATGCCATTGAGATAATGAGCATTCATGAGGCTTTTCTGAAGCTTTTTTGGCCTTTTCGATACAAAATTGGCTTTCTGAACCAGAAACTAGGGCTTCTTGGTTTTAGTGGAAAAGAAGTTTCAATGGAGGAACAAAAGCTTGCTTTCTATGAAGCTCTCGAGAAATACCAAAATATTAAAATCACTACAGCTGCTGATAGTATCACTTATAGTTTCAACGACAGCGAAATTGTAGATGGTTTAAACCGATCTGGACTTGTCGAGTTTACTAAAGAATTTATAGAAGCAGGTCGCCATTTAACAGCAGAAGAAGAAAGACCTGAAATGATTCGAAAAGTTTCAGAAGCAATGAAACTAATAGAAGAAAGAACGCCCGAGATCTATAAAGCTATTAATCAGCTTGTTGGTACATTTGCGTTCTACAAAGCAGAACAACCTGGATACATCGGCGGAACTGTCAGCTCAGCCCTTGGAATAATCTGGCTCGATCCTGGCGCCATGAGGAATCTCTCTATTCCATTCTTCGCGGAACAGATTGTCCATGAGTTTATCCATACCTCACTGTTTTACGCAGAGCTTGTGCACGGAACATACACAGATCACGCCAACCTCCCAAATGCGAAGGTCGTGTCCTCCATAAGGCGTCAACTGAGAGACTACGACAAGAGCTTTCACGCCGCTTACGTTTCGACAGGTAATTATAAACATTTTACTAACCAAGAACTATTGTTGAGATATTAATTGTTTAATAAACTCTTTCTTGTGCGCTTGAGCTGAAAAAAGATCATGACATGAAACGGGGACTTTAATTTCCAATAATTGTTTTACGATTTTAAGATTAGATATTGTTCTCTGATTGTTATCAAGTTCGGTAAATTAACAGACATCAAGATAAGAGGAAATTTAATTTGGTATATTTGATATATTTTTAGGGTCATAACTCGATGATTTGTTCTGCTTTGTTTTCAATTATCCTCAACTGGTATTTGCCAGTCAAATCAATTGTTATATGACCGACGTCAGACTTGTACCCCATTCGTGTGTCTTACAAAAAAGTGTAAATTTAAGGTTTTGTTTTCGAAAAAAACATGAAATAAAATAGGACAAATGCATAAGAAATGATTATTGCAAAGTTTTTACTTTAAAAAAAGTAATTCATAATTATCTTAAGAATTGGTTTTTATCATAAATTCCTTTTGAAGGAATAATGTGCAATAGACGAAACATAATTATATATAAAAAACAACAAAAACTAATCCTATTGTCGTAAAAGTTGAGAATAGGAACACGATTAGATTTCAAATTTCCTATTGGTCGGTTCCAAAACTGCGCTCCAAAGCAACCAATCCGATTACGAAGATTTTTGAAGTTGGTTTCCATACTTAAGTTTACAATCCTTGGGATATGATTGGGTTACAAGTTAATGATTGTCATGTTTTAATTTTATCATTTCCAGGACTTGTGGCCTTCCATGCTAGGGCGGGATTCTTGAATAGAGCTGAGAACCTAGCCAAGCCACTTCTGACCACTGTTGATGATCTAATAGTGGTTAACAACAGGACGGGCATCTTGAACGAGTCCGGACTTGCAATGCTGCAGGCCTTGGTCGACTTTCTCACTGCCACCAGGCTCAAGAAATAGATATTAACGACAAAGGAGACGACGTTGAAGAAAATGTTTAATGTTTTGAAACAGTGTACTTAAACCAGTATCAGCTCCCGACTTACGACTGGGTGTTTTAAAGACTATTCTTAATTTCAACTATTCAGATCGCTAAGATTGGAGAATTGACTCCTTCTTTCTTTTATAACCTTCGGCATTTTATACGTATTTTTTTCGTATTTCTTTGTTTAATATTTTGTCATCTTGTAACCAAAGATGTTTTTGTTCTATCTCAACTTTTCTTAGTTTATAAAACAATTCAGGAAAAGATTTGCTTGTGAGTGAATGTCACTTTAATTTTAAAGAAAAAAATAGTGGATGTAGAAGAAGACGTGATTTCTCACAAAATATCTTATGCATTGAAGTTGGGTATCTCTGTAAGGCTAAAATATATTTTCACTATGACTTGATCAAAACCTTAAAATTTTTCAGTATTAAATTGCTTGTTTACTGTTCACTAAATAAATAAATATACTCATACATATGCTGTTCTTGTTATTATCACCTAGTTGCAGTTACTTCAATTAACATTTAAAGGACATGACATGCTGCGCAAGTTTTGAGTGTTATTTTCATTTTGTTTTGGCACTCTATATACGTATTCAGAATTCACAAGGTCAAGCAGTCGATTGAGTCAGTACCTTGAGAAAGACTCACTGTTAATATCAAAGTGCTAAGTTAAACGTAAAAGTGACATCCTCTTTTACTTTTGTCCAAGTGCAAATGAACGACTTTTTGAGCCGTGAATAGTAAATGCAATTTTCATATAGTAACTCCAAAGTTGGCACTGCCAATTTCACATACCTTTTATCAAGACACATCCAGTGACTGAAAGAAACTATTCGCCATACAAGTTTTCATTATACCATGCTACATTTGTAGTATCGCCGTATCGTAAAGAAAATAAACATTTAATAATCAGAAACAACAACAATCACAAAACAATGCCTCCCCATAAAGCCAACAATTAGAGAGTAAGATGGGTGTAAAAAATGATCCCTGCTTCACTAGAAACAGAAGCGCGAATATGAACATGCTTCAGAGATAGCCATAAGGCTGGTGTCTCTCTGCAAGGGAGATTTCCAAATGTTTTTGCATTAAAAAGAATGTAAAAAAGAATGTTAAGTCTGATGGCTTAATGATGAAGTATCATTCATTTGAACTATTAAATAATCTAATATAAGGTAAATTTGGATAAAACTGCACTAATATAATTTACGAGGATAATACATAAAATTTAATTAATGCACTTCTTACACTTTCCAGAAAAGCATTTAACTGAATAGATGTAGAAAATGTTCACAATTTCCATGAAAATTTAATTTAATCTGAAAAGAATTATGTACGCAGGGAAATCAAAATACCCAACAGCATTTGCTCCAAATCCCATTAGTTAGTTAGATTATGATAAATATTTAAAATGTCTTTTTCAATCAGCAAGTAATAGTGATAGATCTCAGTAATGGTGCCTTCTCTGCTGTAAGCCTATTGTAATTTGAAATATAAATTACCAAACATTAGAAATATAGCATATCCTGATTTTATATAGCAACTTTCAGAAGACAAAGTTTCTCCTCATTAACACAATTAAAGCAACACTAGAAGTTAATTATTTAATGATTGAATCGACATTTGATGTTTTTTCATTTGGGTATGGAAAACAGTTGGGTTGTTTAAAGTGTGAAGCCCGAAGGGCTTCATGCGTACTTTAAACAACCCAACTCTTTTCCATACCCAAATGAAAATTTTAAAATTTTTACACTGATTCAATCCTTACATTTACACTAATAAGAACTCTCGTTTATACAGTAATTATGAAAAAAATTGTGACATTATAGCTTTTTCAAAAGGCTGTTGGAACAGCAAAGTTGACGACACGCTTATTCGTAGCTACTCGTTGTAAAACGTGCATGCTGTACGACGTCACACGTCAAAACATTGTGCAACGTCCAATAAATAATGAACGTCTCTACTGTAGCCACACCTTTTAAAATAATACGTCGCACTGATTACCAACAGAAATTATGATCTGTTTGGTGAACAAGACTTTATCATAGAAGACAAAATTGAAGTGTAAATATAACTATGTTAAAGCCCCAGCTTTCAAATTGAGTAAGAATATACTATTGAAAAATCATATTTGTCCATATAGAATCCAATTTATGAACTCTTAAACAGAACACAAAAGGTCCGATCGAATTCGTTCTTATAGACGGGAATTTTCCATGATATTGTTAAATTATACTTAACTAACATTTAAGAAGCTAAATATAGGCCTAATGGAGCTATATTTAGCACGACGAAGAGACCACTTCATGCGCGATCTCGATTTCTGTGACGTTTCGGAAATCCTATTTTCGCTTTTAGTCGCGAGGACCAAATTTATTTTAGTAAATGAAAACTTTATTAGCGCGAACTTATGCTGCAAGTGTGTGCCTAAAGTTCCAAATACAAGTGATACTTCATACAAGAAAGGGTTAAATTGAAGTAATGGGGCTTTAAACACTTCATAAAAATATTCTATAATTTATGTATTCGATATAATAGGCCATAGCTTATTTGATGAGAAAAACTCAAATCAGTCATTATTATCTGGCAATATTTGGACATCTCAAGTGAGTTGTTCAGATGTTTTGAACTCCAACGCTAACGCTGTCAAAAAGAGGCAACACTATTGCAATAGATATTTCATGACATTGATAAATGAAAAAAGAAATCCTAAAATTCAATGTTTTTTTAATTTAATTATTTGTATTATTTTCATGATAATCACATATAAAATGGATTTTTTTTAATTATTATTCCTTTTTGTTTTGATATTTAACATAAGATTCAATATTGCGTTGTGCAGCTGAGTCCGACTGTTCATGTTCTTTAATGAAAACCTTTCTCAAAGTTTGATAGGGATCGCTTTCCGTTTTATCCAGAATTATTGCTCCTACCAAGTTTCAACCGCTGTTCCGCGTCAACAGTTTGTCGGCTCATTCTTTGACAAAGCTAATGTCAAATGAACAAATGTTTAGAAACGCAGCAAATATTTTATCGTTTCAACCTTATGTAAGGAATGAACACAATCTTTAAAGTGATCCTTATGAATTTTAATTAGTATAATAACTTGTAGCTTACAATAGATTACGAAATATATGATAAATTTTAAAGGGTAATTTACACTTGTTCAATATATTTAAAAATATTTATAACGTTCGATCTAACCACGGCCCGTATACATGTACAAGCAGTAGTGGTTTTCCCGGATAACTATTTTTAGAAATAGTTAATTAGGAAGCATGATTAAGACTTAGTGTCTATCGCAAATATTGAAACCATATTACTACAAACAAGTTTTCTTTAAAATCACAGCATTGATTAATCCCTTAACAACCATAAGAAAGTCATTCACATTCATTTCCAAAAACAAATATTTACACTTCAACTTCGTCCTTTACGATGAAGTTTTATTCATCTAACGAATAATAATTTCTGATGGTAAACAGTGTGACCTAATAATTTGAAAGGCGTAGCTATAGTAGAACCGTTCACAATTTATTGGACTTTGCACAATATTTTGACGTGTGACGTCGCCGAGCACGCACGTTTTGCCACGAGTTGTTGCGACAAAAGGGGAGCGTCATTCACTTTGTCGTCAATGTTGCTGTTCCAACAGCCATTCGAAAAATCCGTAATATCACAAATTCTTCTAATAATTTCTGTTTTAAAGAGAGTCTTATTGTTTGTAAATATAAGGATTAAATCGATATTTGATGGTTTTTATTTGGGTATGAAAAACAGTTGGATTGTTTATAGTACGCGTGAAGCCCGATGGGCTTCACACACTTTAAACAACCCAACTGTTTTCCATACCAAAATGAAAACCATCAAATATTGATTCAATCCTTAAACAAAACAAAGACAATAATTGCTTTTTTTAATTGTTTAATTGAATTAACAAAAGTACAAAGATCATTCAACATCCATATCAAAGAAGGTAAAATTGTACAATATGAAGATTTACTAGCACTTTTGTTTAATTTTATGTTTTTCAGTGAAATGTTGAATTTGCTCGTGAAAATAAGTGATAATCTAATGTTTTAAGAGCATAACAATTTTAATGTTAAGTTTTATATTCACTATTTTCACCTTGGTACCCTTACGCAAATAATATTCAGATTACACAATATTATTGCAAAAAAAAACAACAACGCTGAAATACCGACTAATAAACTGATTTAAACACGATAAATCACTAAACAGACGTGTATGTTAAAACAAAACATTCATTTTATGACGTTTAATGTAAAGCAATCATTAGTACCCTAACCTGGCCATTGTAAAGTACAAAACCCATTACCGTCCTTGTAAAAGTTAAAATCTCACATCGAAATATTAGAAAAGAAAATAGTTAATATAGTACAAATCTCGATTTGCTTCAAGTAGATTTATAACTCCGAACTATTTCAAAATCACGCTTCCTTTTATATGTCTCAAACAAGAGTTTCTTCTGAGTCTGTTCGAAAACTTGAATGTCTTTTTCACACCAATATCCAACTACTACCCTGTTATTCTTTTTCTCCAGACACATAGAGTTAGGATGTCCTTTTTCACTGAATCTGCCAATGACTGTTTCTCCGTCTTGTGAAATAATTTGGAACACACAATCGGAATCCTTTTCAGTAACGTAAATCTTGCCTGATGACTCCATGCAAATATATTCTGGGGACTTTATCAGGGTGTCCGCGATTTGCCTAATTACCATACCGCTTATATCCATCTCAATTATACCATGAGAAACATCGGTCAGCAATATTCCTTTATCACTGGTAATTGCCATGTGTTTAAATCTAAATTTCTGATCTGGATTGTCCAAACAAACTGGACGTATCTCTTTTATTTTTATACCCTTCCTCGTGTACATTGAAATCGAATCTGGAAAACATACAAATATTGTCTTCCCATCGCTTGCAATGCTTGAACATTCTTTATCGATACAAAAGCTTCCAACTAAAGCTATTTTTCTGTCAGCTTTAAATAAACAGATTTCTTCATTTTTCATACTGACCGCTGTCTCATTTGCCCCAACAGCGCAAACATATTTCGGAAATCCATCAATCGTTTTAGTTGAAATTATCTGAAACGTTTCTTCATTAACCAGCTTCAGTGTACTGTTATCACAATCAGCTAAAAGTAAACGATAATTTCCCAGCTGACAAATACCCGAAATGATGTTACTTTTTCTGTCTGATTTTGTTTTTATTGGATAAGTCCCGTACTTGGTCACTGCTGTAAGAGAACCTTTCTTTTCTATTTCGTTCGCTACTTTCATTAACATTGCATCTTTGTAAAAAGGAGTCGAATTTTTGTTTTTAAATGATGTTTCTGTCGTTAACAAAACCGTTTGTTCTTCGATTTCTTCCACTATCTCAGCGCTGACGATACATTTTTCTTCAGTTTTGTCGGGCATGTCTATGCAGATTTAAATTTATTCAGTTGTTGCAGTTACTCTGAAATCGAAACAGTGATACACGTCTAAGTAATAATAATACAAAACAAATGCAAAATTCAATGCATTATGTATGTATTTGGTTGTGTTTGATAGTTTATGTACGTTTCTTAAACATAATAATAATAATAATAATAATAATAATAATAATAACTATCTAAAATTTCTGTACAAAAGAAGAAAGCCTGAGAAAGATAAGTTTAAATATACAAACATTAAATTTCAATATTCGTTGCTAAATGACATAAAGCCTTACCTATTTCCGTAAAACGACTCCGTTGATAATTAATTATCAAAAGAAAACGTGATCTTTTAAATATTGAGCTTTGAGCTATTAATAATTTATTGTAATTTGATACCAATGGTATTGAACAATCATTTCAATTTTACTACCGTCGATTCATAATTTATTTACATTTCGTTTTACAAATATAATAAATGGAATAAAACCTTTGGTACATGTATTTCTATTTTTATTTTTTAGGAAATTCCAGCTAAAAATAAATTCATGACTAAGTGTAGGAAGTGAAACTATTTTACCATGCAGGTGAAAAATGAAACTATTAGTAATCCTGCTTTTTTTAGTTTAGGAAATTCCAATTGTTATTGATAATTACAAATATTTAATTTTAATAAAAAGTATTGATTCACATTGTTATTTATATATACAAATAAATTTAGCTAAATTACTTCAATGTTAGTCGTATTTTCATATTAAGCAACTGTATGCAAATGTTTTGTTTTCTATTGTTCTTGTTTCATTCTTATGAATGAAATACCCATTGGTTACTTTAAAGTGTTCTAAAGTTGCTCTATGGTTCAATTAACTAATAGCTGAACTCACTGAATTATTTGTTCTGTTATTAAATTTTAGTCTAGCGTCATGCTTTGAGTTGATCCTAGTGAAGACCGACCTTAATTTTAACCAAGAATATGCTTGAGATTTTAGACCGTCTCCGGTCTCAGTTTCCTTACAATGGTCCATTCTGCATAAAAAGGGCTATGTGTTCTGGGTGTGGCGATTCCTAATAGGCATATTTCACATTTTTATTGAATTGAAACATTTTAACTTCCTTATTGTTAACATAATATTTTTCAGCAATTTCCCATTAGTCTGTGTAGATTGGTAGGTTATTTTAGAAGTGACTACTATTGACAAGTTTAAGGTTCTGAGCGAAGGATTATAAAAGTGAGCTCAGAGGCTAGTAATGTATGTAAGAATTAATGTTGATTAATACTATTTTTGAGATTTGAGACTGTTCGTAAGTCTTAGTGTTCTGCTCTAGAACCCTTATTTATAAAAGTACTACGAATTTTGATTTCCATTAGCTTTTGACCAAGCCAGCGAAATCAGTAAACATCTGTTGCAGTGCAACACTTCAAAAGACGCCGATCAATTTTCTGGACGAATGATGGGTCATAATATATTATTACTATGAAACTATTACTTGATTATATTTACTATAGTACAATTAGGCCGGCGCTAGCGAATGCTGAGAACCATGTGGCCCGGCTTTTGCATAGTATAAAGTATGGAGTGGAGTCTTGGAGTGGAGTCTTGGAGTTAAATAATATGATCCCCTATAAATTTGTCCCAGTCTGGGATACTTGTGGACAGTGTTTGTGATCTTTAGGACAACTAGATATGTGATTTTTATAAATAACTGTCAAAATTCAAGAAACTTCATAACACAATGTCTGCAGAGCTTTTTTTCTGTGTTAATTGGAGCAGAGACAGTTTCTAGGGAACTGAGATGATAGACGCTGGACATTAACTCTTGGTGTACCTTAAATCATTATTCGACAATTAGACTGAACTTAAGCTTTAGCAATAAAACATCTGTTCTAAGGTGAATTCAAGGTGTTCTTATGGAATGGGAATTTTTACAGCTTTAATAAAACATTTAATAAAGCAAACCTATGATTAATACAAATGTATTACAACAATTGTTTATATTAAAATAATTAAATATCATTTGTTAGTATAAAGTTGTACTTTCATTTCAATAAAACAACTGTGATGCAATATGAATACATGAAGGATCTCAAACCTTGAAGTATGCAATATATATATTAGCATGCTGATCATGTATAATCAAGTTATTTACTTTTATGCAAACCAGTTGGAAAATCAATTGATAGAAACAACATAAAATGGCCAACATTAATGACATTAAATATTCAGATTTGTTGCTTGTACAATAAATGTTTTGTTGGGTATGTCTCCTCCAAATTAATAGGTCAATAATGGTTCAAACAATATTCTCGATTTGTTTCTTTTATCCCTGTCATCGTGTTCTTGCTGATTTTACTCCAGGTGCTCTGGTCTCGGAAAGATCATTGAGTACCCGCCCTTTGGCTTTGCAATGCTATTAAATTCTTATGTTTATATGTTTGTATGCTTTTGCATGCAACATTGTTGAGCTGATGGGTGGGTTGGAGTTATTTCACCAAGACAATTTGTACTTGTTTTGTGATACGAGAACCTGTTGGGGCAAGTGTGAGGTTGGTGCACCCTAGAACCTGGTTTAAATCCCCAGTGGCAATTTGTTTGCCACTGACCGTTCCAAGGCGGTATCCCCAAAGGTTCTCTTGTTTATTAATTGTTTGTGGCGTCCTATTTGAATTGACATACATATATACTGAAAGGATAAAGAAACGCAGGGTAACATTTGTTCCGATATATTAAGAACGCGTTCTCCAAATAAAGTGAAACTTTGTGTATTGAGTTATTAGGTCATGATACACCTTAACATGTGTCGAAAGTGAATAAAACTTGTCTCCACTGCCTCAGTGTAAACCGTCGTGGAGCATGAGCTTTCGAACCTGCCTATCCAATTGTTACCCTGCGTTTCTTTATCCTTTCAGTATATAAAACATGCGCTCTCTCTATCTTCCTCTCTTCTTTTTCGCTGCGTGGGGAGGCTGTGTTTTTTGAGTGTGGCGATTCCTGATATGCATATGTTGCTTTTCTATGCTCCTGCCAGTGATACTGCTCAGTTTTATGACATGCTAAATGGTCAGTTCAAGGCACCATGACAGCCCAAGAGAATTTCAAGAAAAACAATGATCTAATCTGGACACTTATGGGTTCCTGCCATAACAAGGTCGACTCATTACAAAAAGTGCAGGTGCATCCATATTTTGTGATAGATGTCATGGGATGTAAGAATAATAAACTGTAAAACGCATTAATTTCGCGTGGAGAAAATTTCGCGATTTTCATAAAAAAATCACCAAATTTCATTATTCGCGTATTTATGAACTTGCGACGTCGTCAGACTCGAAATCGAAAGTATATAAGGATAATTTATTACCGTGATCACGATTTCATAAGTAATTAAATCAAATAACTGAATTGTGGCGAAAATGGAATTTTATGCGGCGTTTAAAGTGATTAACAGTTCTGTTAAAGTTGCCTCTTTTCGCATAATTATCGGATATATCAAAACTCATCATATATTTGCGATATGTATGAATTCACTAGGTAAACGATTCGCGAATATTAGCGAAAATAAAACTAACGCGAATAAAAACCAGTTCTACAGTATTGTTTCTGAAAACTGAACTGTTCTTTGAACATTACTTTTGACTTTTAAACTGATAATCATAATGAAAGAAGGCTTTAAGCCCTCGGCAGATATAAAAATAATGACAATTATTGTTTATGATTTCAGAAAAAATTTCTGTCAAAAAACTAGAAATTTAAAATAGTTTAAGGTATATTCTGCCCATATTGTACTCTTGAGATAAAAATACATTTTAAAAAATGAAAATACCATACAATATTACTACTGGTATGAAGATTATTATCAAAATACAAGGGATTCTTTATTTATTTTTTGTTAAATCTTAAAACACCGCAAAGTTTTAAACACATGCAGATCAGCAAACTTAACATTGTGTTGCTAAAAAAAAAGAAAGTGGTAATTAACTATTATTAAAGTGCAATTAAAAATATTGATCATAAATAGCTTAGAAGACATTCGTGTGTACTGAACCATGCTTATTACATAAAATAATAAGTATGTTTACTATAAGATTTGAACCCATGACCGCTACAGATAAAAAAGAATATCATTGTCATGAAATATTTCAAAACTAAGACTAAACCAACTCCAACGTCAGACTCCAAATTTTCACTCCAAAAATTCAGCTCCAAAATTCAGCTCCAAGGTCAGACTCCAGACTCCACTCCAAGACTCCACTCCATACTTTATACTATGCCCCCGGCTTTATATATAGATCGTTGAGTAATGAACGGGAACCATGTTGTATGTACGTTAAGTTCAAGGTCAAGCTATTTATTATTGAGTATATAAATATTGAATTGAATTATCTCCCCTTAACTATAAATATAAATATATGCATGTATAGATTATATAAATAGATCGATTAGTCGGTGTTTTCTTTTAATTATGCAAATTGAAAGTTTATTTTTATAAGCAGTTATAGAAAGAGTGTACATGTAGTAAGAGACATTGTTCAGATAGTTATTCTTGGATGATATTGAAGTTTGTGTTCTGTTTACGAATATTGGCAATCCTATGACTTCATTTTCGGCGCGTGAATGTGACCTATATTATGATGGTTCTTTGTTTACAAATGTTTTTGATGTTGAAATTGACGGTTCTATTGGGTTTCTGTTTTACAAGAAGGCGATTTCATGTCTATAAAGTAAATAATGATTGTATAACCATTTTTGGTATGTCTTTTTCTGTTGTTAAGAATAATTGTGACTCATCCCCATCCCCTCCCATCCCCCCACCCCCTGGTTTACGGGATCAAGATGCTGAATATAGAAAGTTAGTATAGATTTTTCATCCGGAAAGTACCAAAGGAATTGCCATGTACGTGGTAGGACAATTTTGAAAGATAATGTTGAATTTAAATAGAGCAAATTCATTTAATGTGGCTAGTGCTATGCTAATACCTGCATGAACTCTTACACCCAACATCTAACTTCTTTAAATGTCGTCCACATATAACACGTCTGTGTTATACTTTTCTTGTTTATGATATGACGACTGTGAGAACTGCCGCTCCAATCAGAAGACGCTGCGTTCTACTTTCTAATTAGGTTTTGCTGTCAATCAAATATTTGTCACTGTGGGTTGAAATGAAAATTTCGTTGTCTTAAGATCTGAATGGTACATGTAGCATTAAAGCAATATCAAAAGGTGTCGGCTAAAGCAAATAAACATGAAGCCGTGATTACTTATGAACAGCGTTATGTCAATTAAACTTTCCCGCTACTTCTCAGTTGAAATATCAGTCGCCGCGCAAGCAATGCGATTGATGTTTAGTTGCAAAAATTACTAAAATCGAAATATGTAGTAAATGCAACGAAATGCTTGTTCGCTTGTTTTCAATGAAATCAACTAGATTTCCTTAAGAAATTTGTGTACATTTGTGATCAAAATATACGCATATACATTTCCCTAGAACCCGTAATGTTTTTGTTTAAAATAAGGATACACGCAACTTTTTTTATTTCACCGAAAAAAAACACGCTTTTTTTCTTGTATTATAATTTTTTAAAAGTAACATTGTTTCGACATTAAACAAATACTACAGAGAGTTTTGAAATTATTATAATGCAATATTAAACTGATGCAGGAAGTTTTGTTTAAAAAGCAAAATACATATGAAAATTGACAGCAGTTATAAAATTAATGTCTTTTTTGCCAAACCCTTACTTCCAATTTCACTTGATTTAACAGTAGAATCATTTGAGTTATATTATAACGTACTAAAACAACAATGAAACGATTTATTCTTTGATTAATTTTATTTTCCCACATGATAAATGTAAAAAGCTGTAAACATGTTACTAACTAAAATGCTTGCAGCAGAAAAGTTTTTACTGGTGTGTACAATACTACCAAGATAAAGGTCGACGAATAACATGGAAGTCAAGTGTAGCAAAAGCCCTTTTCAATAGAACAACAAAATACATGTACATCGTTTTTCTTTACTTCTTTGGATAGTTTTCGTATCGGACTTAAATGTAAAATATTTAGGACTTCTTGCTCTAAAAAAACAAAAGAAAACTATAAATAAAGTCTTTCTTGACATCAGTAAAAGTGAAGTATTATTTTTTTGACCTCAAAGTAAAAGTTCATTTTTGACTATGCTGCGCTTAATGTGGTTGTTAAATAGTTGCTAGTTCTATCTTAGCCTTTTTCATTTCATCAACAGCTCAAAATATGACTTCTAAAAAGTTACCAGTTGCATTGAACATGAGGAAACGCTTCAACAACACTGTTTAGTGTTTACGCTAGTTTTCCCCAAAGTTTGTTCTATAACAATAGTTTCTATAGAATGTTTCTACACGAAATAGAACAGTGTAGAAAGGAGATATTAAAAAAAGCATTGTGATTGGTTGAAACACTAAATGTAGTAAATGCAACGAAATGCTCTGTAGAAGAGTAAGTTTATTGTAAACATGAGCTAAAAACGTTCTTTTAGAAAATGGGTCGGATGTTGACAATGCAATGACATGAAAAGGACCACAAATGGTCAAACATTGCAACAAGGAGTAAAAATGAGCTTTTTTGTTCCCTGGTTAGAATACAACTACACAATATATGATAACATCTTAATATTATTTGTTTGCCGCTAGGCCGAATTGTTTCGAAACTTTTTAGGCTTTGTATCACCATTCGTTAATTAAATATCTCATACTGGCCCAGCAATGTCCATATTGGTCCTGTTAAATTTGCATATCGAAGGGTCAGTGCAAGACTATTGTAACTTCTTCTTTATTTCAATGTAGTTACAATAGTCTTGCACTGATCCCTCGATATGAGTTTGATGTGTTTAGTCTGTTAATTAATAAATTGTAATTAATCAAGTTTATTCACATCGGCCATGTTATTGGGCTTCGGGCAGTCGTATTAGCCGTTGGCCCAATTACAAGGTCAAACTGATAAATAACTAAAAATATAGTATATATACAATATAATATATCAATAAACCCCCAAATATTTTCTTTTTTTATTGAAAATGGATGATGAATTTATAGAGATATTTCCCTTTCTTATACAATTTTACTACAGACTACCTAGATTCTGGCAGCTTGCTCATATTTGTCATATTTGTCTAGTTCATTTGTTCGCTTGTTTTCATTGAAATCAACTAGATTTCCTTAAAAAAAATTTGTACATGTGTGATCAAAATATACGCATATACATTTCCCCAGAACCCGTAATGTTTTTGTTTAAAATAAGGATACACGCAACTTGTTTTATTTCACCGAAAAAAAAACCCACGCCTTTTTTCTTGTATTATAATTTTTTAAAAGTAACATTGTTTCGACATTAAACAAATACTACAGAGAGTTTTGAAATTATTATAATGCAATATTAAACTGATGCAGGAAGTTTTGTTGAAAAAAGCAAAATACATATGAAAATTGACAGCAGTTATAAATGTCTTTTTTGCAAACCCTTACTTCCAATTTCACTTGATTTAACAGTAGAATCATTTGAGTTATATTATAACGTACTGAAACAACAATGAAACGATTTATTCTTTGATTAATTTTATTTTCCCACATGATAAATGTAAAAAGCTGTAAACATGTTACTAACTAAAATGCTTGAAGCAGAAAAGTTTTTACTGGTGTGTACACTACTACCAAGATAAAGGTCGACGAATAACATGGAAGTCAAGTGTAGCAAAAGCCCTTTTCAATAGAACAACAAAATACATGTACATCGTTTTTCTTTACTTCTTTGGATAGTTTTCGTATCGGACTTAAATGTAAAATATTTAGGACTTCTTGCTCTAAAAAAACAAAAGAAAACTATAAATAAAGTCTTTCTTGACATCAGTAAAAGTGAAGTATTATTTTTTTGACCTCAAAGTAAAGGTTCATTATTGACTATGCTGCGCTTAATGTGGTTTTTAAATAGTTGCTAGTTCTATCTTAGCCTTTTTCATTTCATCAACAGCTCAAAATATAACTTCTAAAAAGTTACCAGTTGCATTAAACATGAGGAAACGCTTCAACAACGCTGTAAAGAATGGATAATGTTGTGTGTTATATCTTCGCACTATCACTGCTCTTCGTTTTGGATGAGTCAGTCGCTAGTGGAAAAAAAAAGATTATTTGATGACCAGTTTAAATACGCTCCTGGTTGAACTAGGGTAAAAAGAGCAATCTGTTACACAGCATGTATGGGAAGAACCGTAATTAATTTGGTGAGCACATGTGGCCCAACCCATTTGCTATATTTTAAAAGGCACATAAATATGTTTAAATCAAAATCTGTTACACAATATAAAACACGTGTTGTCAAACAATAAACATCATTGTTATGACAAATTAGGAGAAAGATTGCTGCTGCAGTGATATTCACAAATGTATACGAAAATGGTTATGATATTAGGCACAAGCTTTGTTGTGTTATTACTTGTCTCTTTCTCTTCCCAAGAGACATCTTGCGAGTGTCGGCCTGAAGAATGCAAACCAGGCAAGCAGGATAAAGGAGACTGTATTTTGGACACCAAGAAGGTATCTCTTTGATAATATTATAATTTTATCAAATTTCAACCGTGTTGCAACATAGTTCATTCTTTTTAAAAATAAATTTTAACTTCTCAACAAACTTTGGCTATCCCATCGTATTTGCGAAATAATGCAGCCATATTTTGAAAAACAAGACGATTATCTAGTATCTATATCATAATATTATTTATCAAATTTTAACCGCTATTTGCTAAACATAATACAGATTTCTGACGCAAAAATTAAAGCATATTTGTAAAATAGCATTAAAACATTAAACAGCAACATTATAATTATTTTTATTTTTAATTGTTTATATTACGGTAATTTATATCAACCTTATTAAATAAACTCATTATTTTTACAAATTGTTTTTCCACTGACCGTTCCAAGGCGGTAAATCCAATGATTCTTATTTTCGTGAATGGTTTGTGGCGTCTTATTTGAATTTGACAAACTTAATTCAAACATGCTCTCGTTTCCTCTCTTCTCTTTCTTTGCGTGGGGATGTTGTATTTTGTGAGTCGATTCCATATATATATATATATTTCACTTTAAATTTCATATTTAAGAATTAATCGTCTGTACACAATTCGTTATATGAAACGTTTCTGAGGCTGATGATAAATTATTTTTTATTTATACGATGTTTTATGATATTTTAAAAGAATACCCATTATATATTTTTCCTATAATAGTACAGACATTTCTGCTGTGTGATTTCTGAAAGGGGAAGCGAGAACTGTTATTGTGCTCAGGAGTGCAATGAAGGGGATCGAAAAAAGAAGGACGTTTGCTCATCAAGTATAATGATAGGGCATAAATGCTGCAACGAATCGTAAAGGTAATTTTTTTTCCAAAGGGAATCGAAGAAACAGAAAAAACTATTCAAGAGTTATGCTTAGAAATAATAATAAAAAACCCCATAACGTTTATACATATCTAGTAAAAAAAAATAACGTGAATAATTTGGTCTGAAAAAAAAAGATTTTTAAACAGGTTATGAATACACTTTTTTACTTCAAGAATTAATGCCTGTCATGTACAGACTCAATCTAACCAAATAATTACAAAAGTCGCCTTGTCCTTGTTTGTGCTTAAAAGATATGACATCAGTTATTGTAATAATATGACAGATTGCATAAGTTTGTTTATTTTTTTATTGCATGGCTAGGCGCTGTCGCCGTGACGGTGCGGGTTCGCTCCCAGCTAGAGACACTATCATTTTATATAGATATCATATTAAAGCGAAGTTGTGTTGATGTTAAACATGTGAGGTATGTTTTTTGTTGTTTGGCGGCTTTTGTGAGCATGTCAGTATAAATCAGTCTTCAATGTCATGCAATGATATTAAAGTATCGCACGGTAACTTTTATGGGAGTCTTAAACTATAGCATGTTTGGATATTTCTGAATATGAAACGCCCTGATAGACAATACTATATTTATTTATTTTTTTCCAGGCCACGTTGCGAATCGAAAGCCGGTCAGGAGGTTTTTGTTTTAGTATCATTATGTCATGTAGTTTGATCTAACATAAAACCCAACATAAATTCTCCTTTTTTCGTTTTATGTGTAATATTGAGTTGTAAGTGTTTACTTTGAACATAAAACCCTAATGAAGATGAGTTTAAATACATTTTAATATTTGTATAACCAAACTGCAGCTTACCACTGAAAAATCAAACATTAATTATAGTCTAATAAAGTGTTGTTGTTTGTAAAATATAATAAGTTATTATTTGGAATGATTTATTTAAATTTACACCAACTGTCGCTACAGAATAAATCGCTATAACTTAATCAAGACATCCCTCAGGTAAGATAGAAACATACGATGTTTTTCGAATACAATCTGTTGCGTAAACAACGCTATGTCAAATGCTTTATAGGACAATTGGAGTAAAAATGATTTGTTCAAATCTAACAGAGGAAGCTATAGAATTTTACTTGGCAAACTATTATGTGCATTATAGCAGCCATTGATATACATATATATGATTGCGAGCTATAATTCGTTGCATTTGTTTAGCCTCGTTTGTTTCGAGATAATAGAAACATTAGTAGCACGAACTTAACACGTATTCGACCGAAACAACGAAGTAGCCCGGTGGTAAATCTAGTGCGCCATAGATGTTTCCAGCACAAACAGCGACATATTAACAAATGATTAAGATTCCCAATTAATTTCAAACTAATTTGAATTGGTTGATAGAAGAGGTGTAAAGGACATACATCTTTTTAAAAAGTACAATGTAATATGTTCTGGGTGATGGGTCTTTCCAAACTCCTAAAACATCCCTTGTCCATATTGTGCTTGCATGCGTGCGTGTGTGTGCGTGCACGTGTGTATTCGTCTCTGCAAGTGGATAATACGTTGCGGAACCTTTCCTGTCAACAATTTGGCCTCCCTCACATATGTTGTACAAGAGATTCTGCGAATTAATTGCTCTTGCTGTCATCATCTTACTAATTTTGTAACCTATATCTATCCTCCTAAATCACTTTCTTTAAAACAGATTCTAAGTACTCGTAATCACCTCACACTTCTTTATGCAAAATATTTCAAAGACTTGAAAAAAAGTGAAATATGCATACCAGGAACCGCCACACTCACAAAACACAGCCTCTCCACACAACAAAAAGGAGAGAGGAAGAGAGAGCATGTTGGTTATACGAATGTCAATTCAAATACATGTAAGACACCACAAACATGACGAAAAATTAAAGAAAAAGAGATGCCTTGGGGTTACCGCCTGAGAACGGTCAGTGGCAAAATAAATTGCCACTGGGGGTTTAAACCAGGTTCTATAGTGCACCAACCTCACTCTTGCCCCAACGGGTTGTCATATCAAAACTCACAGTGTTAACCTAAATATTCTCATTACGTCAATTTTGAATGTCACCATTGTATTTAAATCTATAGATCGGTTGATAACAGTTATTGGAAACAAATAAGGGCCTGCCTTCAGTTAGTAGAACTCTTTCATTGATGAACCCATTGCATACTTATTCAATTTTGAATCTGTTTTTAAATGTATTAAACTTAAAGAGTACTTCGCATCAGACTCAAGTTGCTTAATAAGTAAATATTTACATGCCCCACAACAATGTTTTAAATTCTTCTGCAATATATAACATAGTTATCAATTCAGTGAAACCTTCTCCGCTTTGTTTTGAATTTCAATTGTGTTCTGTCGTTCTAAAGACCCCCACCCCTTCAAGTCTTAATATACAACGCTAAAAGTGTCATTAGGTGATGTACAATTGTCAAAAATCATAATGTTTGCTTAGATTTGGCGATTCATTTATTTCGGATTCCAAATAATCATGTAATGATATTGCCCCTTCTAGGAAGCGATTTCGTACGGCGACAGCGTCTAGCTATGCAATGTTAATTACGCTTCCTATTTAGCTAGCCGGGACAATCCTCAAACAACTTATCCAAAAATAAGCCAATTTCATTTTGTTCAAAACTTGAATTCTGTTGGATAATAGTGGTGGACGTTAAACGCAGTATAGTGGCTTCCTCATCAAGAGACTTTTAATAAAAATAGAATCTCGATCAACAAATAGACAAAACTGTTTTCTATGGCTTTAAGTTTTCACTGTATACTTATTATTTAGTAAAGAAAACTGGTTGACCATTGATTTTCTGTGACACATTCCTGCATTATTATTATTATTATTATTATTATTATTATTATTATTATGGTATATTATAGTGACCAAAGCAGCTTTTAATTAGTAGTAAGAGCTAGAACATTATATGGCTAGGCGCTTTCTTCGACGAGTTTGTTTCCCGGTTATTATGCAGCTTGTCGAAAGTTTACGCCAATTACATCAGGAATTCAAAGCCAACACATTTTTCTGAAACCACTTGAGTACAATAAATGCTTAGACGTTTTTTTTAAGCCGTATGGGTAGGGGAGGAGTTAACCTTTTCTAGCTTTAGTAACATAGGATAAACAATCCGCTATGGAAAAAAATATATTAGTTATAGAGCTGAATTGTGCTTTTACATGTAATTTATCTATTAAATGAACTCATTCACATCACATTGTTATCTTCAAAAACAGGTCAATTTATGTAGAAACCTGTTTTATGATAAGTTTCAAATCTTGTTCACAAGCTGAGATAAACGGCCTAAATATGTTTGTATTTTATTTAGTACTTATACATGTACATGTTATTAAAGCACTTGTTTTGGACGGATCGCCGAATACGGAATGTCCAGAATTAGAACAACAGTTGGTCGACAGTCTTCAGACAATAAAATTTCTACGGGAGGAAATTTGGCTCCTACAGGTAACAATTAAAAGTGTTTTTCTATTTTTGTTAATTTCTTTTTTTAAAGATGGCATTTTCATTCGCTTAATCTAAATCAAATATCTGAGCAAGGAAATGTGCAACATATTTTAAAGTACTTTAGCATTTCTCATATTTATGAAATAATAACAGATGACGCGTAGGTGTCATAACGGATAGATACATATGTCTGAGCAATAAAATGTGCGCCATGCAAATTCATTAACTTATTTTGAAGAACTTTGGCATGTCTCATATTTTTTAAATTATAGCAGATGACGTGTAGGTGTCACAATGGATGGATACATGGTAACGGTTCATGTTACTACATGCCTAACGAGAAACATAACTGGACCGACGCGCGCTCATTCTGTCAAAATCTCGGTGCTCATCTAGCTGTCGTTACAACTTCAGAAGAAGATGAAATAGTCCGTGATATCATTTACAAGTAGGTTCCAGTCAGCCTGCGCGGAAGTAAACACGTTTGGTTAAAAGCTCAAGCTATGAAAAAATGTTTGCAGGGCATATTTGTTCCATTCATTTGGCCAAAGTTTAACTAATGATCATCTAAATATGGTGGGAATAATATTTTTTAGCCATGACCTGGTGTGGGTTGCGGAAGATTTATTCCCCAATCCCCAGTATTATTCAGAATATACCTATGAAAAAAACAACAACAACAATTGTTGTTATCAAAGCATGCGATGTCCTATGTACTCTCCCTTAAAATATTTGAAGACGTAAACTTTGAATGAAACAAATGACAAAAAGGAGCATGAGAGGTCCTACCTCCCGCCACACCTCATTTTGTCTATTTTTATACGTAAACGCTAGGAAAAAATTTGGATATTTTGACAGATTTTTGAATAATATATATAAATATATAGCAGGTCCTGCTAATCCCCTTTTTAAATTTTCAAACGTGGCATATTAAAGAACAAAAGTCATAATTTTTCATATATAGCTTTGAATGGAAAAGTAGTGTGGAAATTTGTGTACTGCAAAAAAACAACAACACTTAAGATGAAAAATAGTCTTAATAAGCACAAAATGGACTAGGAGAACATGCCATATTTCTTGCCGGAAATGGTACCAATTGGCAACAGTTAAAGTAAATAAGTCGTAGGCAAGATGGCGTCATTTATTTTAGAAGACGTGGTAAAGTAGTGAAGACATTATTAGATTTTCGATTTTTGTTAATTTTGTTATTGGTTATATCTTTTTTAACTTCGCAAAGAAAATGATAGATAGTTGTTGAAATAAAAATACCAACAGGTAAAAACGACTGTCAAACTATCACGTTTTTCCGCGAGGTGACTCAATTGATTGTTTTCAATGGTGTCATTTTATCGAATGCTTTATACTGTGATATTTTGACGTTTATTCCTTGGTATCAAGGAAGATCTATTAAGGCAGAATTTCCTCGTTTACTGTTTACGGTTTATGTTATCTGTGCTCTATATCATTTTTTGTAACTTGTCCTAATATGTGTATATCGCAGTTTATTCGGTTGATAAACTAATTATTTACAAAAAACGCTGTGTGAAGTTGTTTTCCGCTATCTCGTCTTCATAATAAAAAAATGCAACCATAAGCACAATTTGTCAAACTTGTTATTATTTTAAGCAGTTAAATATTGCATGAAAAACTGATACTGTGTTTATGATTTCAAATTTTAACTAGAGCGAAAAATACGAGCATTGCCTATGAGGGAGTGACCTACGTTTGGCTTGGTGGATTTGATACAGTTACCAAAGGCCATTGGCACTGGGTCACCGGTGAATCGTTCAACTACACAAATTGGAGAGTTCCAAATCCAAATGATCCAAATTCAACTGAAAATTGCATGGATTGGAGTTTTGGAGGCTGGAACGACAATAATTGCATTCAAAGTTATTATTTCCTTTGTGAAATGTAAGATGTAAAAGAAACCATTAAATTACAAACGAAATCATATTTGTTCTTTGAAACTGCTGATGTTGGGTAACAGAATATTTTAATTAATGATAATGTTCGTAATTTTTGTTATGACGAATCACATCGATTAGTCTATGAGTGGTTTCTTGTGAATAAGTTGGTTTAACGTTACACGTATTGAATCCACTTAACAGTACGTATGTTAGTTTGAACGACACACACTTTTTAGATATGAGTTTTTGTTAATTACACATAATCTTAAAGTGACTGTGTCTTCGAGAGACCCAATGAAAAGTTGTTTGCTTGTGCCAATGTTACCAATACGATAGACATCTATACTGCGTAAATATAACATTTTTACACCTATTTTTAACGACGGTAGACGCAGATCTTATCCTATTATTAACATGTGCTTTTCAAAGAGGTGCAAGTGTTGTAGGTATCTAAAATGTAATTCTGCTATTAAATCAAATATTTATTTCAGAATATTTACTGACAGTCTGTAAACATAAATTATGATGTGGGTTCAAATAAGAACCTGTGCTTCCTAGAATCTAGTTTAAACCCCAGTTGCAAATTATTTTGCCACTCATAAATTTATATCTCCACGTGATTTCGTATGACAACTTGCTGTTTTTCCGTAGTAGAAAAACGCACAACTCTGTCGAACTATTTCATTGACTGTTTGCTCATTCATTCATAACCTTATATTTCCTTGTGATTACAAACATTTATGACGTGTATCATACATATTGAAAGCAGCACATTTCTAATATTGAATCCCGTGACTGATAAGAATTGTTGTAAGAAAACCAAACGCATGTATTCTAGCTATAGTCTGGTTTATCATTGTTTTTTGTTGTTGTGTTTTTGTGTGTTTTTTTTATTTTATGTTTATATGGTTGCTATTGTATTGTTTGTTTGTTTTTCTACAATAAATTATTAAAGGTCGACCAAGCTAAATTGGCTATGTTTACAATTATTTATAGAATGTTAACACGGGTTAGGCATATTTACGCGTTAAATGTACTATTGTGCCTTTTTATATCACATCGCCTCGACAGCACACTTCTTGCTGCCATTGGTCTAACCTTTTTTCGACACGGGTTCGATTTACACTGACAAACGGCTTTTAAGGAAATATTTTAGATTTATATTTTTAAAAGTTTTATGGCAGTCATTTCAAAGTATTGCATGTATTTTGCTTCAGTTTAATTTATCGCGGAAATAATTATTGTGTAAACATATATTATTGTGTAAACATATTTGTAAAAAATGTAAAAAACATGTTTCGAACCTACAACCTATTACAGCGTAAAGTCTGGCACCCAAAAACTTACTACCAGACCAGACTGTCGTGAGGCCCTGGAAGTGCACGGTCTATTTCAAAAGGTTTATATGCTTTTAATTAAGAACAGTTACGCAGTTATTTTCAGTTCCCTTAAAATTTTTACTTACAACCCATCCATATACTAAGCTTAATGTTACCCTGTTGTTACCGTTTGAAACCGGGTATAAAATAAAGGTATTAGTTGTTGTTGTTCAAAATAAAAAAGATTGACCACTCAAAACTATATACCTTTAAATATTAACTTGAGCAAGTTTGTCTGGAAACCTCTCAACCTCCACCGTTTGCCCAATGCATATAAAGTAGGTTGAACGAGCATGTTTACACTAAATTCAGTGACTATCGTTTATTTCAATTAAATCGTTATAACGCCATTCTACTTTAAACAAATTATCTGATATTTAAAGAACCAAGATCAAACAGATACTAATTTTATTTCATAGAAAACATAAAATTTAAAACGAAAACAATTTAAGTAAGTCATCAACTTCAAGCTCTTTTGTTTAAATACAAAATAAGAAATTAAAATATAATGTATAATTTGTTTTATTCTTTGCATTTTGTGGGAATGCTGCTTTGATTAATAGAAAAATGACCTGCGTTAAAAAGCGAATATTTATACAACTCAGTTGTAACACGGTGCATACATGCACCAGGTTTTTTTTTGGATCTGTTCAGTAATGAACACTAAATATATCTGTATTATCTTAATATATTTCATTTAAAGATGTACAATTTAAGGTTTCAATGGTGCATTTAACAAAACTTATATAGACTAAAAATAATTAACATGCCTCATTACTTTAGGAAATAAATTAATTATTAAAAGGCAATGGGAACCTGAAGTAAAATAGTAATGTAATACATTGTAATTTGCTTTAATTTTTAATGTTGCGTACCATAGAAATGGTTTTTATGTTAATTTGTAATTATGATATACGATGATATAATCTAAGACAAGATAATCAGTATAATAAAATAAAGTAGGCTGTGGAGAATAACAGAATTGTTATCAGCATTGAGGTTTGTATGGGCGCAATAATTACATAATTACTCATACTTTTGAAAAATCAAATATTGAACATTATAGAGTTTTACGATTTTACAATACGGCATGCTCAAAACAGCGATATTCATGTTTTATGACCAATAATTGACCTTTTTTAATCTTCAAAGAAGATGCCAAATTGAAAGCAAACAGCGTACAGTACTAGTACATCACTGTTTACTACAAATTTTTAATTTATTATATAACCAATTGTGTGTAACGATGAGCATTTCCTCGATGCTAAATGATAAAGAAGTTGTAACGTATTATTAAGTAATATATTTTCTTAGTTAATCTTAATTCGGCAAGAATGTTTTGATTGTAATAACGTGACGTATTATTATGTACGAGGGGTGTTCGAAAAGTAAAGCAAATGCAGTTTTATTTCAGAACCTATATCGGTTTTTTATTGATTCAAATTATTCTTTTCAATCATTCCTCTAAATACTCGAACAATTTCAGCCAGGTTTGTGTACATACAGTATCTAGGGTTTATAAAGGTCACTGCAAATTTTCCACAAATAAGCCAAAAACAATTTTGCTTCATCACCTATTCTTATTCCTGAATTATTATTTCGTAGAAATTGTGAAATCCTGTTAGAAAATTTTTTTTATTACATTATTTAATAAATTTTAAAATTATCAGTTTTTACAATTTTAATGAAGACGGTGTCTTAGCAAGTCCAAATAAGAAACACTTTTTCGATGAAGAGTTAAGATTAATATTTAATGAAATTTCACAATTTATACATAGATATACTGCCTGAGTAGTTACAATGTATCTTCAACAAAAGATTGACATTTTTTTAAAATTCCTGTTTCTATATTTACCCAAAAATGTTGTAACGAACCCCTGTCTTTTCTCATTATTTAAACTGACCACCACTGTTTAGGAATGTGTTGTCCCAAGCCAAAATAGCTGATTAAATTAGTTTTAAAATCAAATGGACAAGTATAATTCCCTTACTTAATTATGTATTCAAAATGAATAAGCATTGCTTTTTACTTTTTATTATTATCTGAACCACTACACTGATATTTGCTTTAGACGAAAACTAGGCTACTAAAGTCTAGTATACCCTATTTAAGGTTTTATATAATCCTCAATTTTTGAGTAAGGAAAATTAATTTTAAAAACTTGTTATACAAAAGGTTAAGCAGAGGGCAGGCATTCATATGATGTGTTTGCACTCGTTATTATGCTAATTTAAAAATGATTGTGCATTACTTTTCGAACAAGCCTCGTATTATATTGTGTTATTTAATATTAATTTTTAACAGTGATTTTATTGAAACAACAATGATCACAATTGATGTTCGCAAATTTAATGAGTTTTTAAACATTTTTGAAACATACTACTTAAGGTTTGCTAAGCACCAAGTTTATCAAACATAATTATGAAGACTATATTATATATATTTACATTGGAAATCGTTGAGTCAGGAATCAAGAAGGTCGCGAGTGTACACTTAACCTTGAATGACAGTCGTGCAAACAAGGTAAGGTAGGGTATTATTTACGATGAATACATTTTGCAGACCTTTGTATGATAATCAATTTTTACTTACCATGCTTACGCCCGAAAAACTGAACGTTTATGACTGAATTATTGCAAAATCGGAAGTTAGAAGGCATTTTCCGAAAGAAGACTTAAATATTATTTCTTTTTGGCAATAAAAAGATTTTTATCACGCTTATCAACATACCTACCATTAAAATAATCCCATTCAAATTCTTAATGAACCCCGAAACACATCAGAATTGTTAAAACATTTGTCTGTATTGTTTTATTAATAAATATTCAGGCTCAGACTGTTCATATCAAGAAATAAAACTACAAATGTAATAACTGGCATACAGCAAATCTCTTCTTGGTGCTTGGCAAACTTTCAGCAGTACATGTATAAATTTTATGCTTATACTTTGCTCTCAGCACACACATTGATATGTAAAAATATATACATGAAGACATTTATATACTTGTTTGCTACCAGAGTAAGTTTTTCCTAAATATAATAAATAACAATGTTAAATGGTATTTTCATGCAGCTACATTATATTTGTTATGTAAAACCCAGACGAAACAGTTTTAGCAACATTCATTTGAAACCAATTTATCAAGAAAAACTCCCAAAAGAAATGTTTAAAATTGATACAATTTACAGTTTATGTCTGGCTCCGACCACATTAAAATTATTACGAGTATTTTTGTTATATTGAACAAAGTTTGTTTTCAAAAGTTTTTAACTTATACTAACAATGAACTATCAACATTAAATAAAACAATTTCTAATTTCAAACATATGTTTTATTATAGACAAAGTCTAAAGGTGTCTTGCAAATGTCGATCGACTATGCGCACATATATGTTTTCTGGACAATATTCACAATTTCACAATATTTAGTACTGTAGCAACCTCTCATTACTTAATATAGGAAAATTCTACTTTTTTTCACATGAACTAATAATACACACACTTTGTCGGTTTTATTTCTGTTGATATTTTGAAAACACTCTTTTGTCTAATCATTTAAAAAAAATTGAATCATCATTTAGAGATACTTGAAAATCAAGAACGTCTTCTTGTTTTAAGTTTTAACTAACTATAAAATTACTTTCACATATTTATTAATCATTTTCAGAATATGACTAAATTATTATTTTTGCGCCGAACATATCAAAGTAGCTGCTTTAACAGACACTAGCCACAAATCGCTTTGTTTAGTACAACTTAGCCAAAAACTAAGCAATTTCTCCCGAGTTTTCATCTTTATATTTTTGCCGACAGGTTCTTTTCAGATGGGTTCTGTAATTATTAGATGAATTTAATAAATGAAAATAGAGCATACAGTTTAACTAGTCTTCGTACATGGACTCCACCAGCTATGTTATAACAACATGATAAGCTCTTAAATACGCCAACTATTTAACATTATCATTTATTTTAGTAAATGAAAATTGATTAATTGTTTTTCCTGTTGCAAAATTTAAACAAAAAAAAGAGTTTGTTTGAATCGTCACGTAAAATTTCTTTCATTCGTTTTCCCCAGCAGTTGTTTCCATCAACATAGATAATTTCATTTTTGTTGTAATGTTTCCCTCACTAATACTTACTGGTTCTGGTAGCAACACAAATTTTATGATTTTTCAAAGATTTCACTTGTTTAAGCAAACATTTTAAATAATGTCCCCTAGTGCACATTCAGTCCAGCACAGCTCCACATCGTCTGTAGTAAGGTACCGGCCTTTGGATCACCTGCGTTACTTTTGGCCCAAAGTTTCAACATGCTGAAAATTCTCATCCTTGTTGTCTGGTTGTCTAAACTAATCTGCTCGATTTGTACTTGGTTTAGTCCCAGAGAGTATCCCAGACTTTGCCAGCTTTCCCCAATGGAGTTAGCTATGCCAATGAAGTCCTGATCGGACGATACCTTGTTGCTTCCTCTTTGAAGAACTTCCGGAAGCTCAAATTTGACTGTTATGCAAAGTAAAAATATAAAGTTTCGTCGTATTTATGTTTTCATGTTGTGATAAGTTTCAGGTAAAGCAATAAAAAGACATATTGAAATATAATAAAGATTCTTTCCATCTTAAATGTAAATGGAATGATGAATGGAAAATGAAGCCGCGTGTACATTTCCAGACTTTTCCTTACAGATAAGAAGAAATCTAAAAAGGTAACAACGTTAAATAAGCAAGATCAATTACAATACAGAAATTAACAGACATATAAATTACAGATGGAAAGTTTTCACTGGTTAAGTACTATCATGATGTAAGATTATCACCAGGAAGCATGATGGAACCTTTGTTCGAGAATGCCAGTCAAAATAATGAAGAGATTATTAATGCAATTTTAAAATGTAGCATTAAAGAAAAGGATATGGTAAGGTTCAATGTAAAATGTTGAGTGTTTGTCATTCACCACGTAGAAAAATTTAATCAGCAAATAGACCTTGCGCTGCCCATAGAACCCCCTCCTCCGAGGGGGAAATTTAAAGGGTATGTTTTTTTTGAAATACCTATACCATTCTACGCATTTTGCAATTTGTTTGCATTCTGGCGAGTGGGGCGTTTAACCGTAACGCCTGTTTGAAAAAGTGACCTTTGAGAAAAGTTTATGTTATTAAGAAATATTTTGCAATTATAAAATTTCTGAAACAAAACTATTTTTTTATACATCAGTAAGATGCTTTCCTTAATTTTAATGCAATCAAACATCAACAACCTTAGGTATTGGTCAATACATAGTCATTAAGATATGTTGCTTAATATCGAAACCTACTCTTACTTCTTTTTATGAAACTGTCATTAATATCCCATTGTGTGTTAATTAACCAAGAACATTAAATCGAAGTGAGGGTAAAACCAAAATAAAAGTCAAAGAAATGACCGTAGCTTTTTTTTTACAGAGGATATACTTTCTAAAATTGGAAATGACTGCTAAAAATCTTCATGGTAACATGTTAGCAATCGCATCGTTGCGGAAATGCATATAATTGTTGTAGTAAGACCATTAGTAAAGTGTGGTTTAATTGCGTCATCAGTTTCCATATTGTCTGTTAAAGGAGGCTATTGGTTGTTTATTATTATTTTAACTATTTTTTTTTACTTTTCACGACCGAGCGGAAACGTATATTATTTTGAATGTGGCTATTCTTAATCATTTTCCCATTCTTAGCCTAGGGTTATGCTTTAAGTTGATCCTATTGAAGACCGACCCTAATTTCAACCAAGAATATGGTTGAGATGTTAGACCGTCTCCGGTCTCAGTTTTCTCATAATGGCCCATTCTCCTAAAAATACTGATGAGGCTGTGTGTTCTGTGTGTGGCGATTCCTAATAGGCATATTTCACATTTTTATCTAATTGAATCATTTTAACTTCCTTCTTGTTATCATTTTATTTTTTAGCTATTTCCCATTAGTCTGTATAGAAAAGGACCTCAACTGGTCAAAACATTGCATCAAGGAATATAAATGAGCCCTTTTTGTTTCCTGGTTAAAATACAACCAAACAATATCTGTTAACGACATTTTTATATTATGTGTTTGCTACTAGGCCGAATTTCATCGAAACTTTTTAGGTTTTGTATCACAATGTATAGATACAATATAAAAGTATAGAAACCCCAACATTTTTCTTTTTTGTTTTGAAAACTGTAGATAAATCTATTAGAATATAACTTCTTACACAATTTTACAACAGCCTACATAGATTTTGGCATTGCTCATATTTTTCCAGCTCATTCGTTAACTTGTTTTCAACAAAATCAAACCCTTATATTATACATTCGTGATCAATATACATGTATATGCATACATGTACACTATTACAAAGAAGCAACACTCTTATTCAAAATAAACAAGTTTTCTTTATGTCACTGAATTTTGTTCTCGTATTATGATTTCCATTAAAAGCAGAATTGTTCCGACATTTTAAAGAAAATACTACACAAGTATTGAAATTATAATACAAAAATCTACTGATGCGGGAATTCAGTTTTTAAAATTCGCAAAATAAATAAGTTGCAGCAGTTATTAAAATATTTTCTACAAGACACAAGATTACCAATTAGACTTATTTTAATAGCTGTAAAATCATTTGATATATATCATTACTTACTAAAACAATGAAATGCGTTGTTAGTTGACTTTTGTTACATATATTTGCTAATTTTTAACACCCACGTAACGAAAGTAAAAAGTAGTAAACATGTTACCAACTTGCCAACGGCAGAAAATTATAGCTGGTGTGTACTGACAAGAAAAAGGTCACTTTATAATATGGATGTCAAATGTAGCAAAAGGCCTTTTCAACAGAACAAACAAAATAGCGTGTTATTTTAAAACCTTCTTTGGTAAGTTTTCGATTCCGACTTTAATTTTAAACATTAAGGACTACTTGCTCTAAAACAAAAAAAAAACATTTCATGACATCAGGACGTGTAATAGAATAATATTTTCATATATTTTTGACCTCAAAATTAAGAAAATGACTCTTTTGCGCTTTTCATTTTAACAGCCGCTCAAAATACTTACTCTAAACAGTAGTCAGTTGAATTAAAAATAAAAAAGGGGAACCTGTTAAATAACACTGTAAAGAATGGATTAATATGTTATTTTGTTTTATCTTCGCTCTGTTGAGAACACTTTGCTCGTCGTTGGTCGCTAGTAAAATATTCTTATATGAATCTCACTTTAAATACGCTCCTGGTTGAACAAGGGTACAAAGAGCAATCTGTTACACAGCCTGTATGGGGAGGACCATAATTAATATGGTGAGCAAATGTGGCCCAACATTTGCTGTATTTTAAAGACAATTAAATATGTTCATATCAAAATCTGTTACACAATATAAAACACATGTTGACAAACAATAAACATCATTGTTATTTCAAATCAGGGGAAAGATTACTACTGCAGTGATATTCACAAAATGTCTGCGAAAAGCTGTTTATTAGGCACAGCCTTGGTGTTGTTACTACTTGTCTCTTTCTCTTCGCAGGAGTCATCGTGCGAGTGTCGATCCGAAGAATGTAAACCAGACAAGCAAGATAAAGGAGACTGTATTCTGGACACCAAGAAGGTATCTATTTGATAATATTATAATTTTATCAAATTTCAACCGTATTTCAATTACAACATAGATCTAGTTCATTCTTTTTAAAAAAATAATTTTTAACTTGTCAAAAAACTTTGGCTATCCCATCGTATATGCGAAATAATGCAGCCATAGTTTGGACAAGAAGAAGATTATTTAGTATCATTATATTATTTATCAAATTTCAACTTCTATTTGCAAAACACAAAATATAAAGCACATTTGTAAAATAACATTAAAACATTAAACAGCAGTATTATAATTTTTTTTATTTGTTGTTTATATTACGTTATTACATGTGTTACTATAAATAGTAACAAAATTGTATGGTGTCAAAACTTATTATCATGTCACCAGCCTCATTATCAAACCAAGGCCCAGGGCTTAAAAGTGATAATGTGATAATGGCCCTGCCAATTTTTTGTCCGATTCCAATTATGTTTGTTCTACAGGCAATTGTTTTAGTAAGAAATTTAAAAAACATAATAATCAAAATAATGATCATTTGCACATGCGCTTATGAGCTTATTATTGCATAAATAAACGCTTTTTTTAAATTTTTTTAAAGAATTAACATCTTGTTGGCGTATGAATACATCCGTCAGTGAGATAATAGTTTGTAAAAAAGTCGGCCATTTTGTTTATACTGATTTTGCTTTTATGTGCAAAGAAAACTGAAATATCTAATACATATGAGGTGTGTCTTTTTAGAATTTGAAACAAAAAAATTTGCAAAAACCATTGGGATCAGCCGACAAACCTGCTGTCATCATTGAACGGCTGGTTTTCTGGTAGTAGGCTTCCAATGTGCAAATCCAGTTCTTGAAAAAAAAGCTTATTGCTAAATTTCCTTGTCCAAATATACACTAAAAGAATAATCTTTGTTGTCGTTTTTGTTGTTTCCTTCTTCTCTTCAGTCAGTTGAAATTTAACACCAGCAACAAAGCCATTTTAGTTTTTTATTTAGAAACCGAAATGGCCTAGACGCAGGCATTCAGATTATCAGGATCATCAAGCACGTAAATCCATCAGCACAGACTAAACACTAATTAAAACACACTTGAGTAATAAAATCCAAAAAGATTGTCCGAAATTGAATGCATTGACATGCCGGAAGGAATATTGATATCGAAAAATGACGTCAGTGTTATATAGGTTATAACGGCTCTAGTCCTATACCGGCCCCTGCTTCAAGCGGATTATAATAATTATAGACTCTCTCATAGTATAAATGTTTTTTTTCTCGGTTAGATGACCTGCAAAAAGAGAAGCATTAGTATGATATTATACAATTGTCTTACAGTGCCTCTATATTTAGGCGAGACTAAGAAATTAGCGAGGGCGAGGGGCTTTCTGAGGAAGTAGTTCCGTCACTGTCAAATTTTAATACATTTGCATGATAATATACTATATACGATAGACCAACTGGACATCAGAGACTGGACGTACACATGTAATAAACAGGTAAATGAACAGGTTAGCAGTGCCTTTGAATGATAATGGCCCTGCCATGAGATAATGGCCCTCGGGCTAAAGCCCTCGGGCCATTATCAACATGACAGGGCCATTATCATTCAAAGGCACTGCTAACCTGTTCATTAACCTCTAAGTAATTGATATAAACCTTACTAAATAAACTAATTATTATTACAAATTGTTTTGCCATTGGCCGTTCCAAGGCAGGAAACCCAATAATTCTCTTTTTCGTGAATTATTTGTGGCGTCTTATTTGAATTTGACATACTTAATACAAAAATGCTTTTCCTTTCTTCTCTTTCTCTGCGTGGGGATGCTGTGTTTTGCGAGGCGATTCCAGATATGTATATTTCACTTTTCATATTTCAGATATAATCTTCTGTACACAATTCTTTATATGAAACGTTTCTGAGGCTGATGATACATTATTCTTTATTTATACGATGTTTTATGATATTTTAAAAAAAGGTGAAATATGCATATCAGGAATCGCCACATTCAGAAAAAACAGCCTCCCCACACAGTCAAGAAGAAGAGAGGGGGAGAGAGCATGGTTAATAAAATAATCAGTTTCAAAAAAGACACCACTAACAATAAACAAAAATGAGAACCCGAGGGGTTACCGCCTTGGAACGGTCAGTGGCAAATCAAATTGCCACTTGGGGTTTTAACCAGGTTCTAGGGTGCACCAACCTCACACTTGCCCCAACAGGTTCTCATATCACAAAACAAGTACAAGTTGTCTTGGTGAAAAGACTCCCATTACATGTTTTTCCTATAATAGTACAGACATTTCTGCTGTGTGATTTCTGAAAGAGGAAGCGAGAACTGTTATTGTGCACAGGAGTGCAATGAAGGGGATCGAAAAAAGAAGGACGTTTGCTCATCGAGTATAATGATAGGGCATAAATGCTGCAACGAATAGTAAAGGTAAATTTTTCCTTATTTAAAGAAAATGTTAAGAATGTATTGTAAGGAAAATCAGATTTATGAGAGTTAAAAATTGAACAAAAGTCTTTAAGTTACTTTAAGGTTACCATAGACAACACATGTAGATACAACACATTATGAAATAATCTATCCAAAAGGAATCGAAGAAACAGAAAAAAATATTCAAGAGTTACCCTAATCACCCTAAGTATTGGGATACCCTAAATATTGGGACACCCTTATTTTTCACAAAAATAATTATTTTTTGTGTCCCTAAATTTTGGGACACTTTAATTTTCGGTATTTTACGGTGTTCCTAAGTTTTGGGACACTTTCATAAATTTTGGGAAAAGAGATATCTGCTCGGTAACCATGCAGGTCTGCCCATGTTATTCAGACTTTCACCATGTTATTGCAGACTTTACCTTACTATGCCGTGTATTTGAAACAAAACTGTTAACGTTCAGAGATATCTACCATGAGAAATTCAAGAAGAAAATTAGAAAATATAAAGTACCGATATACCTTTTCTTATTAACTAAAGCTCCCCTGTAAAATAAAACGGCTATCGTTTTCGTTTTTTAATTAATTATATCTCCGTATCCAAAGAATTTTACTCTCGTTTTTCGATCTGTTTATTGTCAAAATCTAGCTAAACTGATTATGCAAGTGCAAATAACAGCTGGGGCGAGTGTCAGTGTCAGTCCTGAGTATGGAAGTTAATTCTTATCAAAACAGAGTGTGCAATGACCGACACAGGTGTGAAAACTTCCCAGTTAAACCACCTGTTTCAAGTCATTAAAAAGCAAGCATGTGTCATAAAAAACATGCAAAGGGATTAACGGAATGTCAATTACCACCTAACGAAATAATGCTTGACAAGTTTTAACACAAAAATAAATCATTTTAATCTCTAAACTGTAGACAGAAAATACACTGCAGACTCTTTATAACGCGCTTCGTTTAATTCCGCGCTCCATTATAACGCGGTCGTACCGTGGATCCCCTACTTTTTATCTAAGTCCATTTTTTACCATGAAACGGCAAAAAATCGAAACCAGAAGTCATTTTTGATCGTAAAACGGCAAATAAATTGAAACCAGAAGTAACAATTGTAACAAGTACACAAATGACGCACACATTTTTCCCTAAAACAACCGTGTTTTAACACCCTTCCCAGTGACAGATAACAGCCCGGGGCAAACTTGTGAATGCATACTTACTGTTTAATTTTATCATTGATCCATTACTAAATTCGATTGTCTCTATAATTATCACATAATCCGCACAATTCAGAAAGAAACAAAAAATTATTCACAGTCATGTTTTAAAACCTGTCGGTAGTTCATTGATGTACATTTTGCTTTGATCCGCCTTCCTGTTAATTTCATGGAGGTTGCATATTTTGACTAGGAGGTAAACCACAGGGGCTCGTCACATGATGGGTTTATGTTTATAGCTAAATAACACTAAACTGAAGCATTTTCTAAAAATAATTTGGGTCTCTTTATAAAAATATTTATATATAGAGACCCAAATTATTTTTAGAAAATGCTTCAGTTTAGTGTTATTTAGCTATAAAAATAAAACCCACCATGTGACGAGCCCCTGCGAGAAAAACAGCCATAATATCTGTCAATGAAATGCGACTTCAAAGAAAAATGTCGGCTCGTATCGAGACTGTGATATTTTGTCGGCTCTGCTATGAAATCGTTTGATCTACAAGAAGTGTGTAGTGACATTTGTCATTTGTTTTAGATGGTTTAAGTTGGTTGATGATGCAACAATACTGAAATATTACACTGGAGGTAAAATTAGGATGTAATTTATAAATTATGGAATATGTTCACGATGGTTAGTGTTTTAATATTTATTTTACATTTACGTTAGTAAATATGAGAGTTTGTGTTATAAAATAATTAAAATTTCTGCATGCATCTAAACAAACTAGATATATGGTCTGTAATTCCTTTGAAATAATTCAAGGCCTATACGATTTTGATCTTGGTGTTATTAGTCAGTCTCTTGCCGTTTTGCTTATTTTATTTGAAATTTGGTAATTGTATGTCTTGTAAGAAATATTATTTGTCGAGTACAGTGTGGGGAATTATGACGTTACGTAGAATTATGCATAATCTCGTTAGTTGTGCATTAGGTTGTATATTTGCGCGGGAAAATCGGGTCATGTATTTTTTCGCGGGAAAATTGAGACAGGTATTTTGCGCGGGAAAATATAACGCGGATTCACTTATTAACGCGGTCGGGATGATGGACCCGCTATACCGCGTTATAAAGAGTCTGCAGTGTAATTACAAATATATTAAAATTATTTGATTTCATATAATCATAATTATGTAACGGTTGATCCGTCTAGGTTGACTTCCTATGTTGTTTTTAGACATAACTAGTGCATGCATGCAAATCGGCCCAAAATATTGGGACACTTTTTGAACAAATATTTTTATGCGACCCTTAATATTGGGACACGAAAAATTTTAATTATTTTTAACTGTCCCAATATTTAGGGTGATTACGGTATGCTTAGAAATAATAATAAAAAAATAACATTTACCTCTATACATATCTTGTAAAAAGGTTTAACTTAAATAATTTGGTCTGAAAAAAAAGTTTCTGAACAGGTTATGAATACACTTTTTAACTTAAAGAATTAATGCCTCTCATGTACAGACTCAATCTAACCAAATAATTACCGAAGTCGCCTTGTCCTTGTTTGTGCTTCAAATTTATGACATCAGTTATTGTAGTAATATGACAGATTGCTTAAGTTTGTTTATATAGATATCATACTAACGCGATGTTGTGTTGATGTTAAACATGCGAGGTATGTTTTTTTGTTGTTTGACGGCTTTTGTCAGCATGTCAGCATGTCAGTATTTATTATCAGTCTTCAATGTCATGCAATGATATAAAAGTATCGCACTGTAACCTTTATGGGAGTTTTAAACTATAGCATGTTTGGATATTTCTGAACATGATAGACAATAATATTTTTATTTATTTTTCCAAGGCCACGTTGCGAATCGAAAGCCGATCAGGAGGTCATTTTGTTTTAGTATCATTATGTCATGTAGTTTGATACGTTGAGAAGACATTCGAAGTTTTTGTCATGCTTTTCTTTATTTTCGACAAGTCTAACATAAAACCCAACACCTTGTTATTCGTTAATTTGTAATATTGAGGAGGGATTCTTTTCTTCGAGTTTCGAGTAGGGATCTTCGTGTTTCAAGAAGAAAACTTCGAGTTTCGAGTGGTAAATATCGAGTTTCGAGTTTAAATCTTCGAGTTTCTAGTAGGGATCTTCGAGTTTCAAGTAGCCAACTTCGAGTTTCGAGTAGAAAATATCGAGTTTCGAGTTTAAGTCTTCGAGTTTCGAGAAGACAATATCGAGTTTCGAGTAGGGATCTTCGAGTTTCAAGTAGAAAACTTCGAGTTTCGAGTAGGGATCTTCGAGTTTCAAGTAGAAAACTTCGAGTTTCGAGTTGAAAATATCGAGTTTTGAGTTGAAAATATCGAGCTTCGAGTTGAAAATATCGAGTTTCGAGTTGAAATCTTCGAGTTTCGAGTTGAAATTTTTAATTTGTATCACAATGCATTGTTTTATCTGTACTTAATCTAATCTCTGTCTTTATCTAACCATTTTTATCAAAGCGACTTTGAACTAAGGAAATTCTTTTGGAATGCATTGTAATAAAGCTTATTCAGAGACTTGTTATTTTTATCACATGATGTTATGTGATTGGTTTTAAGACGATATCGACATTAAAAAATTACTTATCAATTCAGTTGAGTGTTCTACCAAAGTACCAAGGCAAAAATAATATCCCCAACACAATTGAGTTCATTTAGCAATGATAGCATGAAGACGTAATCGCCAGAGCTAATCAAAAGTATTAAAAGAGGACTTTAAATGTTAGGTCTGACAGACTCTGACCTTAGATGGAAAGGGAACTTTTAAAGTCACCGAACACAAAAATATTAAAATATTTGCAGGCTCGTTTTATCGAGCCTGTTCATGGACAGTTATGGAAATGCATATTACTGCACACGCCCCAACTCAGTATCTACACCAGTGTTTAACATGAAAACATTGCAGTTTGATGGGGTGCATATGGCGGTGAAAAAGTAGTAAAAGCAAAAATCAAAAACACAAACTAGTTTTCAAATTTTAATAAATAGATTAACAAGATTTGTAAACTTTTTAAAGTACATATTAAGTAGTAAAATGTACTATTTTAGAGTCAAACTCAAATAGAAATTCGATCTTTAATTTCCTTTACAGGTTTTAACACTGTTTGGAATAAACATATGAATATGAATTCTTAAGACAAATTAGGTAAATCTATGCATTTTGCGTTTTAAATGAGGAAAATATGTTATTTGAAATAATAAAATATGTCTATACATGATCAAGGTTTAAAATTTCAGCAGTTGCTACAGATAGAATCAGATGATTTATCATAAGGTAAACCTTTATTCACAAATTATAGCTTATTTCTTTATTTTATCAATATCTAAGCAAAACGAAACAAGGGAAAATAATCTCCATTGACTTAACTTGACTTGACATTTAAAAAAATTATATTTAGCTACTTTCTTATGAACGTCCTAACCTCACTTAAGTCGAAATAAAGTGTATGGCCCATAAATTGTAAAGAAAAAAAGATATATTGATATTCTTTTAAATGACCCAAATAAACGAGCATTTTTACTCGACATAGAGATGATTCCATGGTGTTTTTTTCATACAATTTGATAAGTATTCTGTTTGTCCACTGGTATATGTCAGGATGCCCTCTTTGATTTAAATACCAAAGTATTCTCATACATTTGGGTGGCATACAGGCTCTTGCATGTTTACACATACATATCAGTGACCTCGGTAGAGCTCTAGGACTGAGTTTTTTATATGGTAGGGTATATTAAAATAATAATTTGATAAATTTGTTTAAATATTTGAAACCTTATTTTATTTTGGGATTCTAAAACTAAAACTCAACACCTGTCGCATAAACATTGTATATGTCAGCTTGATGACGTGACTTCTATTTAAAGAATAAACAAACATGTGTTTAACCTCCAGTTAAGGACTTTGAAAAAAAATGTTTAAAATCACTTTATAGATCATTTTTGGTTTAACGGGTTAGGGTTTAGGGTAATGGCGAATATTCTAAACCAATTTTCTGATAGGATTCACACATCACACATTTAAATATTTTTTGTGAATTGTTGATTTTGTTGTTAATTATTATGGTGTCAGCAGGAAACGTAAAAAAATGCCAACTCGAAACTCGAAGTTTTCAACTCGAGACTCGAAGTTTTCAACTCGATACTCGAAGTTTTCAACTCGAGACTCGAAGTTTTCAACTCGAGACTCGAAGTTTTCAACTCGAGACTCGAAGATTTCAACTCGAGACTCGACCTTTGTTACTTGAAACTCGAACATATAAACTCGAGACTCGAAAATTCCGACTCGAAACTCGAAGATCCCAACTTGAAACTCGATATTGTCTACTCGAAACTCGAAGTTCTTCTACTCGAAACTCGATTCTTAGAAACTGTAACATTCAATATTGAGTTGTAAGTGTTAACTTTGAACATAAAACCCTAACGAAGATGAGTTTAATTCTTATTGTGTAATTAAATACATTTTAATATTTTTATAACCAAACTGCAGCTTACCATTGAAAAATCAAACAATATAGTCTAATAAAGTGTCGTTGTTTGTAAAATACAATAAGTTATTATTTGGAATGATTTATTAAATTTTAAACCAACTGTCGCAACAGAATAAATCGCTATAAATAAATCAAGACATCCCTCAGGTAAGATAGAAACATACGATATTTTTCGAATACAATCTGTTGCGTAAACAACGCTATGTCAAATGCTTAATAGGACAATTGGAGCTAAAGTGATTTGTTCAAATCAAACAGAGGAAGCTATGGAATTTTACTTGACAAACCATTATGTGCATTATAACAGCCATTTAGATATATATGATTGCGAGGTATAATCCGTTGCATTTGTTTATGCCTCTTTTGTTTTGAGGCAGTGGAAACATCAGTATCACGAATCTAACACGTATTCGACCGAAACAACGGAGTTGTCCGGTGGTAAATCAAATGCGCTATTGATGTTTCGTTTCCAGCACAACAGCGACATATAAACAAGTGATTAAGATTCCCAACTAATTCCAAACCAATTTTCGTTGGTTGATAGAAGAGGTGTAAAGGACATACATCTTTTTAAAAATAATCTGTTCTGGGTGACGGGTCTTTCCAAACTCCTTAAACATCCCTCGTCCATATTGTGCTTGCGTGCGTGCGTGTGTGTGCGTGCACGTGTTATTCGTCTCTGCGAGTGGATAATACTTTGAGGAACATTTTCTGTCAACAATTTGGCCTCCCTCACATATGTTGTAACAAGAGTTTCTGCTGATTAATTGCTCTTGCTGTCATCTTCGGCCAACAAAACTAACTTTGTTGCCTATATATATTCTCCTAAATCACTTTCTTTGAAAGAGATTCTAAGTAATCATTATCATCTCACACTTCTTAATGCAAAATATTTTAAACACTTTAATCCCCTTCCTAACTATTGTTTGAAAAAAGTGAAATATGCATATCAGGAATCGCCACACTCACAAAACACAGCCTCCCTGCGCAACTAAAATGGAGAGAGAAAGAGAGAGCATGTTTTTTTTATAAGTATGTTAAGGTAAGACCTGTGTAATAGGCACTATTAAGAATAAAACATCTGATTATATTTTCATCAACTGCTTCATACCACTGACTTGTCTGCAAAATTTTAATGATTTTCACCGTGTAGTTTTTGAGATTGTTAGCTTTTTTATTTAAAAAAGTGAGAAAAAACTTGAAAGTATCCAAATTCTTTAATCGGTGACAAAATTTTTTGTTATTGATAAATTCAACCTTAATTTTTTTTACAGTTTATCCAAAATATGTTATATTTTACTAAACCAATTTAAGATGTTATATATAAATACAGAATTTATCTTAAAATGACATTTTTTGACCAAATAAATTAAAAAAATGCATTTTTTTTATATTTCACGAGACTAAATTAATGAAAATTGTGCAAAATCCTGATTGGTGCAATATACCAAACTTTACCATTTTTTAACTATATACCTTAAACAAAATTTAAACAAAATTTCAGAGAAGTTTACCGTCCAGTTTTAGAAATTTTCAAATTGATGACTTGAATAAACACTATTCTGATAGCGAAAACCCCTTTAATCTTGATTATTTTGCTTATTATAGTTTAAATCATGAGAATTTTATATTCAATGACAGAATTACACAGGAAAAAAAGAAATACGCCAATTATTTAAGCTCTAGGCTTACAAAAAAATTAGCTTCCAGTGGGATTTGAACCATGGACCTCTTGCATGATAGAAATCTACTCTAATTTACTACTATAGTTACCTCCCTTGGATACTCTTCTGGATATAGGTATTCATTACACAGGTCTTACCTTAATTCAAATACATGTAAGACGCCACAAACATGACAAACAATTAACGAAAAAGAGAAGCCTTGGGGTACCGCCTGGGAACGGTCAGTGGAAATACAAATTGCCACTGGGGGTTTAAACCAGGTTCTTGGGTGCACCAACCTCACTCTTGCCCCAACAGGTTGTCATATCAAAACACAGAGTGTTAACCTAAATACTCTCATTAAGTCAATTTTGAATGTCACCATTATACTTAAATCTATAGATCGGTTGTTAACAGTAATTGGAAACAAATAAGGGCCTGCCTACAGTTAGTAGAACTCTTTCATTGATGAACCCATTGGAAACTTATGCAATTTCATTTTTTCAATGTATAAAACTTAAAGAGTACTTCGCTTCAGACTCAATTCGCTCGTTAAGTAAATATTTACATGCCCCATAACAATGTTTAAAATTCTTCTGCAACAGATAACATAGTTATCAATTCAGTGAAACCTTCTCCGTTTTGTTTTCAATTTCGTCTGTGTTCTGTCGTTCTAAAGACCACCCTGCAAAGTTTAATACAACGCTACAACATTCATTAGGTGATATACGATTGTCGCAAGTAGTAATGCTTGCTTTGATTTTTCGTTTCGTTTATTTTCGGATCCCAAATGATCATGAAATGATATTGCCCCTTCTAGGGAGCGAACGCGTTCGGCGACAGCGTCTAGCTTTGCAATGCTAGTTATACAACCTATTGACCACACCAAAAAGGTTAATCCACGATGAAGCCAATTGCATTTTGTTCAAAACTTGAAATCTGATGGTTGATAGTGGTGGACGTTAAACGCGTATAGAGGCATCTTCATCAACGGACTTAATCGTATAAATAGAAAATGTATTAATAAATTAACAAATTTTTTTTTGTGGCTTCAAGTGGCCATGTAGGCATTAATGAGAAAAGAAAGCTGGCTAACCATTGATTTCCAAGGAAATTATGGCGCATTCTTCCATTTCTTTTATAATAAATTATATTGACAAAGCAGATTTTAATAAGTTAAGAGCTATGACAACTTTTAAATTATATGGCTATGCGCAATCGCCGTACAGCTTCGTTTCACTGTAATACAATGTAATTTTCAATTCGTTTTCATGGAAGCTATTTAGATACAGCACTGACGGAATGGACCCCAAACTAACGCTTATGCATATATGACATTAACTTTATGATAGCAAAATATAATCACGAAGCCTTATTCCACGTTAGATATAATATTGAATATTTATTAAATGAAAATCGGGACAAAAAGGAACACCAACAAATTGAAAGCGTTCTGGCAAATCTACAATATTATCATGTATACCTGAAATGATAAAGTAGAAAGCGTTATGCGTATGTTAAATATTTACATGCAACTGGGAATCCTTAAATGTAAACTTTTCTGAAACTACTTAAATATTTCAGACAGTAATGCATTATTTCACATTTAAGTCATTTGGGTAGAAAAGTTGTTGTAACATGAAAAATAACTTGCTAGGAAAGAACATATCAGCTATACAACTTAAATGTACATTAATATGTAATTTATCAAATATTAAATGTACTCTTTCACATCAAAATGTTATCTTTTTGAAGTAAAGGTCATGTCATCGTGGAACCAATAAGATAAGTTTTTAATCTTGTTCACAAGCTCAAATACACGACCTAAATATGTTTCCATTTTATTTAGTACTTATACATGTACATGTTATTAAAGCACTTGTTTTGGACGGATCGCCGAATACGGAATGTCCAGAATTAGAACAACAGTTGGTCGACAGTCTTCAGACAATAAAATTTCTACGGGAGGAAATTAAGCTTCTACAGGTTATTAATTTAAAGAGTATTTTTTGTTAATTGTTTTGTTAAAGATGGTGGCTTTTTCATTCACTTAATCAATTTGTGTTTCTTGACATCAAATGTTTGAGCAAGCATATGTGCGGCATGCGAATTCTCAACATATGAAATTTGTAATTTCATTTCTTAAATGTTATACGTTTTTGCTCATTAAACAGCAAAAACGCAACAAAGTTTACAAAAATAGAACCAAATTAAAACTTTCAATTCTTTGAAATTATAGCAGATGACATGTAGGTGTCACAATGGATGGATACATAGTAACGGTTCATGTTACTACATGCCTAACGAGAAACATAGCTGGACCGACGCGCGCTCAGTGTGTCAAAGTCTCGGTGCTCATCTAGCTGTCGTTACAACTCCAGAAGAAGATGCAATTGTCCGTGATATCATTTACAAGTAGGTATATTCCAGTCAGCCTGCACGGAAGTAAACACTTCTGGATAACAGATTATACTTTAGGTTTAAAACTCAAACTATTTAAACATGTTTGCAGGGCATATTTTGTCCTTTTGACCAAAGTTTAACAAGTGATCATCTAATTGTGATAGGACTAATATCCCTTAGCCATTACCTGGTGTGGGTTGCGGAATGCTCATTCCTTCATCCCCAACATTTTTCAGAATTAAGCTTTTAAAAATAACCGTTGTTATAGAAGCATGCGATGTCCATTCTCCCTTCAAATATTTAAAGACGTTTATTATGAATGAAACAATTGACATAAAGCAGCATGAGTGGACCTACCTCCCGCCACACCTCATTTTGGCAATTTTTAATACGTGAACGTTGTCGTTTTTCGTTAATTTTGTGAGGTTATATCTTTTTTTAAATCATAGATAATTGTTGAATAAAAATACCAACAGGTAAAAGCGACTGTCACGCTATCACGTTTTCCCGTGAGGTGACTCAATTGATATTGTTTTCAATGGTGGCATTTCATTGAATGCTTTATACTGTGATATTTTGACGTTTATTCCTTTGTATAGATTAAGATCTATGTAAGGCAGAATTTCCTCGTCGACTGTTTAAGGTTTATGTTATTGGTGCTCTATATCATTTTTTGTGGCTTGTCCTTATATGTGCATATCGCAGTTTATTCAGTTGATTTACTAATTGTTTACAAATACCGTTGTGTGAATTTGTTTTTCGCTTTCTCGTCTTCATAATTCAAAAATGCAACCATAAGCACAATTTGTGATTTTTTATTATTATTTTAAGCAGTTAAATATTGCGTAAAAAACTAATACGGTGTTTATAATTTTAAACAGAGCCAAAAATACTAGCATTGCCTACGAGGGAGTTACATACGTTTGGCTGGGTGGATTTGATACAGTTACCGAAGGACATTGGCACTGGGTCACCGGTGAACCGTTCAACTACACAAACTGGAGAATTCCAAATCCAAATGATCCAAATCCAAATGAAAATTGCCTGGATTGGAGTTTGGGAGGCTGGAACGACAATAGTTGCTCTCAAACTTATTATTTTCTATGTGAAATGTAAGATGTAATGGAAACCATTAAATTATAAAACGAAATCACATCGTTCATACATGTAGCACGATAGTACTGATGCCAGGTAACATCATCATTAATTAATGATAATGATCATAGTTTGTGTCGTGACGAAACACATCGAGTAGTCTATCAGTGATTTCTTGCGAATAAGTTGGTTTAAAGTTACACCTATTGAATCCACTTAGTTTGAACGACACACACTTTTTAGATATAAGTTGTTTATTACACATAATCTAAAAGTGACCGTGTCTTCGAGAGACCAAATGAAAAGTTGTTTGCTTGTGCCAATGTTTCCATTACGATAGACATCTATACTGCGTAAATATAACATTTCTACACCTATTTTTAACGACGGTAGACGCAGATCTTATATATTATTAACAAGTGCAATTCCAAGAGGTGAAACTGTTTTAGTTGTCTAAAATGTCATTCTACTATTAAATCAAATGTTAATTGTAGAATATTTACTGTAAACATAAATTCTGAAGTGGGTTCAAATGAGAACCTGTGCTTCCTAGAATCTACTTTAAACCCCAGTTGCAACTTATTTCGCCAGTCATATATTTATATCACCGCGTGCTTTCGTATGACAACTTGCTTTTTTCTGTACTAGAAAAACACAAACCTCTGTCGAACTATTTCACTGACTGTTCGCTCATTCATTCATAACCTTATATTACCTTGTGATTACAAACATTTATGACGTGTATTATAAATATTAAAGGCAGCACATTTCTAATCTTGAATTCCGTAATTGATAAGAATTGTTGTATGAAAACGCATATACTCTAACTATAGTCTGGTTTGTCATTGTTTTTGTTGTGTTTTTCTTTTTGTTTTTATGTTTGCTATTGTATTATTTGTTTGTTTGTTTGTTTGTTTTTTCAATTTATTGTTAGTTGCAATTGTAAGTATATAAAATATCGCGTACCTTCGACAATCTGAAACTCTATGAGCTTTCATGATTGTATCGTTAATCCGTTCACACATTATTGGCCTACTTCATTTACAACTGTTTGTATCCATAGATACCTGTCGCAACTATCTCGTAAAAATCGTGCAACCCAAAACTTACTACCAGACCAGACTGTCGTGAGGCCCGGGAAGTGCACGCTCGTTTCTTCCAATTAAATCGTAATAACGCCATTATTCTTCTTTAAACCTTATATCTGATACTTAAGGAACATAACATCAAGACCAAAATGATAATATTTTTTTCATAGTATGCACATGCGGTTCAAAACGAAAACAACAGTAAGGACCTAATTTGATTTTTTTTGGGTTTCAATACAAGGAATGAAACCGAAATTTATTATTTTTTACTGTTATATTTTTTGCATTCCTGCTTTGATATATGGAAATTACCTGCGTTTTATCAAACGAATATTTAAACAACGCAGTTATAAATACATGCACCAGTTTTTTTTTATAATGGTCTATGTTTAGTATAATTGTTAAAAAAAACTTTAAATTGTTAGTTTTTTCACCAAAAATACAGAAGTTATGAACTTATAATGAACTGCATAAAAATCATTGATAATTTTAACAAGATTGTCGATAAAACAGCGTTTCAGGCTACTATTTTTTAATATGGTCACACTATTTTGATTGTAATTGCATAACGATTTTTAATGTCTCATAACGTAACGTATTTTACGTGTTACTTCTTAGTTAATTTTAATTCAGTAACACAGTTTATGTATATGTTATTGTAGTTACGTGACGTATTATTATATATTGCATTGTCCAATTCAATTGTAATATTGTAATTCGATAACAGTTATTTAAAGGTAAAAAACAATGATCACTATTGATGTTTACAAATTTAAGGAGTTATTTAACATGTTTGAAATATACCATTGAAAGTTTGCTAAGCACCAAGCTAACCACACACCACCGTGAAGTTTAAATTTAAAAAAAGGCGTTGAAAATCGTTTAGGGTTGTATCGAGGGCCCAAGTGTACACATATTCTTGATTGACAGTCCAAACAAGGTGACACCATGTATTTTCATACTGCTCATTTTTTTCTCATTTGAGACCCCTTGCGGGTAACCCCTTTTATTTATTTTATACATTATCTGTTTACATGAAACACAAAACATATGTAATTTAATAAGAAAAAAAGGAAGTAAACTTGCTAAATAGTTCTTATAACAAAATTAAGATGAGAAAAAAAATAAAACGAAAATTTTCAGTAGAAGACAAAAAATATGTTTTGATCGTGTGTGTTTTCTCTGAGGAAAACGAAGCAAAAAATAACAAACATCTTATAAATGATTGTGCCCCTAGCTGGGAGCGAACCCGCACCGTCACGGCGACAGCGCCTAGCCTTGCAATTCCTGCGACGCAACTTATTGAGCTAACCTGGACAACCCCCATAAAAGGTTGATTGGATAGCCCTGATATACGTAACAATCACTGCATGACATCGGTAACGGGTTATTTTACTGATAACAGTACTGACTATATGTACGGGGAGACTTTACGGCCGCCACACTGCACAAATAGCGCTACTGTGAATTTCAAATGATAGTGCCTCTAGCTGGGAGTTTATAAGGTTTAAGAAGTCTATTAATTTATAAAGCTTTGCCATTTAATATTATGAATTTTTATCTTGTAATTACACAGTGAAGTCTCTCTTTCCAAAGATATTTTGTAATCTATATATTTTTGAAGAATATCTATACATGGTTTTTGTTTCACTAGTTTCATTTTATAATTATAAAATTTAAACAGAATTATTATATTATTTAAACAGTCGCTGAATTGACCAGGTTTATCAATACCTTAAAAATATTTTGAAGACTAAACCTAATATTTATATTTGTTGATTTAAGATAATCCCTTGGTTTATTCCATAATTTTGAGTTATGTGACACTCCAAAAATAAATGTTTCAAAGTTTCGCTATGCATACAAGAAAACAAAACAAGTTAATCAGGAGTTATCACTCTCACAGATGGCTTTGTTGATGCAGTTGACATATTTCAAATATATTAGTAAAATTGACAAGTACTTTCAATGTTATAGGCAACTTTAAGTACATTTCAAAGTCATTTAAATGGGGCATGAGTTAAAAGACAGTGAAACAAGTGTTACCATTCTTGTTGTCAAAAATGAATTTGTTCATGAAGATAATATCATTTAATTTTGCAGCTAATAGGACAAGGACTTATAGATAACATGAATTTCCATATTTAAGTCATTTGACAGGGACATAATTCCAAAAATGGTCAAACAGGAGTTATCATTATTGTTGTTACAAAAGGCTTTGCTTATGCAGATGATTTATTCCAAGTATTAAGTTTATAGGACAAGTAATTTCAAAGTTTTAGGCAACATTAGGTTTTATATTAAAGTCATTTGAAAGGGTCATAACTCAAAAATAGTGAAACAGAAGTTATCATTCTTGTTGTCAGAGACGGTTTTTTACAACAGATGATATGTATTCCAAGTATTGTTAATGGGAAAATAACTCAAAGTTATAAGCAACATATAGTTTTATTAAATTCATTTGAAAATTGCATAACTAAAAAAATAGTAAAACAGGAGTCATCATTCTTGTTGTCACTGATGGCTTTGTTCATGCAGGTGATATATTCCAATTATTTATTTGATATGATAAGTAATTTGAAAGAAATAGGCACTAAGTTCAATATTAAAGTTGTTTGAAAGTGAAATAACTAAAAACATACCAATACAGGAGTTATTATTCATGTCGTCACAGAAGGATTTGTTCATGCAGATGATATATTCCAAGAATTGAGTAAATAAGACAAGAACTTTCAACGTTATAGGCTGCATTAAGTTTCATATTAAAGGTCCATAATAAAGTCATTTGAAAGGGGCATAACTCAAAAAATACTGAAACAAGAGTTATCATTCTTGTTGTCACAGATGGCGTTGTTCATGCAGATAATATATTCCAAGTATTTAGTTAATAGGACAAGTACTTTTAAAGGTATAGGCAACATAATATTATGTTTCATATTGGAGTTTGGGGACTACCGGAGGACGGCGCGGGCGACGACGACGACGACAACGACGACGTCGCCAGACAATAGGATCCCTATATGTCTACCTGCTATCGCAGGCGACACATAAAGGTATATATTTGTTGGTATTAGACGCATAAGAAACTTATATTGAAAACTTCTTAATGCTGTATCGATTGTCGCTTTGAATGGTATTAATTAAATCAACACTTTTCCACTCTTTATTGGTGTTTTCTTCAACTGTTTGTTTCCATTTAATTTCTACACTCACATTTTCTTTTTTAATATCATTTATTTGAATATTATACAAATCGTTGTTTGGTTTCTTGATACTTCATTTTTCTCTAAAGGTAACATATCTATTTTGACTGTGTTATTAAAATTTCTTCCAATTTAATTTTAAGAAACTTATTTATGGAGTTCAATATTTTATGATAATCAAGAAAATCAATTGTGGAAAGGTTATATAGGAATTTAGCTTCGGAAAATGAATAAAATCTACCTATTCTAAAATTGAAGAGCTGTTCAATGAAAAGAATGCCCTTATCTTTCTTTAAAAAACACAGTCGTATTTCCGAATTTTATTTCAGAGTTATTCCATATCACATGTTTATTTGATTTAATATTATTTTGGAAACTTAAAGTCTGAATCTTAAACCACGAAATTAATATGTCTTGAAGAAATACGTTTTCCTGGCAAATCTCCCTTATATCTTTTGACATTAAATTACAGTCAAACACAAAATTCCCACCGTATTGGTTTAATTTTTTTCATAAAAACATTTCCAAACTCCTTTATTGGTATGGTCGATAAATCTTTTTACCCAGCATGCTTTTATGGAACACTTACACACATTAACATCTGTTAATTTTACGCCACCTTCTTCAAAACATTTTGTCATAACATTTCTTTTAATCTTGTCTGGTTTTCCAGCAAATTTAATGGTAACATTCTGATATTCCCTTTTATTAATTCCCATAATAAATCTGGTTCTGATCCTTTATTAAAATTAACTGTCGTTTGTATACACTGTATTATTTTTTCATTATACTCTTTAATTAGTATAAGGCTATTACTTAGTTTGAAATATCCAGGTCCTCTTTTTTGCTTTTGTATATCAAAGTGGAAGTATACCATCGAGTGATCCGTTCTGAATCCCTGTTTTATTTGACATTACACACATTACTAGGAAGAAATCTAATCCACAAAAGATTGGAGGTTTATTATTTTAAACAATGTTTTTAGGTTGGATTTAAAAATCTCCATATTTCAAATTCAAATTCAAAATTTAATGTGATTCTGGCCACCGGCCCATACATAAGTACATATATATACACTTATCAACTTTTCTAAGTATACACCTGCGTACTGGGGCATTACTGGCTTGATAAGTGAACTATTGCTCTAAAACTTTCAATAAAACATGCAGAAAACACTAACTGAATTATAAGTAAAAAAATTTTCAAAATGACAGACAACTGACTGCTCAGAACCATTTAGAGTACTGGCACCCACAGAATACAAATTCACATCAGTAAATAATGAGTATGCCCACCAGCGCTTATAAATGCAAGGCACATTGATCTGATTGAATTCATACAGTTCTTTATGGGGAATCTTATGCCCAAACCTAAAGAACCGCAGTTCCAAGTTGGCGAAGATTGCATGGTTTGTCCCTCCCGTTTCGTACTCCACTGCCAAGATCAGACCACAGTTTTTCTTTTGAATTAAGATCCGGAATTTTAGCCCACCATTGACATATTCTTCGGTGTTCAATTCAAGAAAAGGTCTGGTGTTCGCCGAAAGATGACACGGTGTACCATCATGTATTTACTGCATGCACCTATGTGCTTGAAGACATGGAAGTACATTCGGAACAAGGACTTGTCGCTGATATTCTTCAAAATTTAAGTTCCCTTGGATTAAAACCACTTTTGCATTGAAATACCAGCCCACAGCATTAAAACTGATCCACCACAATAAAAAAATGCGCTTCAACAATATTTTCGCGATTTAACCGATCACCACTGAAGGTGGTGAAACGCGTATTAACTGATTTTGTGAATTTGTATTACGTGGGTGCCAGTACTCTAAATGATTGTGAGCAGTCAGTTGTCTGGCATTTTGAAAAATATTTTACTAAAAAATCAGTTAGTATTTTTTGCATGTTTTATTGAAAGTTCTAGAGCAAAAAGTCTATTATCAAGCCAGTAATGACCCAGTACGCAGGTGTATACTTAGAAAAGTTGTTAAGTGTACAAGTTACATAAACAGTATTGTGTGAGACAGATCAAGTATTAACAAAAAGATCATAAGTTGATAATTATCGATAGCAGATGCTAAAATACGGCTTAAAAGCAAGAACACATATACAAGTTTACAGGAACAGTATTGATTGAGAACGATCAATCAATTTTTAACAACAAAATCATAAAATAATAATTTTCAATAGTAGAGAGCAACATGATAACATGCGACCCATAATCAAGTACACATATACAAGATTGCAGAAACAATATTGCTTAAGAATGATCGATTATTAAGAAAATGAACATAAGTTGATAATTACCAGTAGCAGAAAACAGCACGATAACATACACTATTCAGTAACAACAGCAATATTGTAAAATAACGGTAATAAGACACCGGCCTTGTCGAAACGAAAAACAAGACTGGTGTATAAAATACGACTAAATATGTGCCAAGTACATGAAAATATATATAAGCAATTGTGCTGTTGATCTAGTGTATCTCGGACAGGGAGAAAACTATCACAAACGCTCGAAGCTTTTTAAATTTGCATAAAAATAAAAACTGCACATTGATTAACGTTTATCTTAACATAACTCCATGGTAAATAAACAGAGCTAAATGTTTTATTGTTTGTTCATTTTTGCTGGCCATTAATATATTAAATTTATTAATAGTCGGGTTTTCATAATATTTTTTAATTATGTACATTTCACGTTGGGTTAACAAGTATGAAGTGATATTCATCTTCTACGCAAGATATACTTTGAAAAAAAAGAGACTACCTATCCAAACCAATGTGTCTACCTTTTTTAATCATTAGAGAGTAAGACGAAGTTCTAAATGCAGAAATAAAAAAATCTATATTTTTTAACATAAATAAGATCCGGATATTTTTTAAACTTAAACTCAGATTTAAATGATATATAACACCATAGTTTACTTTTATTTGAGCATCCCCTGACCATCGCTGGATATACTGGTGTTTCAAACGGAGTGTATAATTTTATAGAAAACTTCTGTAATTATCAACATACTGGTTTTTCCAAACAAATCCATATCCATTCATATATAAATGCAACTTAACTTTTGAAACCCAGTTAGTATAACCAGTACTATTATAATATAAAATCATATCATACATTTTCTAACATATCTACTAGAGGGCATATTTAGGAAGTGCAGCCAAAATTTAATACAACTTCGAGATGTTAAAATATGCATACATGAGGGTATCTCTCGCAATTGTAATATGAATTTCTGAATTTCAGTTCACTTCTGTATTAATTTTTGGCTCACTTACACTTGTTCTGGTAGCGACACAAATTTCATGAGTTTTCGAAAATTTCATATGTTCAAGCAAACATTTTAAATATTGTCCCCCAATGCACATTCAGTCCAGCACAGCTCCACATCGTCTGTAGTAAGGGGCCGGCCTTTGGATCACCTGTGTTATCTTTGGCCCAAAGTTTAAGCATGTTGAAAATTCTCATCGCTGTCGTCTGGTTGTCTAAACTGATGTGCTCGATTTGTACATGGTTTAGTCCCAGAGAGTATCCGAGACTTTGCCAGCTTTCCCCAACAGAGTTGGCTATGCCAATGAAGTCTTGATCGGACAATATCTTGTTGCTTGCTCTTTGAAGAACTTCCGGAAGCTCTAACTTAACTTGAATAAATAGTTTAGTCATTAGTAGTTTCAAGCAAAGAAATTTAAATATCAAAATATATAAAAATATTTGCGTTCCATCTAATATCTTTTTCACATCTCGTAAGTATAAATAAGTAGGATTTTAATACGGTGAATTGAAAATGAAGCAGCTTGTACATTTTCAGACTTTTCCTTACTAAAGATAAGAAACACAAAAAAGTTAAAGAAGCAAAATCATTGAAATCACAAATATTATAGGGCCTACTGATAACACAGGATTTATTTGTCTCCATGTTACTGTTTAATCTTCAAACTTTATTAATTTTATCTTTTATGGTTTTATTCGGAACGAAGCTCCTTGAGAGTTTGATAGATATGTTGACGTTTGTGGTTTATTTAAAATGATTAATAGTAATTAAATGTCTTCATATTTTAGTTTCGTTTCTTTTCATCTTGTATCCGAACATTATTCATGTTTCTACATCTGAAATAGATCGATTTTTAACAAGATGTCCTATTATATAAAGACAGTCGTATTGAAAAAAAGGTTTTTAATTGGCTGAAATAAACAAGACCGAGTTGTCAAAACAGTTTTGTGGGCTTGTCGGTTTTGCTTTTAAGGGCTATGATGTAAGTGTATCACCAGGACGCATGCTTGTTTATTCAAAACTCGCTGTAAGAAAGTGTCCTGTTCAATTGAATATTTACAAGGGTATTAAAAATTCCTAAATATGTTCAGTCAAGAGTTCTGAGCATTTATTATCAGAAACATTTTTAGCATCCTCTAGTGGAACTCTACAAAGGTTGTTAAAATTATTTCCCAGAGGTCAAAATTGGCCCCGCCCCAGGAGTCACTTCATTTTATATAGACTTGTATTGGAAATCTTAAAAAGCTTCTTCTCACAAACCACAATGCGTACAGCTTAGATATTATGAAAGTAGCATTGTCTAATGGATGTCTACCAAGTTTGTTCAAATTATGTCCCCTGGGCAAAAATCTGCCACGCCCTAGGGTTCTCTTGGTTTTCATATAGTTATATAGGAAAAACATGAAAAATCATTTTTCTCAAAAACTAATAGGACTAGATCTTAGATATTTGGTGCTGAGTATTGTGTAGAGCCCATTTATCAACTTTGTTTAAAAGTTGGCCGTGGGGTCAAAACTGTCCTTTCCCCGGGGGCCCTTAATATGTGAAAAAGGCAAACTTTAAAAATCTTTCTACTTGAAACCTCAATGCCTACAGCTTAGATATTTTGTATGTAGCATTGTCTAGTGGATGTCTACCAAGTCTGTTCGAATTATGTCCCCTGGGCGAAATTGGCCACGCCCCAGGGTTCTCTTAGTTTACATTGATTTCTTTAGGAAAACATGAAAAATCATTTTTCTCCGAAACTAATAGGACTAGACCTTAGATATTTGGTGTTGAGTACATGTATTGTGAAGAGACTCTTAACCAACATTGTTTAAATGTTGGCCCTTGGGTCAAAATTGGCCCCGTCGTGGTTGCCCTTAATATGTAAAAATGGAAAACTTAAAAAATCTTCCTACTTGAAACCTCAAAGCCTTGAGCTTACATATTTGGTATGTACATGTAGCTTTGGTTAGTGGATGTCTACCAAGTTTGTTCAAATTATGTCCCCTGGGCCGAAATTGGCGACGCCGAAGGGTTCTCTTAGTTAACATTGATTTATATAGGAAAACATGAAAAATCATTTTTCTCCGAAACTGATAGGACTAGACCTTAGATATTTGGTGTTGAAGATTGTGAAGAGACCCTTTACCAACATTGTTTTAATGTTGGCCCTGGGGTCAATATTGGACCCGCCCCGGGGTCCCTTAATATGTTAAAAAGGCAATTTTTAAAAGTCTTCTTACTGGAAACCTCAATGGCTTAAGCTTAGATATTTGGTATGAAGCATTGTCTAGTGGATATCTTCCAAGTTTGTTCAAATTATGTCCCCTGGGCCAAAATTGGCCACGCTCAAGGGTTCTCTTAGTTTACATTGATTTATATAGGAAAACATAAAAAATAATTTTTCTCTGAAGCTAATGCAACTAGACCTTAGATATTTCGTGTTGAGTTTTGTAAAGAGACCCTTTACCAGCATTATTTAAATGTAGGCCCTGGGGTTGGGCTTAGAGTACTTTTGTACTCAGGTGAGCGATTATAGGGCCATGATGGCCCTCTTGTTTTATCTCACTAGTGAAAAATAACTTAGAGATTTGTATTGCACATTTTAAGAACTATACAAGGTTTATGAAACATATTAAGAAATGAAGCATAAAAAGAGGATTTGATAAGATTAAAATTTATCAGCAAATATGTTACTCCAATTCACACACGGAAATGGTAATTATAAAAAAGACAAAACCAAAACATGAAAATTGAAGTGGTTGCATTGAGACCAAAACTAATTATTTAACAAACATAACGGGATATTTTTGTTACATTTATATATGTGTCACTTTGTTCTTACCTTCTTTGACAAGTCTGGTGATAAATGTCAACATGTCATCAAGCTTGGGCGCCCCTAGGATATGAGCAAGTGTTCGGCATGTTTCTGTTTATAATAGATCATATACATATGATTATAAAACGCTAGCCAGGTTACACAAAACTAGAAAAAAAATATGTTTTTCAAACAGTGCAGTACATCCACTATAAGGTAGCTCACTGGAATTGGTATTTGATCTCCAGAAATACTTTAAATTCATAATTTAGCTGGCATTCATATAATCATTGTACACTAATCAAAAGTTCTAAGTGCACACTTAATAAATGTTGATTTTCCGAAATATTTGATTGCATCTTTCAAAATATTGTAAATAACAATGAAGGAGTATCAATATCCTATTGGCCCACCCAAACAAATTTGAATCTGCTTAGCGCAATTAAATATTAAAACAAATTTTGCTCACTGGTACATAGAAAGCAATTCTCAAATAAATAATCAACGCATCCGCTATCAACTGTGACCATTTTCTCATCTTTGTATCATCAATATTTGATGTAAATCTAAAGGGCGTGTTGTGGTTTGTCATTCAATTGCAATACAATAACTTCCTGTACCTTCATAAAGTTCTGATGAGCATAATGAGACAACACACTCTTCTCTGTTTTATCCATAACGTGTTAAAATGGATGTCAGTGAGAAAATTATTTTTTCCTTACGTTGGTTTGTGCCAAAGGTTTTTGAGTGGTATAGCGGTTTAGAACGAGGATAGATATGTCACACCCTTTCCAAATGAAAAAAAGTAATTATTTCGATAAAATAGACCGGTAATTCGGACAGTTTTAATATTTCTGACGAAATAAACGTGATTTCCGAAAAACTCGATTTTGAAATTTAATTGATTTCTTTTATTTTAAGTTTTAGAGTTTTAAAAATTGGGCACTTATCAAACAAATGCTATTCTAAAATTTTCGTTTTCACGTTCTTTTACGTAACTATTTAATGACGTTAGTGAGTAACATCAACGTTCAATGTAAGCAACTTTATCAATGTAGAAAAAATTTAGATTTTTTTCTTATAACGATAAAGTATGCAAAAATGAGGCATTTCTTTTGCATTTACGAATAACATTAGGATGTTTATTTATTATAAATTTAAAGTTGTGCCAGTTACAAGCATTTTGACGGAACTGTCGACAAACGTTCCATAGTTTTAAAATGTTGGTGTGTTTTCTGAGATCGTCCAGTATCGGTGAACATGTGGAAAACAAAATTGGTTGAAAAGAAGTCAATTTCGATTGCCGCACGGGGACGACGCATAAAAAGGGTGTGCCGACGTAGATGACGTATAAGGTAAAACAAATGCACAGTTTTCAGATAATTTTTATTGTTTGATCTTATTTTACATAATGTCAAACTTTCTATTAATTATGATAATTTTACTTTGAGACATTTAACATTAAAAAGTGTGCACTTGTAACTTTTGACAAGTGTATATAAACCGATTGTATCATCTACCAGATAAAGCGAGCTGATTGCATGGCTGCGATATAAACAACGGAGTTTATCGCATTATTTTTAGTGGCTTCAACAACAACAAAAACTGTAAATAATATTTTGTATAGTAATTTTTAGTTGTAATATCATTTGATTTATAGGCACTTATTGGGATAAAAATTTGCAAAATAGCATTCAGTCACAACAAGATCTGGCAATGACCCACGTGATTGTGACGAATCATTGTTATTTTGTATAAATACAAGCTTGGATAAACCAATAGATACTAGTATTATGTTTCAATGTTTCTATGGCATAGATATAAAGGTTGTTACATTACAACATTGCTTTTAATCAATTAATGACTGTATCATTTATAGCATCAATAAACTAATAGTTACGAGCGTATAGTGAACTCACATATTTCTGTTGCATCATTTAGTGTGATCTGTTTCGAATTTTATCTAATAATCTGTATCATACATGGAGTAAGCACTTTCAGTGATTTTATCATGTTAATGCTTTTAGGTAAGATTGAAATGATAGTGTCTCTAGCTGGGAGCAAACCCGCACCGTCACGGCGGCAGCGCCTAGCCATGCAATTCCTGCGACGTAACCAACTGAGCTAGCCGGGACAACGCCTTCATATACCGGTATTGTCTATACAAATCGGGTATAATTGGAGAAATAATTCAACATTATTTTACCAAGACAACTTGTACTTGTATTTGTGTGTTGATATGAGAACCTCTTGGGACAAGCGTGAGTTTGATGCACCCTAGAACCTGGTTTAAACCCCCCGGTGGCAAATTATTATGCAACTGACCGTTCCAAGGCGGTACACCCAAGGGGTATTAATTTACTTTATAATCAGCTCAAACTATCAATATTTGAAATCAGTTTATTTTACTCTGACTTTGTTTGACACACCTTTAAAAAAGCAATCAGCGAACTATATGCCTTCACCTTTTTATGTTCGACCAAAACTTTTTAGGAAGTCGACCTATAAACAATCAAATCAATAATCAATGTTAGTAAAAATTAAAAATACTGCAATTATCACAGTATCTATCTGCCAATCAAATATAACATTGATTACATTTCAAGTCCGTTCATATGAACTAAGGGAACAATAATTAGTCTTACGCCATTTTTATACATATCTGCACATGAAGCATAAAACTGATCATTCATTTATAATCATGAATCTTTAGTTTCATAACAATAACTTTGAACTAACCTTAGACTGTGTTACGGGCTGTGTGCTACACTCACTGATTATAAAACACCTTTAAATTAAGGTAGATAAAATTAATTCGTGTCGCTGCAGTATTTAGAGGCACGAGGCCGTTATATTTAATAAATTATCAGTTTTCTGTACGAAGGACTTTAAATAAATGGCTTTTACATCAAGTATTGGTTCTAAAATCCGAAAAATATACCGTAATCATCTTTGAAAAATCGCTATAACTGATACACACAAATCACTGTAAACATTCCAGTGATTGAGTTATCATGTTCTATAAATGATACAGTCTGGGTCGGACCTACATGCATGTTTCGTCTAATGTATTGATGTTTAATTGATCAGCTATGGTATATGTTTATTGTAAGAATTAAAACTAACATGTTGCATCATCACTAGCTTGAGAATACCTCTTAAAACCTGTAAAAGCATAAGCATTTACCCTGGTTTTAGAACAGTATACATTGCAAATGGTACTTGTTGTGGGTGATTTGGGCGTTTTTTTTTTTTAAAAAGCATCTTGCATTCAAAAGCGAACAATGTAATCAATATCGAGAGCTATAACATTCGCCTTTTATAACAAATATTTATTGGTTGTGTTTCTCATTACAATACATAAAAACTCGCCTCACATTTGAACTGTCTTCTAAATTTTTATGACAATCAGTTCGCTATATCCGTTACGGTTTATATACAGTGATATTAGTAGTAGTATTTTTCTTAACAAAACTCAAATAGTTTATTATTCACATTGTCCTGCGTAGTGAGTTTAATCAGATACATTCCAATTTATATTTTGTTAAATATTCCTGCCGAACTATAAGTACTAAAGGCAGAAAAGATATGCAATATTCGCCAGATAATGTCCATCCAATATCACTTAATTTAACAATTAACCATCAAGTACCACATGTTAAAGATCCTTGTATATTTAACGGTAGATTTTAAGAAACATTTCTTAAAGACCCAGTTACTTATAATTTTTCGTTTTGCGAATGATTAAATAAAATTAACATCTAAACCGAGTCTACAAGCAGTATTTTTTTAAAATAATATTGAATAAGAACATATTTGTTTTAAACACAATTACCGTTTTAGCCTAATTAGAACACTTATTGTTGTAAACGAGCATTTTATTGCGTCTCGTAAAATGATACAGTATCGATATATGTGAAAAAGAATGTTAATTTTCAAAACTTTTATCTATTTTCACATAATTATTTTGGACTGTATAAATGGTATGGTCGCCATTGAATTGCGAAATACATATATGTGGGTATAATCTATCAGCGCTTCATAAAATCGACTAATTTGTCGAGCTAATCTAGTTTCGTAGGTTGAGTATATTTTGTTCACTTCAAATCAATGTCCTTGACAATGGTAGGTTCATCATTTCGGAGGACAGCGTTATAACCTGTAAGGGTAGGTATAAGTTTGGTGCCCCCCCTAATGTTTTGCGACCGTCCATTCCAATGTGGTCACAAAAGTTTGTGTTGCCATTTTTTGACTTTGATCGTATTATAAACAGATATCCTTATTTTCTCTGTTGTTTTCTGAGTGTGGCTACTCCTAATAAGCATACTTTTCATTTTCATATTTCATTTTTTATAGAGGTATTGGAATCTGACTTGCAATCCTGAGTTTTATTGTCCAAGCATTACAAGGTGTGATAGTTTTCTACGTTTGTTTTTCAATTGCAATACTCAAAACACGATTAATTGTTTTACATCAGACATTGTACAACAAGATGAAAATACTTTTTTTCAAAAACATTTGCTTAAAAGCCTAAAAACGTGAATTGTGCATATCAGAAATCGCCACACTCACAAAACACAGCCTCCCAACGCAGCGAAAAAGAAGGGAGGAAAGAGAGCATGTGATTATAAATATGTCAAATTCAAATAAGACACAGGTTAAATCAGGTTCTAGGGTGCACAAAACTCATACTTGCTCCAACAGGTACTCATATCAACTCACAAGCTAAGTTGTCTTGGTGAAATAACTCCAACCCATCCATCAGTTCAACAGTGTTGCATGCAAAAGCGCACAAGCAAAATATTATAAAACATAAGAATCTTATAGTATTGCAAATCCAAAGGGGTTGGTACTAAATGATCTTACCAGAGTCAACTGGAGTCGAATCCTGGAGTCAAATCAACAAGAACACGATGACTGGGATAAAAGAAACAAATCGCGCTTCTAGGTTCTTATACAAGATTTCCCCAAACAAAATTATTATTATGGAAATTTTTATCAAACATAAAATAGATAAATTCACCTGCTGATACCACACTTTTTAAGGATCCACAAACATCTCCAAATTTGCCGATGGCCTCCTTCAGCATAATCATGAAGCCGGATGGAACCTCTCCAGTGGTATCCTCTACTGTTTCAGTGGCTTCTTCTACCATTTTAATGGTTTTCTCTACCGTTTCAGTGGTTTCCTCAAACATTTCAGTTATTTCCGCTTCCTCTATTGTTTCAGTAGCTTCCTGTCCTATTTCAGTGGTTTTCTTAACCATTTCAGTGGTATTCTCTACCATTTCAGTGGTTTTCTCTTCCGTTTCAGTGGTTTTCTCTACCGTTTCAGTGGTTTCCTCAATTATTTCAGTGGTTTTCTCTTTCTCTATAGTTTCAGTGGCCTCCTCTTCTAATTCAGTGATTTTCTCTACCGTTTCAGTGGTTTTCTCTACCGTTTTAGTGGTTTCCTCTACCGTTTCAGTGGTTTTCTCTACCGTTTCAGTGGTTTGCTCTAACATTTCAGTGGTTTTCTTTTCCTCTATTGTTTTAGTGGCTTCCTCTTCTATTCCAGTGGGTTTCTCTACCATTTCAGTGGTTTTCTCCGCCGTTTCAGTGGTTTTCTCTACCGTTTCAGTGGTTTCCTTTACCATTTCAGTAGTTTTCTCTCCCTTTATTGTTTCAGTGGCTTCCTCTTCTATTTCATTGGTTTTCTTTACCGCTTCAGTTGTTTTCTCTACCGTTTTAGTGGTTTTCTTGACCGTTTCAGTGGTTTTCTCTACCTCTATTGCTTCAATGGCTTCTTCTTCCAGTTCTGTAATTTTTTCTATCACACTTTTTAAGGATCCACAGATTTCTCCAAATTTTCCGATGGCCTGCTTCGGCATAATCATGAAGGCAGATGGAAACTCTTCAGTGGTATCCTCTACTGTTTCAGTGGCTTCCTCTACCGTTTCAGTGGTTTTATCTACCGTTTTAGTCGTTTCCTCTACCGTTTTAGTTGTTTCCTCTGACATTTCCGTTGTTTTCTCTACGATATTAGTAGTTCCCTCTATCATTTCAGTAGTTTCCTCTACCATTTCAGTGGTATTCTCTACCATTTCAGTAGTTTTCTCTAGCATTTCAGTGGTTTTCTCTACCGTTTCAGCGGCTTCCTCTACCATTTCAGTGGTTGTCTCTACCGTTTCAGTGGTTTTCTTTTCCGTTCCTAAAAAGATGATTCTCATCAATAGAACTTTTTTTGATTATGTTTATTTAAAGCAGGTCATTGTAATGAAAAGTGAGATTGAAATGGTTGATTTATTCAAATTTCTAAACATTTCAGTGAAATGAGCGAAACGACTACAACAAAGGCATATTTGATAGGAACAATTTCGTTAGAAAAATATTTGTTAATAGTAAAAACTGAACAAGAAAATTAATCTGGCATACATTGCATCAAACGCTATTTTATGCGAAGGTTATTAAACAAAGTGACGTTAATAAAACAATTTTATATGTCTTCATGTATTTGCTAACGCTTCTGAATCCGAATTAGTATATTTTGGAGCAAATCCTAAATGTGTGTATTTCTTACTCTTAAATAAGATTAGACGTGACTGAATACAAAATGTTACAAACATGTTCTACAATGCTGCGATAAAGTAATTTCCCGACACTTAGTCCATTTTTACAATCAGAACCTAAAAACTTTGTTGTGTTCAGTCCAATAATTGGAAAGTTCGCGTCGAATTTGTATGGAAACCAGGCCCAGTTCATAACCTGTCGTGGTTATCATACAAGTTCGTGACGGAATTATTGGACTTGACGCAACAGTGTTTGTACTAGTAAATAACGTCGACTTTGTAACGAATTTACTGCGAAAAAGCGAACCTCAATGGCTTTTCGTCAATGTTGCTGCCAAAAATTATTCTAAATAAGAGATGATATTGGTTAGAAAAGAGGATATTAAAATTAGTGAAAAATAGCTGTAAGCGTTACAGTATTGTGATAATCGTGGAATTAAAGTCATTGGCGAAGCTCGAACGGCGGACTGACTTGAAAAGACAAAATATTATACAAAATTAAACACTTTTTAAGCGTGTTGTATAGTCGTGCCTTAAAAATATTTTCTTGCAAAATATGTGAGTTTCAGGAAAACAAAATCTCGAAGTGAATGCAAAGAAATGTAATAAAATGTAAATCCTTATTTCTTAGATACTAAAATTAATGTTCTTTTTTTCTATCACATTCCATTTCTATGTTATGCAAATGTTAAAATGTTACAATACTGGGATTCTTTTTATTTACCAGATAATCAGTTATTGCTAGATATATAGAGAAGATGTTTACCGGAAAAAGACATTAATGCAGATAGTCATGTTTCTTGTATACTTAATTTATAATTTTATTCAGGACGTGTAGAAATAAAGCAGTTGTTAAAATATCTTAAAAGAAAACTGGATGAATATGGTTTAACATGAATGCCTCCTAGGTCAAAGCGGTACCATAGAACATTCCGCTGTCGATGCGTATTTGTACACTTAGCAGACAAGCGACGCTTACTTACATCTAGTCAGTATTAATTACCATCGTTCATATAGTGAAGTTCTAGTATGGTCCGCAAACCAGGACAGTGAGCGTTAGGAGACGGTAAGAAATTTATCGGTGAGATGTTTTAAAGATGTTAATGATGATGTTCAATCGGAAAAATGCAGCTTAGTGAATGTTTATAAAAGGAGTTTTTAAAATTTATAATGAAAATAAAAAAAAACCTATTGAAACTCTTTGTCCGGTAAATTGAGCTTTCTTTGCCATTTTGTTCTTCTACCATAATGCTTACCTTTTGGCCTCTTTTCATAGAATAAAACAGAACTTTCAGTATCAAATTGTAATGTTTTTATGTAAAAGAAGAGATGACAATTACTCCGTGCAAGTGTTTCATTGTTTTGATGCAAAATAAAAAAAGTTAAAATGAGTAGTCGCAATCAAATTGTGCTTATTTCTTATTCAATATGATCGAGATATTGAAAATTTCGAGTTATCGCGTTTCGATTTATCGCAATAATACTTTAAATTTCACAGGATTTCAAATCGTAGTTAAGTGTTTTCAAATGCCCAAAGTTTTGTCTGTAAGCTACATTCTCCTTTTACAAATATGAATTGGAGAGGCTAAATATTATAAATATGCATTTTTGTAACGTTATCTTTTACAGATAACAACACGATATATTAAATAATGTACAACTGAAAACTAAACATAAGCCGAAATACATGTTGGTAAAGTTCGATTTTGACCCGTGAGCTGTGACCTTTCGGACAAGTCCACTGTTATAATCCTAAATAGGTAAAGTGCGTCCGTCAATTTACAATTACTGTTAAGTTAACTTATAAAACATTAAACCCGTAAGCAGATTTTCGATCGCTCAGTAGGTAAGAAACTCGGGCTGTGATGCAAAACATTGAAAGTTCGAATCCAATAACAGTAAGTGTTTTTCTGGATGACCAACATATTATAATCGACCAAACTTGAGATCTTTAGCCTGAACACCGGTTAACAGTGACTCACGGTCCAGAACGGATAATTTAGACTATGCCACCTGTTTCTAAGACGCATGCAAAAGGAAAGTGTAGAGGCTGATGTTTGATTGCTTGATATATAGAGAAGACGTTTACCGGTAATGAAGATAATCATGTGTCTTGTATACTTAATTTATTGTCAGTCATTCAAATGGACCAAACTTGAACTTTGAAGGGTAACACCGGTTAACAGCGGCACCGGACGTGGTCATTTTAGACAAAGCCCCCCGTCTAAAGCTTGAGAATGCTATTCCGTTCCCCACATTTTCAAGAAAAGTCTTCTTAATGTTGATGAAACAATATTTGGACGTTTTAGTAACAACACATCAGAATTTTTTCTGAAGGAAATTCAGGTTCCTGTAATTTGATAAATAATCAGTGTTTATTTATATTGACATGTAGCCAGACTGGTTTAGGTGGGGCGACTACTACCCACAAGGTTCATGCTCTGGGCCCCCCCAAAAAGACAGTATCAATGGACATAAAGCAATAGAGGTCTTTCACATTGTTGTGCGCATGCGTCGTACGCCTAGTTAGGTGCGGAAAATATTGGTTTTATCCGACAAGTGAGGGGGCATTTAACTGTGTAATTGCTAACAGAATGAACAGACATGATCACGGTGTCGTCTTAAAGCTAATGATAAATTATAATAATAATTATGATAAAGCATAATAAATTCGAGTTTTAGAATTTCCGAATATAATAGGCTTAAAACGTCTGGTCGGCAAGATTTGACTGTGAAAAGCGTAAAACAATCAAAGACGTTGTTGCCACTTTGAATCGGGAAGTCTAATATGAAAACAAATACATTGTGGATTACACGTTACTGTATATTTTCCACAGACACATATATAAGCGTATCGAGTTTTTATGACAAAATGCGTTTACTTCAAGAAATATATTTTATGTTACATGATCTCTCTAAATTGGATGTAAACGGATGAATTCAGCGATGTATCGTCGTTGTATTCAACGCCCGTTAAGCTTATTAAGTTATTCATGTTATTATAAACATCATTTTTTATTTTATAAAATCGTCAGTCATAGTCAATAGACATTAGTTTAAGTCGCATTTCATGAATATCTACGTGTTACGGGAATGATGTAGAAAGAAGATAAAATGTCCGCAGACCTCCAAAATCTCAGGATTTTATCTGAAATCTCCGGATGTAAGGTTCTTCTCCGGATCTAAGGATTTTCAGGCAAAATCTCAGGATATAAAAATATTGAAAAGGATAATTAATGAAACATACATTTAACTGAATTTAGAATGGGTTTTACAATTATATTAATTAATATTAAGAAACTTGGTCTTGGTCACGGCTCCAAAATTTCCTGTTTATTGAGAGATTACATGATAGTGACACGCTGCCTCGGTCACACATGTACACAATAGCTAAGTGTCATAAAAGTAAACTCGGACCTGAATATCGCAGTCCCGTTCATTTGTTTTGGTCCATGGTCATTTTGATTTTAAACAGAAATGAAAATATTATATTTCAAAACCCTCAGCGACAACAATTACGACTTCAACATCAAAATAGTTTTTATTAAAAAAAACAACAACAAAACTCTCTGGATTTTTGTTTAAATAGGTTTTGGTTTGCCTGCCGTCCGGCAATATTCGTTTGGTTCAGCCAATTTAACGATTTCTCGGGTTGTAGCTGGAATCATCCTATTATGTAAATACGTAATTTTTTTCTCAAAAGCAAAACACGCAAAACACATATCAACCTAGTCGCCGACGAGCTACATAAGAATATAATTATGTCTTATTCCACTATAAATTATAGCGTTACAATAAAATGCCGTAAAACGGTAAAATGTCCGATAATGTTCGTCTGAATTGTCAATTATACAGATTTTATTTTTAGTAAACACAATTCACGTGTGTATTTTCATAAAAAACCCAAAGAAATTCGTTGGATACTCGCGTCCTGAAAATACCGCGATAAACAATGTTTAAACATGTTAAAATGCGCATAAACTTTCTTGACGTGCTTGTAAATGATCATAACGTTTTTTTTTTATTCTTCGTTGTTTGACTGAACTTACTTATTTATAAATTTGAAATGATTAATCAACATTTTTCTTAATTTTATAATCACTTAGTAATATTAACAATAGTAAACGATGCCCCCCTCGCGTGCATTTATCGACTAAATATGCTCTTCAATTTTAGAGAGCGCTAAGGAGAGGTAACAATGTGAAAGAACTCTATTTGATGTTGTTTATTCTGTGTTCTATTTCAACAGTGCAACAGTAATTACTATGCTATTATGATATTGTAAATGAATCACTTCATAAATTAGAAATTTTCTACAGAACAATTTTAATTATTACCACAAATAACTAATGCAAATAATGTTAATTCAGTATTGGACAGTTTGATCTAATAGAGCATTAAATAAAGTTTAAAACTTTCCCAAAATCTATTATTCGTACTGAATGGGTGAGATCTGTAACCATATACATATATCTTACCGGGATTTCCACAAAAGAAACATTTACATCACCCCTTTAATGTATAAATCAAATTAAGTTTCATAGTGTTAAATTAAGTCTTATTAATAGTAGAATTGCCTAACAAAGTAACACTAAATTATGAAATGAAAACCAAAGATATAAATTTTGTTCACTAAAAACATGTCCCAAATTATAAATATGAATATATTACCTCCCTTTGGATATTACACCAGAATTCAGTATTGAATTAAAATTAGCCAAAACCACTTCAGACATTTATGTCTATCTAATTCTATGATTTTTATCTAGACTTGAATTCTGATCAGCAATATAAAATAAATTACCGGTAGTTATTTGGAAAGGAACCCCCTTAGTGACAACCCAATTTGACCAGTTTATAAGAGCAGTCAACACATTTTGGCTTTTTGCAGTCTGATACTTTTTGGTTGAAGTGACATGCCTGGATCCATATTTTATTTTTTTCAAAAGAAAGTTTTACTATTTAATACAGTCTCCCAATTATAAGATTTTGTCAAATTTATTGGTATTAACAGTATTTTGGAGCAAATTAAAGGTCATAATATTCAGTCTATCACAAATTCACGTGATTTTTTCCAATGATGGGTAGTAAAGAAATTGTGCATGAAAGGAAACACATAATAACTTCAATCAGTGCTGTTATCAGTTACGTCCTTTGAAGGTCGTTGAGCACGATACTTATGTACTATGTTTATAGTACTTCTAAAATTCCTTTGTTTTAATATTTCGGCCAGTTTATAGATAGGTGGTTTCAATATCCCAGCCAATATTGATTTGGATATTGTCCAATCACCCCCAAGGATATACTTCCTGCTTTTTAAATTTTGCCTTTGGCGTAGTCTGTGATATGCAGGATTTGTATTCTAAGATCCCCTGTCAAAATTCTATTCTGTTTAGTTCCGCCCATTGTTTTCTCGTTTAGGGCAAACCCATTATTTTATCTGGGGACCATACGCCGCTGAACATGGAATGGTATTAATCTGAAAATACCTCATTGAAGGTTCCATGTTCATCGCCATATGCATACCATCGTTTGGGATGGATCGAAATTGTACTATTTAATGGTGTAATTACTGAGTTGCGCTTAACCCGGGGCTAGGCGGCGTAGGCAGTAATAAGCATTTCCATTACTGCCCATGAACAGGCTCAATCAAATCGAGCCTGCAGTACTTTCATATTTGTCGTGTTCGGTGGCTTTCAAAGTTCCCTTTTCATCTATTTCAATATCACAGTAGCGTTGTTTGTGCCGTGTGGCGGCTATAAAAAGTCTCCCCGTACATTCAATCAGTGCTGTTATGAGTTACGTCCTTTGAAGGTCGTTGAGCACGATACTTATGTACTATGTTTATAGTACTTCTAAAATTCCTTTGTTTTAATATTTCGGCCAGTTTATAGATAGGTGGTTTCAATATCCCAGCCAATATTGATTTGGATATTGTGCAATCACCCCCAAGGATATACTTCCTGCTTTTTAATTTTTGCCTTTGGCGTAGTCTGTGATATGCAGGATTTGTATTCTAAGATCCCCTGTCAAAATTCTATTCTGTTTAGTTCCGCCCATTGTTTTCTCGTTTAGGGCAAACCCATTATTTTATCTTGGGACCATACGCCGCTGAACATGGAATGGTATTAATCTGAAAATACCTCATTGAAGGTTCCATGTTTACCGCCGTATGCATACCATCGTTTGGGATGGATCGAAATTGTACTATTTAATGGTGTAATTACTGAGTTGCGCTCATTCCGGGGCTAGGCGGCGTGGGCAGTAATGAGCATTTCCATTACTGCCCATGAACAGGCTCAATCAAACCGAGCCTGCAGTACTTTCATATTTGTCGTGTTCGGTGGCTTTCAAAGTTCCCTTTTCATCTATTTCTCTAGAAGTGATGCAACAATTTGGATACTTAATCGAGTTAATCAATATAACTTTATGAAATATTCTTGAATAGCTGTTGGAACAGGCATATTAACTACAAAACACAGCACACTTTTTCACAGCAACTAGCAAGTAAAACGTCGAGCATGCTTGTTGATGTCACAAGGAAAAACATTTTGCACAGTCCAAAAGATTGTGCATGACTTTTTGTAGACACACCTCAGACTTCCAATGCAGAATAGAAACAATCTAAAGAAAGACCATTATAGCAAAGTACAAAATGAGAGTAAATTAATATTGTTATGATCATTCACTTAAAAAATAAAATCAGTTATTATAAAGAATATTTGTAATTTGAGGAAAGATCAAAATAATTGTTATAATTTTGTGTTTATTAAATATGTATTTCAGTGATATAATCAAATGAAAGACATGTGACATCTCGGGTTCAAAAAGCATGAAAGAGGAGAGGAAGAAGGCTAATGGTATATTAAAATTTATAAATTGACTATTCAAGAGGCTCTCACCAGACTTGCAAATCAGGGAGAAGTTTTGTCATAATTTACTAAATAATGGTGAAGTTTGCAGTCAACAGCATTCTTTCCCTATATATTAAATACAAAATGTCTTCTCCCAAAGCTCAACAAAGAGAGAAGTCTGGTCACTTTTGATGGGACTACTTCCTTTAAGTCTCTCTCTAGCGAGAGTCCTGTATTGATATACAGTACAGGCATTGCATACTTTGCCCTTTTTTACATGACTGCAGTGTAGCACAATCTCGAGGCATGTCATCACCTGACCTGAACATGCCATATTCCTGGCAGACACTACATTGTACACCACATAAATTCTGAACTATTTTATAATTGCCCAGCAATTCTCATATTGGCCCAGAACACCTCAGTTTAGTCTTCATATGAATTTGTTAGCACCTAGATCTACAATAGTTGCTCATGTTTTAAAAGGACTGTAGCCTTCGAGTCAAATGAAGTATCAAAATGCAGATATGTTATTGTAATAATTAACCGTTTACTACATATATACACAATTCCCCAGATCCAGATCAGATGGCAGATCTGATCTGGATCTGCACTGGTAACATTGTGGTCAGAAATAACCTATTGAATAAAAAAGCTAACAGTTTAGGTCCTAATCAGGCAGTATGGTTGATCTAGATCTACACTTATCACCCATGCCATAAAGGCATATACATGGAGGAAAAGGTTAAGTGGGATAACTTGAGCCTATAGGAATTGAAGATGGCATGAAGCTTACATCAGAAAAACCTCCTTTGTGTGATGTTTATAAAAAACAACCTTAAACATGAAATATGACAACAGTGTCTGTTAACCTGCAACAGCAATTTATGTACATCTTCATAAGCAACAAAAAGTGCAGTAAAATTGACTTGGGTTATTTGTTATGATTTAAAAAAAAAAACATTTATTTTCAGCCATGTGTATCATCAGTCAAGTGAAAGCTGTGGACTTGAAACGTCTGCAGATTTGGTAGAAAAAAAGGGAGCAGAATATGAATGTTACTGTAGAAGATGGAGACAAGGTTTGCATTTTCTATTTTCATGTATTAGAACTGCATGAATGCATGATAGAGAGACACTAAATCTATCTGTATATGTTGGTATATGTATTTTTATATCTTGTAACAAGAAAACATAAAATTGTGTTTGTATGTATGTGGGGCTATTTCTTACAAATATGCAAACAGTGTAGATTCCAAATAGATCCAGATCAGACACCAAAGTTGTTCTTGCTGATCTGTTGGTTTTCCAGGTGTCCACTGGCTGCTGAATGTCAAGCATCATTTTTGTGTCGCCCTTTCGAAGAAAAGGTGATACATAGGTATCACTTTGTCTGTCTGTCCATCTGTCCGTCCGTCCTGAAAACTTAATGTTGGTTATAACTTTGCTATTTCTTAATATTTCTTCATGAAATTTTCAAATTATATTGATTGTGACATCATGCTTGAGCTGATGTAAATTTTCAGGTCAAGGTCACATTTGTTAATCCTTTTCTTAATATTTCTACATCAAACTTTTAAATTATACTGCTCATGATAACACACCCATCATGACTCCAAGTTCTTTATGTCTCAAGTTGGGGTTATTCCCCTTCTTTTTCTTGCATTTTTAACCTTACATAGCTCCCAGGGCGACACAAGTGAACACCCATCTAGTGTAACCTTTTCGTAGATTCAGGCAATGAACACAAATTACCCATAATTTAAGGGAAACAAAGACACTTCAGCAAAAATCATTCGGGTGAGAATGATTTTATTTTATTTTATTTTTAATTTTCAAAAGTCAAAAGGTCATTTCCTGGGTCAAATGGAACGCCTGATTGTCTATATGATAAAAGGCGTCTCTAAGGAGAGAAGGTTTATCATAAGAAATGAGGAAAATATTTTTTTATTAGAAAAAAAGTGAAATGTGCATATCGGAAATTGCACAGCCAAAGCGAGAGCATGGTTAATAAAATGGTCAGTTTCAAAACAGACACCATAAACAATGAAGGAAAATGAGAACCCAAGGGTTACTGTATCAAGAGTATACGGATTAATGTAGTATTGCCAGGGCAAGAAAAGCAATATGATTGGACAAAACTAATTTATTGTCAAATATTTATCAGTTTTTAATGTCGACAAATAAATTCAAAAAAGCATAGTTCATAAATTATGCTTGAACTTCAATATAAATAGGTTATTTGTTGAAATTAATATTTTGGGATAACAGCTTCACATGGATTGCTGTGAGGAGACCAGTTTGAGACAATTCTGTCTATGAATGTCTGACTGTCTGAGGGAGCATATCGCCTTTATATTGCCTTAGTGGCAATGGAGCATGCTGCTTTTGTAATAGGCCGGTGGCCAGGAACATGTTTGCTCCCGCCCCCTTGGGGAATTTTGTAGACATGATTTTTCTGAAAGCCTGTTATGTCCTGGATATTTTGCAGTTTGTTTGCACTCTGGCGAGTGGGGCATAAGGGTGTTACGGACGTTTTAATATGTTACCCCTAAAATTTGTAGAAAAAATATATGGATTTTGAACCTTTAATTCAGCTCTATTCCAGATACGATTTAATAAAACTTTTATTTTTATGTAAGGATGAAGTGTTGTCTGTTGATTGATGTAGTTTTCATTTCAAAATTTTTGCACTTAGGTAACATATTAAGTGTATAACATACATAACCCTAAAAAGATGAAATTTAAGTCAGAAACTTACCTGTAGGATTTTTATTTGTAATCAAACTTCGGCAATAATACATGTTTTTGAAAGCTTCATGATCAAACAATATAAAACAGTGTGTTTTTCATAAAAATCACACTGACAATTGTAATATGTTTTCCATAATCTTATATGTTACCATATCGTTAATTCAAACATTATATTCATGTTTTGGGATAAACAAGCATAAAATATAGAATTTAATTAAATTATTGAGCTTTATAAATGTAAGTGTTCTTGAAACTTGCATGACTTCAAATTTTCAACATACATAACATATGTTACTTATTAAAATAAGGCGTTTTTCCTTTTTTTATTTGTTTTTAATGGTGTCAGCAGATTTCTATTTGAAGAAATTAACTATGTGTGCTCTGTGCAATGTCCTGATGTTTGTAAGCCCTGTGTAGATTTCTTATTACATTCACAGTCGTTGTTTTTAACTAATATTACTGATTGAATGAAGTATTTTCTCTAAAACTGACTTTATTGTACAAAGAACTGAACACATTTACAAAACTGTATCACAACTATGCAATCATTTTAGATTAAACTATAAAATAATTTAATAGTAAGAAGTTTACAGTGTATAATATGTTATGTTCAGTGGTTAAAATGTTAAAGTGTTTAAGCTAGTCTATTTCAAACCTTCAAATCTCCGTAACATATAATTCTGAAGTTACAATATTGACAAAGTACAATGCATAAATGAATTAAAATCTAAAAAAACTATTTTTTAGAATTGGTTTCAAAAAAGTAAAACGACAAGAGATAAAAATATTTCTATGAAAAGTGTTACAAACAAATCTAATTAAAAATAATTATATGTTACCTAACTATTTACATAATGTTTTTTAGAAAGATCCCTTAGAATAAAGAAAATAAATTTCTAAACCGTGTTATACCCGGTAGTTTGTATCTAGATTACCGTAGAGTCATTCATAATGTGAATATGAACTTTCTATAAACTATATTTACTAAAAACAAGGTTGAAAGCACCAGTTCTGGTCTTTTAGAGCAATAATAACTGACAGTACTGTTAAATAAAACATGTGAAATAAGAAAAATAAATTGTCCTAAATGAAACATTATTTTTTTCCATTGTTCAAAGAAAACTTAAGAATTTGTTAAGGATTCCGTAAGATCTTTGAAGAATGTTATTTTTCTTAAAGACAAATAATTGAAAAAGAGAAACATCTTAATTTGAAAGACAGTCTGTGTTATGCAGGTGATGGTAAGCTAATACGCAAGTTAACTTTGACTAAAGTATAATAATTTTTTTAGGTAAAAATTCTTTTACTTGAGTTAAAAATTTCTATATAATGCTCATGCTGTTTCAATGTTTTACAAATTCTACACTGAACCTTAGTATTTTAGATGAATAAAACTACTTTTAAAAACATTTCTAACATCAGATAATTTAATCAGCTAATTTGTGCAAAGTTTAAATTAAGTAGCTTTTAAATTTTTATAGATCAACTTTAACATAATATAATATTATATAAAATTTTTATCAAAATGTTAACTAATTATTTGCAGTTTCTTGATTTTCTCTTCTTATAAATTTTGCTGAATATTAAAGTAAAAATTGGTAACATATTATAGGATGATTAAAGACATAAATAGAACAATAACATGATAAAAAAAAGTTAATTTAGTCTATTCTTTCTTTTCTACATTTTATTTATTAATGTTATCTGTCTCAATAGAGTATCTGGACTTAGCTTTAGACTGGATGCAACAGCCCTTAATTAGTGCAAACGTAAGCTGTACTACAATGTTGTCACTGAGCCATATTGATAGGTTTATTGTTAATTTAAAAAGATTTAAAATAGGACGAACCATTTACATCATACAAATTTATTTCAAGACATATTGAGCATTACAAAGATCATTAACTTCTAAAGTTTAACAATATTTAAATTAAAAATATATTACTGTTTAATATCACCAGCATCAATACCTTAATTTCCGTTTGTAACATTATTCTTAATATATATTACCTATTTTAATACATGATACATAAAGTGCAGGAAGGTTGGTAACTAAAATACGCTCTTTTGCGTAAAATATTTAAAAATATATGGTATTTATTTTTATGATGATATAAAGCTAACTAATCGTTAAAACTCATGATGAGGTGTATTTACACAAAAACAATTACACCGAAACTTCAAATTTATTAACCATAGGCATAAGTATATGATATAACATAATGCTAAAGTCACATATAAGACTTAAGGTATAGATATTATTAACAAAGTATTTAACACAGTTTAGCTTTTAATCATACAATATGTCTTTCAAAGTTTATTTCTTTAAAATATATTTTATTTATAGATATTTTATTTGCTATCTTTGTGATGTTTTTTTATCATTTTTTTTCAGATTTTTGGTTTTTGGCAATGTACAAATATATGTATTTATTTACATATATTAAATAAGAAGTGTGTCTCAATGTGACTTTATTACATTTAAATACTGCATTCATTCTTATTTATATAAATAAATTAAAGAAATAATACAGAAATTACTTGCTAATGAAAGTAAGAAATGTTTCATACAACTTTTAAACTAGGTTTTGATGTTAAGTAACATATCTTAATGACTATTTATAGACCTATACCTTAGGTTGAAGATGTTTTATTGCATTAAAATTAAAAAAAACATCTTCCTGGTGTAGAAAAAATAGGTTTATTTCAGAACTTCTATAATTGCCAATTACTTCTTCATAGCATAAAATTTTCTTAAAGGTCACATATTCAAACAGGCGTTATGGTAATACGCCCCTCTGGCCAGAAAGCAAACACATTGCAAAATGCGAAGAATGGGATAGGCTTTCAGAAAAACATACCCTTCAAAATTCCTCCAGGGGGAAGGGGGTCTATTGGTCGCTCAAGGTCTAATGCATTTATGGCCTGTTTTCTCATTTTCTTTTCTTTCGGTAACATATTTCAATATAGCGTTATGGGCTTATGTTCCAAAGTATATCACTTTATTACATTTGCCCTGAATTCTCATTTTTCTTACTATATTTTACTTATAAGCACAAATTACTTGCTACTGCACGTAAGAAATGTTTCATGCATCTTATTTTACTAGGTTTTTATGTTAAGTAACACAATTTATCACTATTTTTGACCAATACCTTAGGTTACAGATGTTTTATTGCATTAGTAATGTAGATAAGAGCTTCCAGGTGTAGAAAAAATAGGTTTATTTTAAAACTTTTATAATTGTCAAATATTTCATTTGTACACAAACTTTTTTCAAAGGTAACATATTCAAATAGGCGTTACGGAAAAACGCCCCACTCGCCAGAGTGCAAACAAATTGCAAAATGCGTAGAATGGTATAGGCTTTCAGAAAAACATACCCTTCAAAATTCCCCAAGGGGGGGGAGGGGGTCTATTGGCAGCTCAAGGTCTATACTGGACAAGAATAAAAAATCACAAATGTCGCTACACCTCATTGGAAAAAAACATCAATTGACAAAAAAGCATCAGTGTAATTGTGTGTTTGAACATTATTTGCTAAATAATAGAACCATTAAAAACCCCCATAGTGTCACTTGTACAATGTAGTATTATTTTAAATCGTGTTACCCAATTGTATTTGTTGATTTCAAGTTTGAATATTCAAAGATAATGAGAAGCTTAGCTACTTTTTCTGTCATTGGTGTCACCGTATCTCAACTCAGAATTTTAGGTGCTGTCTAATGATACTGTGCTTGCAAACAACTGCTCACAGGATTCTTCCAAACTTTACAAAAGTATTCACGCAATTAAGGTAATATTCCATTTGTCATTGCACTCTCATTGATAAAATGAAAAATTAAAAAGTCTGTCTAAATGCGAAATGCAAGGACGAAATGAGTAATACCTTTAAATAAAGTGTAGTGTCTGAGAACTGTGACCAGCTTTGTTTCAGTGTTGACCATATCAAGACCTATGAAGTATGATATCATCCACTTAATTTTGATTGGTCAATTCTGAGACAGGCAGTGCCTTATTTCATATTATCGTCCACAAGTCCAATCATATTCTAATTATGACTTTAGACATATTGTCCTACCCCCATGTTCGCTTTACATGTCACCACGTCTGCAAACTTGATAACAGTATTTGTCTTCACTTGTAAGCCGACCTTTAATATATTGGGGTCGAAGATCTATGTCTCAGAGGACATAAAGTAAATTGGTCCCCGTTCTTGAGACGAACGTTTGTTTCTGGTCCAACTTAATAAAACCCGCACTCTTTGTAAAAAATCCATCACTTTTCAATTATGTTTCGATGACCGACCCATCAGTACCTGCAGTCCTTTGATTTGCTTTGATTTCTAAAATTGAATGATAACAAAACTTGACCGCCGAATTTCATTAATTTTGTAAATCAAACGCACATTTATCTGTCTTTTACATAACTGAAGACGAAGTTAAGTTAAATATGTTAAAGATGTTTTACTAAATCTTGATGTAAAAATGCTTATGGAGAAGGTTGAATAAGTAATAAGATGCTAAAAGAAACTGCACATAGTTAATACAAACCCTTATGTGCACTACTTAATCTTTCGCTTCATAAGAATGTATGGAAAAGTGCTCTCGTTATGCCATTATTTACAAAAGGTGATCGTAACATACAATTACCTTCAAATTACCTTCCTATTTCCCTCTTGAGTTGCATAAGAGATGTTAGGCGACGTATACGTAAAAATATGTATAACCATAAATCGTTATAACCTCTTATATAGAAACCAATATGGTTTCGGTTCAGGTCACCAAGCAGTATACCAATTAAAGTACATCACCAAATATGCCAATCAATAGGTCACCAATTTTTGTTAACATTTATCTTTTTCTGTGACGTTTCCAAGGCCGTTGACCGGATTTGGCACAAACGTCTTATTTTTAAACTTAAATAGTATTGATAGCAATTTTTTAATTGGATAAAACATTATCTTGACAATAGATAACAAAAAGTATTAATAGATTCCGCTACGTCAGGAGTAAATCTATTGATTCTGGGGTTTCTTAAGGTTTCATCCTTGGACCCCTCTTCTTTTTAGTATACGTCAATGACACAGGTGGAAGGAACGTACCTTGGTACCCCCCACCATGCAGACACTACCTACCTCAGTCCAAAAAAAATCCAGTCAACCAAACAGCAAATTGCATTGAATTTAATCTTTTTCATTAAAAAAACATGAAAAAATTATCTTACTACTTTTTGTATATGGGCACTTACCATATACAAGGTCGGTAAGAGATGTTGTTTGAAAAATACTATGTTTCTTCTAACACCATTTCAATTTTTTTCAAATATTTTTTTTGGACTGGGGTGGGTAGTGTCTGCAGAGGGGAGCGGGGGGGGGGGGGGGGTACCAGGGTACGTTCCTTCCACCTGTGGTCAATGACATATATTTGAAATATTCTGTGTATTGCATGCTTATTTGCCGATAAAACGTCATTAGCCCAAACAACTTCAAATGTTTCAGACTTAGAAGGTATAATTTAACCATAATTTACAAAAATTACTAAATGGACCAAACAATAAATTATCATGTTTAATCCTGACAAACCAGATGTTCTTTTCATTTCATAAACACGCTTGAGATTACTAGTATAGATTTAATATTCAATGGTACACGACTTTGTTACAATGCACAAACACTTAGGAGTTACATTCAGTAACAATGAAAAATGGCAAGATCACATTCAAAATATAAACAAGAATGCATCGTTTTTGGTCTTATGAGGGCGTTGAAATTAGAGATTAATCGCCAAACTTTAAATTAGATTTATATATATCATATCTCAGAATATTCTGCAGTTGTTTGGGATGGATGCACAGAATACAATATGAAGCAGCAAAAACAATAACAGTTTTAACTAGACCAGCTTCAATTGAAAATTTATGAAGGGAGATAAGTTGGGTTTTCATGGAAACAGAAGAAAATGGAAAAATATGCGCAATGTTCAAATTAAAATCCGGTCAGCTACCTGAGGAATTTTCTAATATTTTTCCCGATTTAGTTGGAATCTTCAGCGACTACGAAGAATGTAGAAACTTTTATAAATAGAAATACTACACCTTTTTGAAAACTCATTTGTTCCATCGTCAGTCAATTTATGGAATACTTTTACTGTCGATATAAACAATAAACATCATTAACATCTTAAAAATAAAAATGTAAACTGTTATACTTAGTTCCTAATTTCAATCCGTATTTTTTTGTAGGTTCATGCATATAAAGTGTATATCATGCAAGAATAAGAAACGGTCGCAATAATCAAAATAGTGACATTTTCAATAATTATTAAAAAAAAACAACCGGACCTGCAGCTTTTGGGCTATTCAGGAAGATGTTTCTCATTATTTTTTTCTTCACCATAGAACATGGTTTAAACCCAAAGTGGCAATTTGTTTTGCCACTGGCCGTTCCAATGCGGTATCCCAAAAAGTTTTCTTTTTCGTTTATTGTTTGTGGCATCCTATTTGAATTGATATATTAACAAACATGCTCTCTCTCTTCCTCTCTTCTTTTTCGCAATCCAGTTATTGTGAATGCCGTTATGACGTTTTTATTGAACGTGCCTCGTATTTCACCAAACTCTCTGCCATGAAGTTTCAACTTGAACTGACATAGAATGTCGATTTTACATTTTAAATTTGAGTTTCTGTTTGTGAAAATCAAATGAAACAAATGAACGGTGACAGTGACATGGTTTTGCTTGAATACCGGATAAGTGTTTCTGTGTGATTTAAAAATCTTTTCCGGAGGGAATAATACCATTTGCGTGCCACATAACGGACTTCACGTCTTCAAGTATTTAGCGTAAAATATTCAAGTTAATGATGTCATTTCGAAAATAAGCATTACGTCAATATTAAAGCCTAAGGATACACACTTTAGTAGTATAAATATACACAAATTGTATTGAGAGAACAAGTTATGCAAGAAAAAGTATCTTGCAGGAGACATTCGGTAAAAATATAGTCTCGTTTCCGCAAAAACAGTTCACCATCGGTGACAGATTTTTACCCCACACTCATGCAAGATTGGTAAAGTCATATTTTTCAATCGAAGGTCACTTGCTTATACTATTATGATTTTGGATAAATGCTTTGGTCACGGGAATTTCTCCGCGACATTACTACTATTGACATAGGTTAAGAATAACCTTCATGACATTTTTTATTAGCATTTTATTTACTGATAAAATTTCTAAAATTGACAAATAAAAATTCTAACTATACAAAAAAGAAAAAAATGAGTATCAGGAATGACCACATCCAGAGGACACAGCATCTCTGCACAGCCAAAAAAAAAGAAAGAGAAAAAAGAAAGCGTGAGTTATAAATGATCAGTTTCAAAATAAACACCACAGACAATTAACGAAAAAATGAGAACACGATGGCTTACCGTCTTGGAAAAATCAGTGGAAAACCAATTTGTCAAATTTTATTTAACTGTCACATGTATATGTCTTGACACTTATACTTATTTTATTCTATCATTGTGAAGCAAATCAGACATAACTTCAATTATTAAAATATCTGTTAGATAAATAAATTATGTCTGTGACATTTTTACTATAAATGTTAGCATTGTGTTTAATTTGTCTTGAATCACTAGATTGAAGTTTATTTTTTAAAAAGGGTGCTTGTTTGTACAAATTACCAAAATGATTGTAGACAGCTGTTATAGCACCGTATCTTATAATTTCAAGGGTGAAAAAACATAAACAAAACAAAACATAATTAAATGCTAATAAAAAACTTGCATTCCTTTTTGCAAATCGATTTTTTTCTTACTTCAAAAGTAATTAATAATGAAATATGCAATGCAAGTATTGCAAATTTTTTATTTTCGGATCACAATCTGATATCTATTAAAGTTAGCATCTCTGACGTAGAAAGGGGTCGCGGGCTAGGGAAATTAAACGTCAGTATTTTACAGGAAACATCTTACATAGAAATAATAGAAAATTTTTGGAGATCATGGAGATTAAGAAAGTGTGAATTTACATCCAAGCGAGAATGGTAGGATATGTCAAAACATGTAATAAAGATGCTTTCGATTGATTTCTGCTCGAACTTTAACCGGAAAAAGTCCCAGATTATTAAATTAGAAGACAGATTAAACTCTCTGAAACAGTCAATTGAAGATAAAGAAACATCCGAAGAAATAACTTTTTCAACAAACGAAATCAGTAATTACTACGAGAAACAAGCAAACGCGGCGAAAATCAGATCTAAAGCAAATGATATTGAAGAAAACGAAAAACCAACGGCTTATTTTTTCAATTTAGAAAAATCCAGAGGTAAACAAAAACTTTGGTCAAAAATTCGTTGCGATTCTGGACAGCTTAACTTTGGAATTGATAATATTTTAGAAGAACAATGTAAATTCTATAAAAACTTATTTAAGTCAGAGGGTAGTGACGTAGAAAGTGCAAACAAACTTCTGGCCTGTACCGACGCAAAACTTAACGAAGAATTTGCAAGAAAGCTGAAATCTTCTATTTCAATCGAAGAGTTAGGTAATGCTGTTTTTGATTTTAAGAAACATAAATCACCGGGTTTTGACGGAATTCCTGCAATATTTTATCAATATTTTTGTTATCTCCTCAAGTTTGATTTTCTGGAAGTGGAAGAAATTTTATTAGTAGGCTCCTTAACTGACTCACAATACAAAGGAGTCCTCTCCTTAATATATAAAAATGGCGAACGAGAATGCCTAAAAAATTGGAGGCCTATTACATTGCTAAATGTTGACTACAAAATAATTGCTAAATGTTTGGCTAATCGCCTGAAACCAATTTTACCTGAAATTATATTCAACGACCAAAAAAGGTTATGTCGACGGTCGAAATATAAATGAAGCTAATCGTTTTATCCAAGACGTTATCAGTTACAGTGATTTAGAACAACATGAAGGCATCAAAATGTTATATTTCTCGATCAAACGAAAGCCTTTGACCGCTGCGAATGGCAGTGGATTGATCTCTGTCTTAAACATTTTGGTTTTGGGGGTAAATTTTGTTCATGGGTGAATATGCTTCTTAAGTTTTCTAAAACAGCAATCACTACTAAATGGCTATATCTCAGATTTTTTCTCAATTTCGCGTTCAATAAAAGAAGGATGTCCTATTGCACCTTTCCTTTACATCATTCAAGCCGAGCCAATGGCCTGCAAGATAAGAATTAATCAAAATATAGTACTAGGCATTCAATTACCAATAATCGATGGTAGATCGGCACAAGCAAAAATAAAACAATACGTTGACGATACGCAACTCTTCGCTAAAAACGAGTTATCTCTGCCATATATTTTTAACGATTTATCAATTTATGAAAAAGCATCAGGAGCCAAAATGAACAAAGAGAAAACAAAAGGCCTATTCATTGGATCTCTTAAAAATGTAAACCCAAAATTTAAGGATATTAGCTGGACAAAAAATTATGTGAAAACCCTAGGTATATGTCACGGATATAACATAGATGATGACAATCTTTGGCGTGATAAAATAATTAAGATTAAATCCTGTCTTCAAGTCTGGAAATCTAGAAATCTATCAATAAATGGTAAAGTGTTGATAAGTAAAACGTTCGTGCATTCAGTAATTAACTTAAAGAAACGCGCGGCATTCCCGATAAATATTGCAAAGAAATTAACAAAATAATATCAGATTTTATATGGGAAGGAAAACGTGCATTAATATCGGCAGTTAACTTAAAACGACCAAAATATTCAGGAGGTTTAAACCTTTTCTCAGTCTCAGATATAGTATCAGCAAATATGATCAAAACGATGTACAAACTCATACATTCAGAGGTACAAAATTGGAATATCATTGGTAAACATTATTTTAAAAATGTCGATTCGCTGTTTAATCAAATTTCTTTCTATGCACTTTGTCTTGCTTGGAAAGAATAACTTTCAGACAACCCATGCCCGAGTACTATAAATACGCATTAAGCAATTGGAGTACATTTCTGAAATCGTTTAATCCTTCGCGTAAAACAGATATACTAAATGTGTCGCTTTTCGGGAATCACAATATAAAATATAGGAACAAGCCGATCTTATTCAAATCGTTTATAAAAAGTGACATCAAACAACTTTGTGATATATGGGACTGGAAAACAAATACTTTCATAAGTGATATCCAGCTATTAAATTAATTACAAATAAATTTGCAAAAAAATTGGGTTCATGAATGGGAAATTTTACGATCTAGTATTCCCAAAACCTACACTGATATTTTAGCTACCAACATGTCTGTCGACGAACGATCTACAATGTCAACATCATTCTTAAAACTTTTAGATGTTAAAGGGGAATTTATAAAATACAACAAACTGCGGTCAAAATTGATAATAACCCAGTTGTATTACTTAAATAATCAATCTAAATTACATACAGAGAGAAGGTGGGAGGAACGTCTCAACCTCGACCCAAACTTTAACTGGCAGCATATCTGGAAAAATTGTTTAGATTCATATGCTTCCATAAAGGCAAAACATTTTCAATGGAAATTTCTTCACAAAGCGAGTTTTACTGAACATAGGTTAAATTTAATGGGCCTGTCGAACGGTCTTTGCACTTTATGCAAAACACATCGCGAAAACCTAATTCATTTATTCTATGACTGTGAAAAAAGTAAAACCTTTCTGGGAAGAATCTTATCGTATTATTAACAGGGCATTTCGCGCCATAGGACTCGCATCTGTTACATTTTCTGCACAAAACATAGCGCTTGGATACAATCCGCATAAGTTCTCAAATGCTATAAATACACTTATATTTGAAACCAAATGGTACATATGGAAATATAGAAATGATATGAAATTCTCAATCCGTCCTTTGCAAATACAGTCTTTCGTGTTTTTCTTAAAAGCGGATCTTAAAAATATTTTTTCGCACAAGCGTCACGGGGAACAATCTAATGAAATATTCAAATGCATCAAAGAAGGCATATAAGCTTCGCAATACAGTCAACATTGACATAAGTAATGCAAGCAATTTTGATACACAAATTCTCACTGCTTCGTTCTTACCATTTCGTTTCGTGTAAGGTCGAATGCTTCACTGAGCATTTGTTAATAATATATGATCCATATCGTTTCCAAGTCGAGTTTTAGAGCAGATATCAAGTTGAAATTTCTACAGTGTATTACAAATACACAACGCAATGAAATAATATCATAATCATTAGATTTGGAAACTCAAGTTTTTCTTATAGGTTTTATTATGGTAAATAAATCAGTATTCCTCCGTGGTCCATTCGAATGAAGTCCGTTTTAATAAAATTTATTGACTGAATGAATGAACGAACGCGTGAGTGAGTGAGTGAATGAATGAATGAATGAATGAATGAATCTGGTTGGAACGAATCGGATCGAACCGAAAGAAATTGAACAAATTAACTGAACTAAATTGAATTGAATTTGAATCCGAATTTGAACTGATATTTATTGCTTTTATTGCTATGATTGTTATTTGATATTATGAATATAATTTATATTATTATCTGTGAAATATTAAATAAATGGGGTTACCCGTGAAGGGGCCCGAAAAAAAACATTAACAACTTGCATTCTTTCGTTTTTGCATTTTCTTTTTTTTCGCCTAGGTCTGAATTATGTGTACCACTTATGAACATGTATATAAATATTATATATCTGTTATGTTATCAATAGTAGTGAACACCTAAGTAGGTCCAATTTAGCAAACCTTTTCAAAATTTTGTTTCAATACGTAAAATAGAGAGTTTTTGTTTAAGGGCTTCATTCCGTTTCTTGACCGAAGTGCACCTTATATTTAGTAAAATTCGTTGTTCCTGTAATATTTGATTAAAGGAAATCAAGAATGGATCAACAATAAAATACTATTTTAAATTTATTTTTACTGTTGTTTTTTTTCACGTTGGTGCCCATATGTACACACTATTTCGAATGAGGACGTTAAGAAAACTGATTCAAGTTGAGGAATATGACTTTATGATATAACGGCAAACAAATGAATTCTAACGCCCATATCATAAAATGTTTTTTCCTATTATCCGACAACGGTAATTTGGCAATGTTTACATTGGCGTGTTTACATTGACGTTACATGAAAACAATGAAATAATATTTTAATCGTTGTTAAATACAAAGCGTAAAGCTCCAAATACTTGTCTCATTACTTGTCTAAGACGCAGTCTTGTAAACACATGAGAATGCAATGTGGAAACGCTGTTATGGGTTATAGGTTCGAAACATGTTTTTTCTTTTGTTAAAATATATTTTACACAATTATTATTTTCGCCATAAAATTATCTGAAGCAAAATACGTATAATACTTTGAAATGACTCCAGTTAATCTTAAAAAATAGAAATCTTAAATATTTCCTTAAAAGCCGTGTCTCAGTGTGAATCGAACCCGTGTCGAAAAAAAGTTAGGCCTATGGCAGCCGGACGCGTTAGCCACTGAGCTATCAGGGCGATGTGATATAAAATGGCAAAATAGTACTTTAACGCGTAAATTTGCCTAAACCCGTGTTTACATTCTATAAATAATTGTAAACATCGCCAATTTAGCTTGGTCGACCAATAAGTAATGTAATTTGTTTTTTTTTCGGCGTTAGCTGTCTAAGCTCACTTTTGACCTAGTTTTTTGACCAATGAAATGTTGTAAATAATACTCGTATTCTCTTATTATGCAGATGGAAAATGAAATAAACTATTTCGATTGGTAGCTATTTACACCAGAGAGGCATCTAGCAGGCTGGAGAGGTATCTAGTGGGATTTTATTATTATGCAGCGGAAAAATCAAATAGATTAATTAGATTGGTTGTTAGTTGGTGTTGTATTGGAGGAAAAACATATTTACGATTTAAGTAACCAGTAAAGTCAATATTGATGGCTTAAATAAATATTATATGGTATATTCTTGGGTGTCACTTGCATACAATACACAGTGTAAAACGAAAGAGAGGTGTAGATATTCCTAGTTCTTACTGGTTCCTTTCTAGTTCCTTTGATACTGATTGTTAATTTCAAGTTCGTAAGACAAGTTCATTGTAGTGTAGTGGCTAACACTCTCGCCTCTCAAGCGGAGGCCCCGGGTTCAATACTCAGGACGGACACTTTTTTTTTAACTTAATATACGTAAAAGTTGGAACATTTCGCTCTTGTAACAGGCTGTTATTATTTATATTTATTAAATTTCAAGGACATTTATTTATCTTGAATTCTCACTCTACACGAGGTATTTTATTGAAACTGAATATTTTGCTTCTTTAATCGACTTGTTATCACTGTATGAAATTGTTGCAACAGCTTCAACATTTATGCAATACACAGTGTAAAACGAAAGAGAAGTGTAGATATTCCTAGTTCTTATTGGTTCCTTTCTAGTTCCTTTGATACTGATTGCTAATTTCAAGTTCGTAAGACAAGTTCATTGAAGTGTAGTGGCTAACACTCTCGCCTCTCAAGCGGGGGCCCCGGGTATAAAACTCAGGACGGACACTTTTTTAAAACTTAAAATACGTAAAAGTTAGTAGTTTTCGCTCTTGTAACAGGCTGTTAATATTTATATTTATTAAATTTCAGGGACATTTATTCATCTTGAATTCTCACTCTACACGAGGTATTTTATTGAAACTGAATATTTTGCTTCTTTAATCGACTTGTTATCACTGTATGAAATTGTTTTTTGTTTTTGTTTTTTTCGACTATCTTACGATAATCCGTTTATTTTTCATATTTTACATAAAAACAGCAACAACATTTATATAAAAACAATTGCTAAGCAAAGTAAGAACAGAGTAAGGTGACATATCAATATATTATAGCTAACATCAAGTATGTGTTGTATATACCGTAACAAATCTCATATTGTTAATTGTAGATGCTTCAAGAATTTTGATATCAATATACATTTTTCATTTTTTTCTTTCGTAGTATTTACATAAAATATATAAACCGATAACAGTTTTTCAACATTATAATGTTCGGTTCTCCACTCACTTAAATAGTATGATCTATATATATACGAACCTATTTGACTAAACAGAATATTTACTTGTTGATATTCTTTCATCGATATTTTATACCCAATAATAATACGCTCTAAGCAATTCATTCTGACTGAAAATCCACATTTTTTAAAAATGGAAGAAACTACTGTATGAAATTGTTGCAACAGCGTCAACATTTTTTAAAGACACTTTCAATAAATTTATGAGTTGTCATGATTCGGTCTCTTAATCACTAAGTCATACTAAGAAGGCAGGGAGGGTTAGTAAACAGCTATAACAAATAAAATAAAATAACTAAACTGTGTCTGCTTTGCCTCTCTGTAATTCTTTCATTCTTATATACATGTATATATAAATCTTTTCAATCAACGCCGATTATATTTTTTAAAGATATTTCTTGTTACAAGTGAAGGATAAAATTACCTATATATGTTTGTAACATCTTGAATAGCGACCGACTTCTTTTCCATAGTTGTAAGTGGGAAAATATGTTAAACTAACTAATATTGAGTATTTAAGGATACCACAAAGAAGACAAAGAAGAACCAAACGCATACCTAGAACAGTGCCGTCTTTAATATTGTAGCTGGAGATAGTACGATTGGGGTCCAATACAGTTCCATTTAATAGTAAACTATTAATCTTGTAGTAGACAGTGTTATGTTTCTCTATCAAAGTTTTTACTTGGTCTGAACTCTGTACCCCCACCGTCTGTTGCTTTCCACGGCATTTTCTTATATGCACCACTTGTTCCTCTCCTACCGAAAAAACAAACCAGAAAATATAAGTGGACATGAAAACATGCATAAAAATAAACAAAGTCAGGCTCAAAAGCATTATTTTATTATTTTATGCATTGCTAAGTCTATATTCTTCTTTCAGTTAAACATGAACATTACCAAACATTTTATATCTTTCAAAGGCAGATCAGTTCTCTATTTAAGTACAATTGATTAAAATGCGCTGAGGCAATCTTTAATCATGTACTAAATCACAAGTTTCATGTACATGTACAGACTTTCCCACGGAAATGATGGTTTCGTAGTACATGTACTTGGTCCAGTCTTATACAATGAAGAGAACATGGATCAGGTCTTACACGTAAAACTGCTATTTAGGAGTCGTTCTTGTACTAGTGAGATATTCTTTTTTTTACAAAATATATTTCAGACAAGAACGGTTTGTTACATATAAAACATACGTATACTTGAACTTTTCTCGACTTAAACATTCTCTATGTGAGGATTTGTCATATCAAATATGAACATTTATATCTTCTTTTTTGTGCAATTTTTCTCTCTATACATACTTCACGCAACGAAGGTCATCCTTAAAAACGTCATTTTAAAGAAAACTTATCAATGTATTTACGAAACATGGTGTAACATAACCAAATAATGCAGTAAAAACACCAAAAGGCCACGCAAAAAACTAAGAAAACACACAAAAAGCACTTTACAAAAATACGCCGAGCAAAACAATGCTAAAACACCAAGGAATACAGCACGAAACACGAACAAACGCTTTTGTTTATCAGTATTATGGGCTGACTGATTTAATGTTACTTTTTTCAAAATATCGTTTTGTTTTTATTTGTCTTTGTTTGGTTTTCATATATGATTACTTCAAGATCTCTGGAAAAGAGATAATAAAATACAAAACAATACAGTATGTTAGGCTTGTAACATCACACTTTATATAAAGTGGAAGATGACGAAGGAATCAAACCTAATTGAAACTAGAATGTGTCCTAGGACACTGATGCCCCCCCCCCCAGTGCTTAAACAACATTTGTAACAAAGGGCCATTACTTTGGTAAAAGGGTTGCAAGAAACATATTTTCTTAACTATCATCTACTCATCCTGCTTGATCATCTATGCATGTTTGAAAGAAATCCGCCTGATAGTTAATGAGGAGTTGACAACACAAGATTCGGTGGACGTACGCACGTTCGCGTTCGTACGTACGGACTGACGAACGAGTGAAAATCTATATGCTCCCATCTTTGTTGAGGCATTAAAATATAGAAACATTATAACATTTTGATGTTATACATATTTCAGATAGCTACAAATCCTTTTTAAACGTTTATGGTAATCTAAGTGAAAGAATCTCGTAGGAATAGTTATACTTAACAGACAATTCATAGAAGTGAGCTAAATTTCACAATGTTAAAATCTTTTTTTTATAATTGAAGTTATAATATTGTATAAAATGTGTTATAGTCGTCTTAATTTTTCGAAAGGTCAATGCTTAATTAAACGAAAACAGGCCGACCAAATTCAATGATTAATAGCAATTTGGACATGTTGTTTCCCCAGACATCGAGTTTTGCTGCTCACCTAAATGCGCACAAGCACAGATCAAACAATACGTACTAATTAGAAAATTAACCAAATGGATACGCGCTAAAATATTATTTGATTACCGGTATCGCACTGTTGCTGTTTGGTGATACTTTAAATGAACTCGTTTTTATAAAAACGTTTAGAAATGAATGAATAAAAACATTCTTGTTTGCTGATAATCTTTAAAATGTTATTATAATATATTTATAAACTGTTGACGCTTAATCTACAATATTTGTTTGTTTGTGTACGATATCTTACGAATCTCAGTTAGCATTAACATTAAGTTTAACAGTTTATGCGATCATGATATCTTTATGACTTCTTGGGTTGGAATCAAACATTAAAAATAACTATATAAACAACAGCAGTTTAAAATGAATTCCGACGCGTGAACTGTAAAATCATCGTTTAAAGATGCAAAAGTACAAAAAACACAAACAGCACGTTTTGAAAATCAACAACAAGATAAATATTACATTTACCATAAACAAAATCGATAGCTGACAAATAGGGCAGCTTTTCGTCATCATCTAGCAGCTCCCTTCCTCCTATGAACAGTCGTTTCTTCTCAGGTGGCAACTGGCTGTTCTCATTAATTACCTGGACTCTTGTCCTCACCTCAGCAACGGTGGTACATGTTAAATGCATGTACTGTGATCGCCATATTCGGATAGGCTTCCCTCCGTAAATCCTGACAACTGTGTGAATAAATTCAAACATCTTTACAATAAATAAAATATCACTAGAAAATTAGAAGATTTAATCTTCGATCCATATTGTTTCACGTTTGTGTTATAATTAAAAGTGAATTAATACTACGTGATACTGATTCGATTTGACAATTGTATTAAGTTAATTCTATTCAAATGTTTATGATAAACACAAAATTAAATTTTTGTTGATATTGCAGGAGGTTTGTTTTTAAATTATAATGAGAATAAATTCCCGTTAGACTGATTATTTCAGTCAATGCTTCTTGATTAATACAAAAGTAACATTTTTCTAATATAAGCGTTCGTTAAACATGATCTAATAATTATGCATGTGATATGAGCCCACACTTGGAATCAAACCTGTACAGCGACCACGTTACTCTGAGCACTCTACCAGCCTAGCTACATGTAGCCTGGACAACTTCCTTAAACGGTTGCGCGAATCACCCTGATAAATATGACCATCGTTATATGACAATGGTAACCGATAACTAGCAAATGCATTACATTTCTGGCTAATTTACACTGATAGAGAGTCTACGGCTGCGTTACTGCACACAAAGTGATTATAAATGATAAAGATTCTGGGAATGAAGCCTGCACATCGACAGCGCCTTGCTTCGCTGTTATTTTTAACAGTGCAAAACATAAAGAGGATCAGATCAAAAGACACACAAAAATATTTAACTTAAACATTTTCTTCGCTTTACTATTTCCATAAACGAAATCTCGTATTAAAATCTGATTGTTTGCAGTTGTTCGGACGATTGATCAAAATACGCAGGACTTGCATTTATAAACCCTAAATAGGCAGTTTTAACGCCATAGACAAATATGAATTGGTGACTTACCCACTCAATACATTCTGGGTAGGACAACTAAAACAAACCAGAGAGAGAGAAAGAGAGAAAGAGAGCATGGTTAATAAAATGATTAGTTTCAAAAAAGACACCACAAACAATTAACAAAAATGAGAACAGCTTCTATTCTCTACATGCATTTCCGCGAAGCTCTCTTTCGCAGACATTAATTTTAAAAGATTTTCAAATCTGGACATGACATCATTACTGATCTCTTTAGTTACCTTTCTTAAGTTTGACTTACGTTTTTTCTCTTCTAAATGTTCAATGCTATGATTAAAAAAGCATATTAAAGAATGTTTTTGACTGCTTAGTTTGAGGATCAGTTGTTTAGTAAATATCCTAAATATACAAAACCACAGAAAGCTTTCAGAAAAATATTTCTACATGTACAAACACAATATAGATTTTCCTGTTAAACAAGCGTCTGCACTTTCGCCTGTCCAATGACCTGTCGTTGTTTTCTGTACTTAAGCTAACTCTGAAGGCAATACTTGATACATTTGTATTTTACACATTTAAATCGATCATAAGCTTTTATAATAATATTTAAGCCATCATTTTTTACCTTCTAGACTGAAATTGTTTGTCTGTGCATGATCTACACTTTAATATGATACTGTATTTTAGAATTATGGGACTTGATTTTCAATGAAGCAATAAACAAAAACGCCTTGCAGATTTTCTGTGATTTCTGTACTTTGTTTTTAATTGTTACATGCAGCAGCTGTGTTGGGCAATATTGTTTAATAATAAAAGAACTAGCACGAAAGCGCATGAGAATAAAGCAATGAAACTTTCGTCCGAGTCCATCAATACGTTTCCAATCCAAATCGTCATACATATTGCGATGTATATCTGAAACAACAAAATCAGTTACTGTAATTAATATTAGCTTTTTCAAGCTACAGATTTTTCCCTGTTAGTTTTAAAGAATATCATTGTGACCTAGATTATGATGTTAATTAACTGTTCATGTCATCTGAAAAGTTAGAGATGGATGGGATTAAAAGTTTAGCCTATAATTATGTACTCTTAACTCTTTTTTTCTTTTTACCAAAATATTTAGTATACTCAACAAATTGTTTAGTCGAGTTTTAAATGTGTTCAAAGTAAAAAGTTTAAACTATTGCATATCTATTTATTGTATTTTTGATTACCGAAACTTATTCACTGCAAAATTTAAAAGCATTAAGTTAAATTTTTACAAATAAAAATAGCGATGCCTTTTTAGTGTAAAATGAAGCAGTGTTTCTAAATTATACAAGTACAAAACATATTCAAAACACAAAAAACACAAAAATCTCGGAGTTTCGGAGACGTTTCGATAAAATATATAAGTTACCCCAATTCAATGCAAATTCGATGGATAGTTCATGTATACCTATATATAGTCAGTCGCCCTCAATAATTTTACAAAAAAATAAACATATTACCATCAAGCTTAAGAGGGAAAACCATACAAAATGATTTTTAAAGCAGTTAAAAAACAGTAGTGCATGGTTAATTAAACATTGAATAAATATTTCGATTCAATGCCAAGTTTAGGAAGCTAAATGTAAATATAATTTCAGTTGTTCGTATGCTTATAAATAAATAGGAAAATGAAAAACCCGATGAGACATGACCCCGCAAGATAGTTATTTAGTTGTTCGCACAATTGTGTGTAAAATATTTATAATATTAAAGCGGCAGATTATGGGTTTCTTTCAAATAGTTTTTATTTTGGATCTAAGTGTCCAAAATATTTAAATAGTTTTTTTTGTTTAATCAGGTGATCCATTTAACTTTTTAACGGTCGTAAAATTTCCGTCTAGCGATAGAAACTTTAAGATTTTCTTACTCATTTTATAATTTGGTAAGTCTGTAGATAATATAGCCTGGGATAAAATATACAAAAATATCAAATCATTTACATGTATAGTTTTATCGCGATATTTCAACAAATGTTAATAGATATTTTGAACATGGAAAAACCGATACAATCATCGGATCTTTCTTTTCTCAATCATGGTCTCTACAAATGCTTTCTATTTTTACCTATCGAATATCGAATAATCGCACATTAAAAAATCTTATTCGATTGAGGGTGTTAAGGAGGTATTTTCAAATTAAATGTTAATCACATGCTCTTAATGAATTTTATTCAACATCTTGATAGTATGCAAACGCAAAGAAAACTTTATAAAAAAAGTTTAAAAAGTTGAGGTAATTGTTTCTAAATTGGTTGTGAGCTCTACATGAAAAATAAATATTCTATTTAAGTATTGAATCAAATATAGCAAACTATTTTTAGTTTAATAGTTTTATAACGAATGAAACATTCCTAACACATGTATAAACATTACAACACTATTCTCTTTTTTTCAACTATAATTTAAAGCCCACGCCGCCGCTGTGTTCTGTTCTGGGTTAAATTACGATTTTACCGTTTCTGTTTCATTGAGAAAGCAAAGTTACAACACGGGCCGGTTGTTTGAAAATGTATCCGGGAGTTAAACTAAACTATGATTGAATTTAGAATTATACATGATTTTGTCTCGATTAACCTTTCTTTGCTATTTCGGACATTGGTAAAACGTGCATCATATGCTATTTTGATGAAATAGTATATTTTCTACATACAGTACTGTGAACGTTTAAAGTTACAAAATTTGCGTGTATCGTGCGTCCGTCTAACGTCTATCGTGGGTCCGTTTATCGTGTATCGTGTGTCCTTCTATCATCTATCGTGCATCGTGCGTTTAATCGTCTAACGTGCACCGTGTAACATGCATCCGTTTCTCCCATATGCAAATTTAATCATTCGTGGAATATTTTGATAGCATTTTCATTTTTTAGAAATCTCTTACACGAAATTTATACCGTCTACGTTATTAAGATTTGTATTTTAGACCAACCCCGTCAACAAAAATAACAAATGAAAACAAACACGGAAGCGAAAATGTTAAAATAAAATAGTGGATATTTTAGTGGAAAATATATTCTAGAAATTTTGCATTTAGCATCGTTGTTAAGAATGTCTTCCTCTTTCAACAATGATGCTGTTGTCTTAGATCTTAAGCTGAAATTGAACTGGGCTAGCGGATGAACTGAAACGATTTGACAGATAGGAAATGTCTTGGCACAGTGTTTATGAATTATTTGGTGCCTTGTATATAAAATCAAGGCATCTTATAAAACTATGCAGTGAAGCCAGTGATAATCTTCTGGATCAACAAACAAACTGAAGTGTCAAGAGCTGTGTGCCATTGGGAACAGGGTTCGCGAAATGCCGGCAAATAAGAGTATTTTCCATGCCGGTGATATTTACCAGCAAATACTGGCAATTACTTGCAACATGGTGAACAATTATAACAAGTTATTTATAATTCCAAAGTTACAGAGCGGACACGATTTTGCAAGAAAATTCTTTTTATAGTAACAGTGACCTTGACCTTGGACCTATAGGCATGGGTATTGTACGCGACACACCGCCTTGTCATGGTGAACATTTGTGCCAAGTTATTTTGAAATCCCTCCATTAATAACTAAGTTAAGGGCCAAGTGTATATTTTGCTTAACACAAAATGTAAGTGAAAAAGGGGCATAATTTAAAAAATATTGGAAGCAGGGTTATCGGTCTTGTTTGTTATGATGTAGATTTTGATGGTGAAAATATATTTCAAGTTTCAAGGCAATATCTCAAGTAGTTTTAATGTTATGCGCAAAATGCATATTTTGCTTAACTCAAAATATAAGAAAAAAGGGGCATAACTTAAGACATATTGACAGCAGAATTATGGGTCTTGTTGGTAATTATGTAGAATTTGATGATGAATATATATTTCAAGTTGCATGTTGATGTCTCAAGTAGTTTATAAGTTATGGACCAAAGAGCATATTTTCCTTAACGCAAAATTTAAGTGATAAGGGGCATAACTTGAAAAATATTTGTAGCAGAGTTATGGGCGTTGTTGCATTTTTTAACGCATTTGTTTAACGGACGCCGACGCCGACGCCGGGGCGAGTAGGATAGTTCCCATATCCTTCGAATAGTCGAGCTAAAAATACAAACATTTATATATGTTTTTTAAAATATTTTCATTGCATTACCACCAACTTCTTCACTGACATATCCCTATCTGATAACCAGGGTTTTGAAAACCTGGTTAAAATAATAGCAAATATTAGTTTGTGGTCTACAACCTGTTATTTTCCTTACCCTACAGCATAGATGTCAGGCAAATTGATTTTTCCATGACTCCGTTCCATATAATTCTTGTCCCTGGATCATCATATCAAACAGATAATTCCATTATTTGATAAACCGGAGGAAAACATGTCAAACAGTCTTGTTGTAACAAATTATTTATTATATAAAATGGTAACAGGATTTCTACTTAATACATTTTTGGGCAACATGCATTCCAAGATATTCACGAAGAATTATCCAAGTACGTTTATATGTTAACATTATATAATACATGCCAGTAACTGTTTTCTCCTCTCCTCATGTTTTTATATTATAATAAATAATTTATATAAATAAGAATGCATTATTTAAATGTGATAAAGTCACATTGAGACACACTTCTTGTTTAATGTATGTAAATAAATACATATATTTGGAAATTCCAAAAACCAAAATCTCTGATAAAACGGCACAAAAGAAAACATCTCAAAGATAGCAAAGAAATTATCTATAAATAAAATAAATTATAAAGAAATAAACTCTGAAAGACATATTGTGTGATTAAAAGGTAAACTTTGTTAAACATATTGTTAATAACATCCATAACTTTAGTTATATGTGACTTTAGTATTATGTTATATCATATACTTAATATATGCCTATGGTTAATAAATTTGAAGTTTTGGTGTACTTGTTTTTCTTCGTTAGTTTTAATAATTAGTTAGCATTATATCATAATAAAAACAAGAAAAAACGTCGCTACGCGCCGAAAACCAGGTTTTCATTTAATACTTTGATATCAATAGAATACAGCTAACTTAACTTATTATGCAGAAATTGAATTTCCATGACCATGACCTTGATCAAAGAGATCTGAGGAGCAATCCCGAATTGTGTCTTGGTATAAGCTATCCACACCCCGAGTTTGGTGCCAATAGGTCAAAGAGAACTGAAGTTATTACATGGAAACTGATTTTCTATTTTAGCAACAAGGAACAGTGACCTTGACCTTGATCAAAGACACATGCGAAGCAATTCCAAGTTGCACCCCATTAAAGCTTCACACACACTAAGTTTGGTGTCAATAGGTCATTGAGCAGAAACTGAATTTCTTTTTTAAGCAACATTGACCTTGACCTTGATCACAGACATCAAGGTAGCAATCTCAAGTTGTGTCTTGATTTAAGCTACCCACATACCAAGTTTGGAGTTAATAGGTCACAGCTTACTCAAATAATTATGTGGAACCTGAATTTCTATTTTGGAACAGTAATCTTGACCTTGATCACAGACACCAGATAGCATTTGATATAAGCTACCGACACACCAAAATTTGGCGTAAATAGGCCAAAGCAATCTCAAGTTATTGAGCAGAAACTGAATTTCTATTTTTAGCAACAGTGACCTTGACCTTAACCAAAGAAAACTGGGTGGTAATCCCAAGCTACCTCTTAATATAAGAAATCCACAAACCAAGTTTGGCAACAATAGGCAATTTGGCTTCAATAGACAACTTTCACAAAAAAACTTAAAAATTCTAAATGAAAAAGGGGCATAACTTTGGCAAAATAGAGTCAGGGGTTGTGAAACTTGTCCTGATAATTAGTTTTGTGATGTCCAACAACTATGTTAAGTTTCAAAGCGCTCTACCTTGAACAGTAACTGAGGAAAAGACAACTTTAACAAAAAAACTTAACCAAAATTCTAAGTGAAAAAGGGGCATAACTTTGGCAAAAAACAGTCAGGGGTTATGAAACTTGCCCTGATTATTGGTATTGTTATGTCCAACAACTATGTTAAGTTTCAAAACTATACCTTGAATGGTTACTAAGAAAAAGACAACTTTAACAAAAAACTTAACCAAATGTTGACGCTCGCCCGCCCGCCCGCCCAACGACATACCCCAATCTAATAACCAGGATTTTTCTAAAGAAAACCTGGTTAATAAATACCATATCATAAATCACCATTTTTAAATATGTTACCCAGGAGAACGTATTAACCAATTTTAGTTACTGCACAATAGCGATATAAATTACATATACCTTCTTTCATGATAAATTGCGACAATAATGTATTTTAAGAACCAACACACATCAGCATGCACTTAGTTAGTAAAGCAGACATTTAAAGATGAATTTCTATTTTAAGTTACAATTATATCCATAAGAAATAGTGATTCTAGTGATAAATTTAATCAATTGTTCTCAAAGAAAGGTGAATTAGAAATTATGAAATTCAAGTTAGAAATAAAAATGAAATAATTAATTATTTGAGTTTGATAAGCTATAATTGTGTTATCAAGAGTATTATGAGTAAAAATGTTTTTATTCATTATCATTTGATTTGTTTTATTATTTATTTTTTTTAAAGACAAGCAATTAACGTCTCCATTAGAATTACCTGTAATTGATGCGTAGTCACTGCTATAACCTTAAGTAAGATGAGGTAATATGACCGTTGCTGTGATAAAACAGTAAACAAATCAGTGCCAGTTTTGTTTTAATAAACCAGTATCTTATTCCAGTATATAGGTTAACAACCTTCCTGCACTTTATGTATCTTGTATTAAAATAGGTAATATAAAAGAATTATGTTACAAAAGGAAATTAAGGTATTGATGATGGTGATATTAAACAGTAAATGTATTTTTAATTTTAATATTGTTAAACTTAAGAGGTTAATGATCTGTGTACTGCTCAATATGTCTTGAAATAAATGTGTATGATGTAGATGGTCGTCCTTTTTAAAAATCTTTTTAAATTAACAATAAACCTATCAATATGGCTCAGTGACAACATTGTAGTACAGCTTAATTTTATACTAATTATGGGCTGTTGCATCCAGTCTAAAGCTTAGTCCAGATACTCTGAATTGAGACAGATAACATTTATTTGTTCTAATAAATTGTAGAAAAGAAAGAATAAACAAAATTAACATAATTTTAACATTTTATTGTTCTATTTATTTCTTTTGTCATCTTATAATATGTTACCAATTTTTACTTTAATAATCAGAAAAATAATAAGAAAAGAAAAGAAAGAAAGTGCAAACAATTAGTTAACATTTTGATAAATATTTTTATATTATATTATATTGTGTTAAAGTTGATATATAACAAATTTAAAAGCTAATTAATTTAAACTTTACACAAATTAGGTGATTAAATTATCTGATGCTACAAATGCTTTAAAAAGTAGGAAAGTAGGTTAATTCATCTAAAATACTAAGGTTCAGTGTAGAATTTGTAAAACATTGAAACAGTATGAGCATTATATAGCAATTTTTTAACTCAAGTAAAAGAATTTTTACCTAAAAAAATATTATACATAATTTTGTTTATTAGCTTACCATCACCTGCATTACACTGATAGTCTTTCAAATTAGGATGTTTCTCTTTAACAATTATTTGTCTTTAAGAAAAATAACATTCAACAAAGATCTTAAGGAATTCTTAACAAATTCTGCTTTCTTTGAACAATGGAAAAATAATGTTTCATTTAGGACAATTTATTTTTCTTATTTCACATGTTTTATTTAATAGTAATATCAGTTATTATTGTTATAAAAGACCAGAACTGGTGCTTTCAACTTTTAGTAAAATTAATATAGTTAAAAGAAAGTTCATATTCACATTATGAGTGACTCTTCGGAAATCTATACTGAAAGGATAAAGAAACGCAGGGTAACATTTGTTCCGATATATTAAGAACGCGTTCTCCAAATAAAGTGAAACTTTGTGTATTGAGTTATTAGGTCATGATACACCTTAACATGTGTCGAAAGTGAATAAAACTTGTCTCCACTGCCTCAGTGTAAACCGTCGTGGAGCATGAGCTTTCGAACCTGCCTATCCAATTGTTACCCTGCGTTTCTTTATCCTTTCAGTATAGATACAAACTATAACACGGTTTAGAAATTTGTTTTCTTTATTCCAAGTCATCTTTCTTAAAACATTACTTAAATAATTAGGTAAGATATAATTAATTATAATTAATTTGTATACTTTTACATTTTAACCACGTAATATAACAAGATTTTTCAAGATTTTATTCATACTCTCAATACATGAACACATGTAAATATGAGGAACACAATATAAATATTGTAAATAATAAACGAGGATTCGAGAAAATAAATATAACATATCCAACAAAGTATTCGCGGGAGAAATACATATTGCGTCATAAACTAAAAAATAATAGGATTTTAATGTTATTAAAGAAACTTTACTGAAATTTCATAATAATATCTTTTACAAATATGCAAAACTTCCGGTATTCAGAAAAACTATTTAAATTCATGTTCATTAATTTGTTACATTTCACAGTATTGGGTCTTGTATAGTATTCAGTTTTTAACATTTGTTTCCGTTTATCAGTAAAATCTGGGCATTCTAATAAATAATGATATTCGTCACCGATTGTTAGATTGCATAAAGTACATTTTCTTTCATTTAAAGGTGTTCTATTCCATTGTCCAGTTTCAATAGGAAATTTGTGGTTTCGTGTACGAAATTTAATTATATATTTCAAATAATTGTTTTGTGTTTTAATAAGGTAATTTTCAAATCCAAAGTAGTATTTAAATAATCGATAATTTTTGCAACTGCTTGCATTTTCTAAATTTGAGTACCAATCATTTAGGAAAATATCTTTTAATTTTTGTTTAACCGTAAGTGTAAGCCATTTGATGTTTGGAAAGTCATGAGTATCCCAGATATTATTCATTCCACATATTACAAAAATGCTTTTTAATTCGTTTATCCAAAGAAAGTTATGATTAAGGTTTACGTCTGAATATTTAAAATAGCTGAGCAACAATGCATACATATTGTTACATAGTTTCTCTTGAGATGGACAAACCAATTTAGCCCAAAAGCTTACCATTCTACTTTTTATTTCAATTGACAGTGGCATGGTTCCTGTCTCACCATAGACAATACAATTCGAAGTGCAAGTCTTAACATTAAGAATATGCTTTAAAAATTTTAGTTGTACCATTTCTAGTACGTCAAGATTACCAAAACCCCAAATTTCACAACCATATAGTAATATTCAATTTATAAATCTATTGAAAGGCATAGGTCTTTTGCTTTTTTGATGAGGGAATACATGGCTATAGTGGCTTGTTTTGCGATTTCTTGTTTAGCTTTATAAAAAGATCCTGATCTGCTGAATAATATACCTAGATATTTATATTCATTTACAATATCAATCGGTTCATTTTTATAGACAAAATGATAATAACGTTGTCTACCTTTAGAAAATATAAGGATTTTTGTTTTATTCAAATTCAGTTGTAATTTCCAAATGTCACAGTAACTGGCATATGTATTTAAAGCGGCTTGTAAATCTTCCGCCGAATCAGCAAGAAGCACTGTATCATCAGCACACAAAAGTATGCATAATTTAACAAATCTAATGGCTGTTTGTTCTAATTCATGTTTGTTACAAACAATACCTGAAACGTTGTTACTATTAATAATAAAGTCGTGCAAATCATTAAGATATAATGAAAATAACAGGAGCGATAAGTTCTCGCCCTGTCGTACTCCTATATTACATGGAAAAAAGTCTGATTTTTTGTCATTGATAAATACACATGACTTAGTTTGTTCGTACATATTTTTTATAATTTCTAAAACATTTTCATTTATATTATTCATATTGAGTTTTGCCCAAAGTCCACTTCTCCAAACAGTATCAAATGCGGATTTTAAATCAATAAAAGCACAAAACAAAGACTTTTTACTCCTTCTTACTATTTCCAAAAGTGAATTTAAAATAAAGATATTATCTGAGGTAGAGTAACCTTTTCGAAAACCAGCCTGGAATTCGTTAATAATATTATTTTCATTACAATACTTTTGTAGTCTAAGATTGAGAATCATTGTGAATAATTTGCCTAAACAGCTCAATAATGTTATTGGTCGGTAATTTGTGGGATCGATAGGGCTCCCTTTGTTTTTAACCAGCGAAGCTGGTTTTACTAATCACAATTCTGAAATCGGTATCAAACCTAAACGAGGCACTGGCAACCGGCGATTTACGCATTTCAGAGTAATCAGAGCAAGCAAAGTAGTCCAAGTTTACTGTTACGTGTTTAACTTGGCCCGTGCCATGTTAGTATCGCTAAAAGAATACTTGACTGCTTCACTGCGCTGTCCCTAATTCAGAACACAATCGACAACATAAAACAAATTTTATCTAGGGGTTGTAGCCGCCAGGGATTCTTTAGCGAGCCATAGATATGTTACCTTTAGGTAGAGATATTTAACCAGTGATGATGGTTTTACTAAATTACAATTCTGAAATCGGTATCGCTAAAAGAATACTAGACTGCTACACCTCGCTGTCCCTAATTCATAACACAATGACAAAAAATCAGACTTTTTTCCACAATCGACAACAGCAAACCAATTTTATCTGGGGGTTGTAGCCGCCAGGGATTCTTTAGCGAGCCACAGAAATGTTACCTTTAGGTAGAGATATAAACGATATTCCCGATGTTAGGATATTACAATAGCTTACTATTAATTCTGAAATAGTTAATATATCTTTTCTGCTAATTCGCAGCTCAAAATAACAGTGATAACATTTTTTTTTATTTTGTCATTTTAAAGCCATTTCAATATTGGACGTTTGTTCCGCTGCTAAACTGTTTGTTTCGCGTTTTTATTTAATTTTTATCATTAACAATAACGATAATGATAAATTTCCATCTTAGCATATTTACTTCAATTGTCCACTTTATGAAATAAATGCGCAAGTGCTTTCACTTGAAATTTTCAAGACATATTGCAAACATTTGTTTATTATTTGATGATAGGCGTTCATGAGCGTTGTAAATCACTGAACACGAAGCAATCATCATTGCTGAATATTTTTTTATATATTGGATCTCCACATATAAGCGTGAACAGTAAACAGTAAACTATTGAGATGTATAAATTTTACATATTATAACTAGTATACCGGATATTATTCGTACAGAAATAAGGACATGTAAGATTTACAGATCTATGTATTTTCGAAACATGCTACGAGCAAGCGCGGTACGTGTCCGGCTATCACGTACGTGCCAGGAGACACGTCAACGATAAGGCCATCAGTGGTCCAAGGAACGGACTATCATTTGTTTCAGGAATAATGCATAATTTACATTTTTTCCAAAGGTGAAGATGTTTACTAGGTTTACGTTTTCGATTAAGCTAGAGTTGAGTATTATTTTTGTTCGGAGTACATGAAATCATAGGCGCAGTAACACAATGAATATGCAAATGTCAGTGACGTCACAGGTCCCAGTTCAGGTCCCAGTCAGCTGGCACAATAGTGCCGTCAGATCTGGATATAAAATTTGTGATTACTGGTCAGAAAAAAAATGGTTCTAAAAGCGAAATCCAAATCAGATCGCAAAGATGTGCCAGCTGATATGGATCTAAACTGTTCGCCCAAGCTATGAAGGTATATCTATGGAGTAAAGGGTTAACAGAAGCCTTCATCCAGATAATACATGGAAACCCTTATTTCCACTATCATATAGACAAGATGAAGGTCTTTGCGAGTGAAACAAGTTCTTTTGCTTTTTCGTAAATGGATACATGTATGAGAATCATGGAACTGGCTGTTCTCAAAAAGCGAAATCGCTTCGCTGGTCTTCTGTACTTTCAGTACTTTGATTAAATATTGGGTGGATTATTCCAACAGTCCAAATTTGTGGGATTTTTCCAGTACTGAAAATAATATTGAAAAGTTTAACTAGAACTAATTTCATTTTTGGTATTGAGAATTTGATATATTCATTAAGTATATTATCGGCTCCGCTAGATTTATAATTTTTAAGGTTTTAAACTGCTTCTAAGAGTTCAGTTTCTGTGATAGGTTGATTTATTTCTTCTTGTTTAAACTATTGATAGGTTCATTATTAATTGTTTCATCAGTCTCGTCTTTAGCACTCTGATTTTTGAAAAAACTATATAAATCTTCTAAGTCCGCATCTGTTTTCATTTTTTTCTTACCGCTCAATATTTTCCAAAAGTCTCTAGGTTTATTTGTTTTTAATGTTTTTAATTTATCCGAATTTTTTATTTTAAACTCTTTGAAACTTTTATTCATAATATTTTTGTAAATTTTACTTTTATTTTGCAAAATAATTTTATTTTGATAAGATTTTCTTAATTTGTATGAATATTTTGCCGAAAGAAAATTTTTCCTTGCAACCCGACATTTTGTATTAAACCAAGGTTTGTTTTTTATTTTTGTATGCGTGTTATATAGAATATTCATTTTAGTTCCTAGCGTTTGTTTTGCGCTGTCTAATAATAATTTTGAAATTTCGTCAACTGCATCATCTAAATCGCTTGTTAATAGAGTTTGTCTTTGTTCAATATCGCACAACGCGGAATAAATACTATTGATTTTGTCAGTGTTTATATGGCAGTAAAAATATCTGCCCTATTATGGTCTCAACATTTGATCCCAATAGTAGGTTGGCTAACATTTTCATTCTGTATTTTATCAAATTTTAACACCAATGCGACTGGATTGTGAACATCAGAATACAAATTATCAAATTCGTCAACATTTAGACAACATACATACTGAAACAAATTAGGTGAACAAATAAAATAGTCAACAGTACTAACCCCCTTACACGTGGTCTGACCATCTAGGTCTCCAACAGTTCTGCCATTTAATATATAAAAATCATTAAGTTGTAAAAAGTCTATCAACTTATACCCATAATTGCTACAATTTTTATCGGTGTTTTTTCGTACCAACCTAACATTTTCATTAAATCTATTTTGCGTTTCTTGAAGTAACAAAGTATATACTATGAACCACTTACTAATATTATTTTATATTTTAATCTAAAATGATTGCATAGTTTGTGATACAGTTTTGTCAATGTGTTCAGTTCTTTGTACAACAATATCAGTTTTAGAGAAAATACTTTAATAAATCAGTTATATTAGTTAAAGAAACGACTGTCAATGTAATTAGAAATCTACACAGGGCTAACAAACATCAGGACATTGCAAAGAGCACACATAATTTATTTCTTCAATTAGATATCAGCTAACACCATTAAAAACAAATAAAAACAAGAAAACAAGCCTTATATTGATGAGTAAAATATGTTATGTATGTTGAAAATTTGAAGTCATGCAAGTTTCAAGAACACTTACAATTATCAAGCACAATTATTCAATTAAACACTATATTTTATGCTTGTTCATCTCAAAACATGAATATTATGATTGAATTAGCAATAGAGTAACATATTTGATTATGGTAATAAAACGTCTTCATGTAATAATAATAATAATAATAATAATAATAATAATAATGATGAAGATGATGATGATGATTATGATGATGATAATAACGGTTTGTTATTTAGATCTATATTTTCATAATAAAAGGTGTAAATTTAACACTACACGTAAACATGTCGTCAAAGAGTATGGTTCTACAAAACCATGATGTCATAAATTGCATTAATTCTATATCTATAAGCAGCTAAATATAACAGATTTGATCCAGAAATAACTAGCAAATTGGTTTTATATCATTTTAACTTACCATTTTTAATTTGAGAAATGTTAAACGGACATTAATTACTTTACTGTTACAGAAAAGAAGATAAACAACAAATCCATACAGATATAACTACAAATAAGGGAAATAACTGATAAAACATACATGGGATACTTACAAAACAAGGGAAGTTACTGATGCAGTTATCATTCAAACATGTTTTCTTTTCATTATAATACAATTGCAACAAGTAAAAAGAACATTTGTTTGTGTTATGTAAATGATAGACAAGTTGCTATGTAGTGTGTAAAACCGTTGTTTCTATGGGTGTGGTCATGTAAACCTGGTTGCCATGGTTATGCACCACTTTATAAATATCTAACAAGAGAATTCTTATTGCAGACATCCTAAGCTTTCCAACGGTACCAGTCAACCTTTGCCCCCCCCCCCCCCTGGGGTGCAACGAAATCACATTTCTAGGCCCTTTCTGAATATTTGGTTGCGTACTATGAACCCCATTTGTGAAATGTTTTCAATGTTTTCCAAAGCGCTTAGGGACCCTTTTCCATTAAAGGTATGTTACTGAATGCAGAAAAGTCCACTTAATTTTTTTTTATCCGAATCGATTGCTCGTCCAAAATATGCCTATTTCCATGCTCAGTCATTCCATGATATTTTTATTTAATCATCAGTTTAAAAACTATGAGAATCATCCATTACAGTCATGAAAATGAATCATCCGTGCATCCAGTTACAGTTTGCTTGTGTAAATCCGAGTCTTTACTTAAATACAAAAAAACGTTGTTGTTGTTGTTGTTGTTGTTTCAATTGACTGCAAAGTTAATTACAGTAATTGAAAAGAATATTAACAAACGTTCGTGGTACTAATTACACTTTGATTTGCATTGCGAAAAGATCATTTTCTTTAAACTTAGATCGACGCACCGCCATTTGTATGTCAAAAACGTGTATCGCAGATCGTGCAACGTCTATCGTGCCTCTGTCATGTATGGTGCGTCCGTCTATCGTTTAACTTGCGTCCGTCTATGGTGTATCGTGCGTTTCGTTTGTAACCTAAAACGTTCACAGTACTGTACTGTTATACGAATGATTCAATGCGGGGACCATTTACATGTGTTTTATATTGTAAAAACAAAAAGTTTTCGGTGTTTTGTTTAAGAACCTATAGAACTGTTCAGCTCTCATCGTTATTTTAACATCTATGATATGTTAAATAACGTTTGTTATTTACAATACTTTTTCTAACTAAGAGCTGACACCTGTTAGAGAGAAGTAATTTGTGTCTGATTGTAAAAGTCATTTTTTAAGTGTTTACTAATCAGATTACAAGATATCCGACTTTTAGTGTTATACAATTAGACTTATAAGCAGACTTGTGAAATAGAATTATTTATCACATATTAATTCTCCTTGCGTGAATAAAGTGTACATTGTATATTTTTACAAGTACTAGTGTTAAGTGTAAATATGTTTGTGTTTTATTTATTATTTGACTGTACTAATTAAACATACTGAAGTCTTACTTTTGATGAACGTATATTATTAGTATCTTCATAAATGAACTCAATAAGCCCATTCTGCAATCACTCAATATTTTGTTAAGATGTATACATACAAGATATTCAAAAGACCAGAATGAGTCTTTGTTACGAATCTTACCAAATCTTGAGTACAACAAAAGTAATATACAACCGCACGTTGCAAATGTGTCGATATGTCATTTAGAAGATAACAAAAATAATAAAATCTGTGGGCGAAATCATATTTTAACGACGAACAGCAGTAATTTTCTAATAATCAATCATATTTAATATTTACATATACACAACAACGACAACTGAACACGACGCCATATTGTTCTGCAAAAGTTTTAATTGTAATTTAATCCTTGAAATTAGTCAAGCAAACCTTCATTATTAATAATTAAGAAATAATCAATAGCTTCCGGTGAATTATCGCAGGATAATTCACGGGGCGGAGTTCAGATGCGTAAGGATATATCACGAGGGGCGAAGCCCCGAGTGATATATATCTACGCAGCTGATCGACGCCCTGTGAATTATCCTGCGATAATTCACCGGAAGCTATTGATTATTTCAATTCTAACACGACACATCTGACTGAATAAGCGAAATAATCATAACTCAATTTTAGCGCGTCGTAATAAACGCAAATGGGTTATAAGATCGGCAGTTAGTGTTTACTCCCTAAACATCTCCATAATTCAAAAACTGATAATAATAAAAAGATTGAATAACAAACTTGAATACATGTCCATCCAACCGCGCATTCAGCACTCTCCAGTCGTCGTTCGAACCGTTTTTGTCATTCCAACGGTTTGATACTGCACCAGGAAATAACATGTAAACAACGGAAATGACGTGACGTCGTTAAAATGGCGCGTTAACGTCACTTTAACGTTGTCGCAAAATAGCGGAAAATAATTAATATAGTTTTTTTAATCTAAATATATAAAATAAACATTATTCTATTACTGTGGTAACATCATATTACGCGCGGGTAAACATTTCGCGTATTTTGTGCTTTCTTAAATGCGCGAAATTAACTCCCAGCGAAAAATACAATTTTCACGTGATAAGTTTATACCGACAGGTAATTAGTAATAGCCGTGAATTATCGTGAAATAATTCACAGCAAATTCAATGCGAACAAGAAATATCTTTAAAAAAGATTAACGGCGTAGATTGTATATGAAATGATGCAGTTTGTAGCTGGTATTATTCACTTCATCTTGATTTACGTGTAAATTAAATAATTTCATTGTAAATCCTTCACAATGACTTAATACCGGAATCGCAGTTTTTTCGCGTAACACATTACACGTAGTTGCCAGATTTAAGACAAGTAAGCACATTGTAAAATCCTCAGTCGCGATAAAGAATGAGTTTTATATAAAAAAAAAAACGTATTGTAAAAGGCATTGGTTGTGTTTATTCTTAAAACATAATGTATCAGATGATATATCAATTGCTGAAAGAATAAAATATATTTAGTGAAGACTTCAAGACTTACATAGCGAACTCATTGTTTTTATCGCGTAGCATATTATATACAGCTGCCCGATTTAAGAGACGGGTAAACATTTCAACTACTGAAAGAGCTGGGATAAATTTCCATTAACTAAATACTCAAAAATATTACAATAATTCAAGCTCGCATATTTTATTACTTAAATTTTCAGCTTTACAGTGAAAGTGTAACATCGTTTTCTTTAAGCCATTTTCACTTACTTTCACTTTCATTTTGTATAGGTTGATATAAAAGAGTGACTATATTGTTGTTGACAAAAAATCCTAGTCAATGACGAGTACTGTAGTGTGCCTCATTTCAACATCTTTCAACACAAGAGTATAGAAAAGATCTAAACGTCACAGCAATAATCGTTTCAAACAGTGTATTAACTAATTGTTTAAAAATCCCACTAGATACCTCTTCACCCTGCTAGATGCCTCTCCGGTGGAAATAGCTACCAATCGAAATAGTTTATTTAATTTTCCCGCTGCATAATAATATAATACGAGTATTATTTACAACACTTCATTGGCTAATAAATTAGGTCAAAAGTGAGCTTAGACAGCTAACGCCGAAAAACGTCAAGTCGTGTTAGTATATTGATTATGCTATATCGCGGATAATGGTTTAACGCGGGTATTCCCCTGATTTATCCAAATTCAAAACTCATGAAAATATGTTAAAAATGACAAATGTCAGTTGTTATGATTAATACAAAACTTTACCGTATTAACATGAATTACCGTAGTACTTTATATATAATAACATTATTTTATTCTTTACGCTTCAAACCTTTAACATTTTCTCTTTTACGTCGTATTTGATGTGGGATCCCATGCCAGATTTATTTTTAATTATACAAACATTTTAATCATAATTGTTATATTTATATAAAGGTGCTAAACAATATAAAATTAAATCGAATACATCTTTGCATGAAGCATATAAAATAACTATTTTTGTACGTAGACTGATAATTCAATAAAAAAAACTTACCTTGCAATATTTTCAGGTTTTTAATACAGCTTCGGTCAGTACACTGAACATAGATACGGGTTTATTAATAAATGTATCACGTGATCATCAGTAAGTATACTGATAATAAAACAACCGTTCTTCTTGTTTTGAAAAAATCACCAACGCGACAAAAAGTTTACGTTAGAATAAAAATAAAGCAAAGATCTGAATTTAAAATGAAGTCAAATCAATATATAAATCATTTTAGTTCGTAACGTCGATGGGTACTTCAGATGTTTATTGACAAAATAGTATAAACAAATAGACTGCAGAAATGGTAAAACAGTTTTACATGCATGCATTTAAACTAGTGAACAGAGACTTTTTTATCGTTGCGTGCGTGCGAAACATTAATTATACAAATGACGAAATAAACAATAGAAAATATAATCGTATGCATATTTGATGTATGATAGAATTTGCTTGCAAATGCCCAGATGGTACATCAGTAATGTAAAACACAAAAGTTCAACATAAAAAGGTGAAATATGCATATCAGGAATCGCCACATTCAGAAAAAACAGCCTCTCTACACAGTCAAGAAGAAGAGAGGGAGAGAGCACGGTTAATAAAATGATCAGTTTCAAAAGAGACACCACTAACAATTAACAAAAATGAGAACCCGAGGGGTTACCGCCTTGGAACGGTCAGTGGCAAATCAAATTGCCACTGGGGGTTTAAACCTTTAAAAGCTTAAAGCTTAACATCGATAACCATGAAGAGGGTCAATAGGAAGTTTTCGAGCGAAATCATTGTGGGACTAAAAAAAGAAGAGGGTTTAGAAAAATTGTAATAATTTGCATTTTCTTAACAAAATAAGGAAACGTGCATACATTGCAAACTTACATGACGCTTACATGTATCTTTTAGGGATTATACTAATTAAGCATTAAAGCGTTTAGCCAATCGAACGCAAGAAAATGAAACTAGTATTTTGACAGAGACAAATAAGCTTCGCTAAGAAATAATATTATCTAAGCGTTGTTTTGTATGGCATGCGGTTAGCACAATAATTAGTACTTAAACTATAGGTTTCATTGTTAAACCCATAGTTTAACAGACTTAAACCCAGGGTTTAACTGTTAAACATATAGTTTAAGAGTTGAAACTATGGGTTTAAGAGAAAATTGTGCAGAATGTTATTTAAACTACAGGTTTATTAGCTTAAACCCTATGTTTAAGTGTTAATCCTATTGTTTAAGACTTTAATCTAAAGGTTTAAGAGATTTTCGACAAAATTACATTAAACTATGGTACAGTGTGTATTAAGAGACTTAAATACATAGTTTTAAGTGAATTTTCTTTAAACCTGTTTCCTGAGTTTGGTTTTAACTTAATAAATCCATATTCATATAAATATTGATAAACTTTTGATGCTTAGTCTATTAATCATAAATTAAAGCTGTGGAAATAAAAAGCATGTAAATACGCGATATCGTTTAGAATATAGGTAATACACACTCCAAGATTTTGCGAAATTATTATTTAAAAAAAAATGAAATCCAAATAGTAAGCGAAATAGGTAATATCGGATGTTAGAAATTTAGTAAAAAAATTGCAGAATATACAGCGTGCTACGTTTATCATTAAATAAGTCTTTTTACGGTTTTATTTCCACAGTCTTAACATTTAAACTAAAAAAATTCCACAATTTAAGTCGATAATGGATTCTCAAATAATAACACTTTTCCTTAATGTAAAATGCCTTCTGCATTATTAAAAGTGCATAACTTTTGTTCGGTTTTGTACCTGTCTCATGTTGTTGTTGTTTTATACCAGAGAGGTAAAACAAATCAAAGTGGATGGTCAGTGTATGTATTGTTTCCTGCTTGATGGGGCACTTAATCCGGATGTCGAAAATTGAACTACAATCGTGCAATAAAACACCAGTCCTGTATCGTTCTTGGGAAGAAGGACTGCTTTAACACAGTGACGTTTGTGTAGGGGAGGAAAAGTCTGTTGACACCTCTGGTCCTTCTGTCGCTGGCTTTGACAATCTGTGTTGCCTCTGGGATGTCCATTAGGTTGTGGGTGATCTTGAAGAGCATGGTCAGTCTCAATATTCTACGGCGTTCTTGGAGCGGTTCCCATCCAAGTTGACTGACCATTGCAGTGACACATCCTGGGGTCCTGTCTGTGTAATTGTTGACGACATATCTGGCCGCACGGCGTTGGACTTTGTCAAGGCAGTTGACATCTTCTGCCTTGTATGGGTCCCAGGACGCTGCGGCGTATTCCATGGTAGGACGGACCATTGATATATAAGTCGTCTCACGGACAGCTTTACTGCAACCTCTCAGGTTACGACGGAGGAATCCAAGGGTACGGGAGGCCTTGGCTGCTGTAGCCTGTGTGTGCTTTTCCCATTGGAGGTCGTCGCTGACGGTGACACTAAGGTATTTCGCCCCATTGGCAACTTGGAGGAGCTGACCATGGAGATAGTTAGTGGTCTGCCGGCATTGGCGTCTCCCTGTTGTGATCCTCAGCACGGTATATTTCTCTGGGTGGAAGCTCATTTGCCACTTGGATTCCCAGTCCTCTAAGGCAGAGAGGTCTTCTTGGAGTTTGGCAGCATCGTTGTCGTTCCTGATGTGCTTATACAGGAGTGTGTCGTCGGCAAACAGATTAGCTTGTGAAGATTGACAGACAGAGGGAAGATCATTGTAAACGAGAAAGAGTAGCGGTCCCAATACTGTTCCCTGGGGTACTCCTGAAAGGACTTCAAGTCTCTCCGATATACCCTCTACGAGGACTTGCTGGGTTCTGTTACTTAGAAAAGAAGCGATCCATTTGAGTGTGTTGTTCCGGATGCCGTAAAAGTTCAGTTTAAGGAGAAGACGTTGGAAAGGGACCTTATCGAAAGCTTTAGCGAAATCTAGAAGTATAACGTCTACTTGATCTTTACCAGATTTAAGGCTCTTTGCTATGCTCTGGATGGTTGAGATGAGCTGAGTCTCACAAGATCGTTTAGAGCGGAATCCGTGTTGACTAGGAGTGAGTATGTTGTTAGTTTCTAAGTGTTTGATGGTAGCACTAAATATTATGTGTTCTAGAAGTTTGCTGACAACAGAAGTAAATGAAACTGGCCTGTAGTTAGGGGCTATGTTCCTAGGGCCTTTCTTGTAGATGGGAGCAATCAGGGCTTCCTTCCAGTCTGCAGCGTCTGAGAGTCATTTGTCCCTCACCTCTGATTCAAGTGAGGAAGCAGTCAGTCGCTTGCGGAGAAATAGGTTTGTACTGGTTGGAGACCCAGGAACACCGGTTAGGTGGACTGACCGCCGGGATATAACCTAGAAAGCTGTTGAAACCAGGCGTTAAACCCGAAACAAACAAACAAACAAACCTTCCAGTCTGCAGGTACTGATCCTGTGTCTAATGATTTTTGGAAAATGAAGGTCAGAATAGGTGCTAGTTCATCTGCTGCAAGGATGAGTAATCTGTTGGGTATGCCGTCTGGTCCAGTGGCTTTGTTAGGCTTGAGTTTTTTTCAAGAGTTTCTTGACGCCAGAAGTTGTTATGTCAATGGGATTCATAAACTGGATGTTACTAGGTCCAAGATCAGGAGTATTGGAGAGGTCCTCTCTGGTGTAGACTGAGTGAAATTGGTGATTGCGGATCTCTGCTTTACTGGTACTGCTACTATGAAGAAAGCCATCTTGGTTGAGTAAAGGCGATATGCCGACTGGTTCCTGCTTTTTGCTCTTTTTGTATGAATAGAAACGTTTGGGATTGCTGGTCAGATCCTGGTCAACTGTGGTTTTGATGAAGTTGCTGTGGGCTCTGCGCATCTCTCTCTGTGTCTCGGCCTTCAGAGCTTTGTATCTATCCCAGTCATTCTTCTTGTTGGATGATTTTGCCTTTGAGTAGGCTCTGGCTTTGCGTCGACGTAGGCGTCTGGTATATGTTGACACCCAAGGATGTGTATGGCGTGCAGAACTGGTTTTAGATGGGACATGAGTCTCTATGATGCTGAGAACTCCAGCTTTAAAGCTGAACCACATGTCGTCCAAGGATGTGAAGTGACTGTCAAGGAAAGATTTACATAGGTCTGCACATGCTTGCTTTATGTCGACTTGGTTTATCTTTTTCCAGAGGAGTATCTTGCGTCTCACAGGTTTTGAGCGCATTACTTCGTGTGCTGTGTCAAAGAGGACAATGTCATGGTTACTTTTGACTCCGATTATTGGAAGGGGTTTACAGCGTGACATGAAAGCTGGATGAGAGGTGAAGATCAGATCAAGTGTATTCTCATTACGAGTGGGGAAGTCTACCATTTGTTCAAGAGAGAGGTCATGTGACAGGTCCAGGAAGAGCTGACTGACTCGGTGTGGGTAATTGCTGCCGGTAATAGTGTTGTCTGCCCATTGGATATCCGGGGCGTTGAAGTCACCAGCTACAATAAACACGTCCTTCTTATGCGAGGACCTCAGAGCGGATAACTCCTCGTACGTGTTGCGAAGGTACTGCTCATCAACCCTATCTGGTGCCCTGTAGTATGCTCCGATGACCATCTGCTTTTTATTAGGTAGCTGGAGGGAACCTGAGATAAATTCAATATTACTGCTTGAACTAACATTTGTGAACTCTAGGTTGTTTTTCACAGCTATAAGAACGCCCCCGTGAGTATCTGATTTTCGGTCGTTCCTGTACACGTTGTAGCCTAGGGAAGGATTGAAAAATTCTGATGAGCTGATTTCATTACTCAACCAGGTTTCTGTACCTATGATAATGTCCGGAGAAACTGTTTCAACAAGGATGTCGATATTTTTACCCTTTTTACGTATACTTTGGAAATTGACATTTACAATGCGAAAGTGTTTCTTACTGTTATTGGTGTTACTAGTAGGTTTAGGGGAAGATGCAGCAGTCGGGCTGCCAATGGATGAAGTAGGAGAGTCAAAGTGTGTTTCACATAGTCTGTCTGCAGAGGTGTTGCTAGGGGTAGAACATGTTTTGTCGCTGTCCGACGAGTATGTACTTCCAACACTGTCTGCTAATGAATTTGGTATATCGTAGATTATGGTTGAGTGATTGGGGTTTCCACAACAATTGCAATACCACGAATCAGATGTATTTGCGAGGTGGTCAAAGGTATGAGTTGTCATTCCAATGCACGATTTGTGAGTCCACTGGTCACACCTGTTACATGCGATAGCACGTTGACCAAAGTCAACAACTTCGTTGTTGCATATACCGCATGGGTACCTGTGAGAGATGGGTGGTCCAGGGTTCTGCTCAATTCCCGCAATGAGAAGGAGAATAAGTCTGTGGGATGATATATAGGCATCTAATGACGGAGCATTTTTAGTGAGTTTAATGTCACGTAGCCATAAGTAGATTGACTGATATGGTAACGAATCATGACGGGTGATGAAGGTGAGCAAGTACCTGGAGACATGGCAGGGAGGAGTAGATTGGTAAGTGGAAGCGGTGCCTTGATTTTGTTTGAGTCCACTGTTGATCTCAGAGAGTGGGTTTCTGTGCGTGTGACATAATCGAGTTAATTTTAACTGGATTCTGTTTCGGTTGGTAGTTGGCAGCTGAGGATGGTTCAAGTAGGTTGCAGTAAATCTTAATACTGGATGGGGAGGAGTGAAATACACATCGAATTAAGTATGGCTAATTCCTGGATATACGAGTATACTGTGCTTCTCAGGTCGCCGGGTAGAGTTTATGGGGAGGTCGCGAAAACTGGTACGAAATTCAGTTCTACTCACGTGTGAGTCCGATGAAGTATAAATTCGGTGGCGAATTGGGCTAAGGAAAATAAAAAAACTGCCAGATGAATTTGGTTGATGGCTTTGGATGGATAACACCAGTAGAAGGAAGATGTGTCTCATTATACAATTTGTTGACAATGGAGAGTTGTTGTTGTAGTCTGGGTCACTCATGTATAAGGTAAAGCATCTACGTGATACTGATTTTGGAGGAAAATTCAAATTTAATCAAAAACATCGAAAAACGGGTAAAAACACTTAGGATATGATCTATTCCATATGGGAAACTCTTTGCTTGAGTTGTTAGAGGAAAATTTCTCGAAGAAAATGTTTTGTAGTCGATAATTTGAAGATTTTCTAGCTTCCTGGAAAAAGTGACTGTCTTGCTCCAGGTGTGCAATCAGATGTAAAATCTTAATCTTTTTAAGGACAAAAATACGCAACCTCCGAAAGATAAATGCATATAGACGACTTTAATAAAATCAGTTTCGTTTCTGGTTGGACACGTTTAAGCTTCGGTGCCTTAAAATGTAAATTCTATTTTTATGAATATTACAACAGCAACAATAATAATTTTAAATTTTCGAAATTTATCAAATACACCCCTTGACTTTCACCAGCAAAAAAAATTAACAAAACAAACAACAACAAATAATAATATTGAACATAAAACACAAAGCATTCATTAGGTCTAATCTCTATAACCCACTAAAATTATACATACGTTTTTTACGATTGGGCTTTTTTTGATTTTACAGCTGGAGTAAAATAGTTTTATTTAAATGCTGAAATGGCACATTGTTAAACCGTCTCCATTCAACCGCGAAATAAGGTTAACCCCGGAAACGATTTTCGATTCAGCGAAATATGTATCATGTCCTTTTTTTTCAAAAGTAAAAAAATATTCTAACTTCACCCCCAAAACAGACAATCGCATCATAAGTTTTACAAAGAAAAACATATATCAGTTGAAAGATAAATTTGTCTTGGTTTTTTATCATTGCACCTCGGCTTTTATTTCAGTAGAAATAGTATAATTAATTCACTAAAAACGGACAGATCGCCAATTTTGAACGATTTTTAATAGAATATATAGGAGGTTGAGATGATTAACTATAGCCTAAAACAGACTATCGCAATATTTGAAATTTATTATGAAATAAATATATAACTATAAAGCAAAGATTAAATTTTATGAAACTGAGATGAGCAGGAGAAAAGTTATGCACATAAATTTTACTGCCTTCTTTGTTCTATATAGCGAAAAATTCGTTGATCGGATAACCCGGAGAGGTAGTTTTTTGCAGTATGATCAACACATATACTCCCTGTGTTTTGGACACTGCGCGTTTTATGTCGATCCCTGATTTTTGTTAAACAGGATAATATTACATTTCTTTATTGTAAATGACGACGTTTGCACGATGTGTTAAAATATCAAAGAGAATTTTTAACTTGGTAAAATTTAATTGATCGGACGTCTGCAGTGCAAAAGTATGATTTTTTTAAGTCCAAAGAAGTGAAATATCATAATCACGTAAAATTATTTGTGTATCCAGTCTATCCATCTTTATTATATTTTTATGACGCGACAAACTTACTGAGCCAGTAATGCCTCACCCAGAAGAAATCTTCGGGCCTCACTACATGGTTATTTGCTCATGGTGAGTCCCAATGTCTCCGACAAAAAACAACAACAACAAAAAAAAAAGACAAAATGCGCATAGCCTTTCCTTCTGCTTTGAATACGAATAAAGAAAACTGCAAAACTGTCCATATTCGGATACGAAGAGTGTCTTAGCTTTCCTGTATCTTTCTAAGAAATCCTGTCCAAAATCAAATACTACAGTTCCAATTTTATTGCCTAAAGAAATAAAGTATATACATGTTTCTTTATAAATAAAAATAATTCTGTCTTAACAACAACGCCATAGAATCATTATTTTGCAAATGGCCGTTTACCTTTAGTATTTAACCATAAGCAGACTTAAGTGGGCAGGGTACAGTTTCGCACTTTGGTCCCGGTCGATTTTTTAAATATTTGGGGTACCCTAGAATTTAATGCATTAAAACCATTGTTTGAATTTAAAATGTGAGATTCTTTTTTAATTATGTATAGTTTGTGCAATAAGAAATCGGATCATGGTGGCTAAAATGCATGGATGGTAGCTTTGTATGTTCTGAGTTGAATAGTAACCGGATGAAACACAGTCTGCTCGGCTGAATCTGAGAATAATTTGACGGTGATGTATTTCAATGACAAATGCTGAAAAATCAAGCTGGATGGGGGACACTTTCCATCTGCTTTGGAATTAGGCACAGAATAAATATTAACAGGAAAGGGGTTTAATTTCAAAAGTTCGTGCAGGAAATATTCCGCAGTCTTTCAAATATGTAGGATTTTAACCATTTGCACTGGAAAAACAGGGGTAGGGGTGAGCTTATATGTCTTATTAAATCCTGAATGATAATTACTGTAGACCAGTTGCTTGTTGTTTGCATGAAACCACCCCTCCCCATCCAACATAGAAAATACAACAACACAATTTTAGCAGTACAAAATTTGTATTTTCAGTAAAAAAGAGTTCGCGCGCAGTCACAGACTCCGAAAGCCGCCTCGGACTGTACCCTGCGCCCTAAGCAGACGACAATTTACCTTATCAACAACGCTAATCACGTGTGAAACATCATGTGCGATTTCATTGGTTAAACGGCTTAATACTATAATTTCTATTGGTTCGCTGTTAAACCTAGGGTTTAAGTGTTAAACATATAGTTTAAGTAATTAATGTGCAAACGGCACTTAAACCCATACTTTAAGACTTCGTAAAATGAAACTTTAATCGATGGAATTTAACAATGTCGCGATTATGGATCCATTTTTTTGTGTTGCAAGAAAATTAACACGTATACTTCCTGTGTTTTGGTCACTATGCGTTTTTATGTCGATCCCTGATGTTTGTTGAACATGATAATATTACATCAATGTTGTTTTATTTCGTTATTGTTAATGACGATGCTGTTTGCACGACGTGTACAGTAAATATATTTGAGAATGCTAACCTTGATAAAAATTATTTGATCGGACGTCAGCAGTGCATAATTATGATTTTTATTCACGTCAAATCATTTTGTGTATCCAATCTATCCGTCAATATTATATTTTATGACGCGACAAACTTCCAGAGCCAGTACTGCCCAACCAGATGAAATCTGCCAATTCGGGGCTTACTACATGGTTATTTGCTCATTGTGGTAGGTCCCATCGTCTCAAACCAACAAAAACAACGACAATAAAACAACAACAACAAAAAGATAAAATGCGTGTTACAAGCTTTCCTTCTGCTTGTTAATACGAATGAGAAAACTGCAAAACTGTCCATATTCGGATAGGTAGGGTATCTTAGCTTTCCTTTAACTTTCTATGAAATACTGTCATAAAATCCAAAACTACAGATCCAGTTTTAGTCCATAAATAAAATAAGTATATACAGGTCAATTTATATAAAAATAATTCTGTCTTATTCACTACGCCGTTTAAGGCTATTATTACTTAATAATTATTATTTTGCAAATGGCCGTTTACCTACAGTATTTAACCATAAGCAGACGACATATTTACCATATCAACAACGCTAATCACGTGTGAAATACCAAGAGCGATTTCATTGGTTGAACGGCTTAATACTATAGTTTCTATTGGTCCGCTGTTAAACCTAGGGTTTAAGTGTTAAACATATAGTTTAAGTAATTAATGTGCAAACGGCGCTTAAACACATAGTTTAAGACTTCTATCTACGGGTTTAAGAATTTACATCTCTAAATCATATAGTTTTAAGACAAAAACACGAAAAATAAAACTTTAATCTATGGGATTAAGCAAAAAAGTTGAAACCAATGGTTTAAAGTCTTAATCTATAGGTTTAAGAGAAAACAGTGAAATGAAGTCTTTAACTACGGGTTTAACAGTTAAACCTTTAGTTTAAGACCTTAATCTATATGTTTAAGAGAAATAAAGTTTAATCTATAGCTTTAAGAGTCTTAAACATATGGTTTAACTGTTAAACATATAGTTTAAGGTATTAAACTATAGTTTTAATTCCGAAAAGTTGAAACTATAGGATTAAGACTCTTAAACCCTGGGTTTAAGTCTGTTAAACTATAGGTTTAACTGTTAAACCTATAGTTTAAGTAATTATTGTGCTAACCGCATGCCATATTGTTTTGGCAAATTTCATGATAAAGGAACGGAAAACTTTCATTTCGTTGAGTATAATCTCGTCAGATTATCGAGGGGACTAAACTCTGATTACAGCTCACAATTGTTCTATGCTAACATTGTCTTTGCATAAAACATATTTAACAAAACATCGCAGGCAATTAGAGCGCACATCTTGATTCAAGCAAAAATATTAGATACAAACAAAGGATTTACTACAACTGTGGCAATTATGGGCTTCTCCCAACCACGTTCATCGATAAAAAGAAAAATTATCTAAATCTCAATAATGGCAGTTGACGTTCAATGAAACTTCGCACAGATGAATGTTGCTAATGTATTTTCATTTTGCATATAATAAGACACGTTAGAAAAGTAAAGACAAATTGCTAGACCTAAAATTCCTTAAAATTCTATTTACATAAATTCACAATAACTTAGCAATATATAACATAATTTTTGATTCCGACGTGAGTGTAATGATACTGACGAGTAAATGTTATGTACTTTGTAAAGAACGTTCAACTACTAAAAGAGAAATCAGTGATTGTCATCCGTTTAAGCGACCAGGAAATGAAGGTCAAACACAATTTTACTAACACTTCGTAAAGTTTACATATGTAAGTCACAAGGTCACAATAAATTTTTGTCACTATTAATGTGTGCATTTAAAATGATGTTTTGTGTTGTTTACTTTTTTTTATGAATTTATGTAAATAGAGGTTGAGGGAATTTTTAGATATCGCTATTTTTCTTTACTGATCTTACTTGTCTTACCATATGCAAAATAAAGATACATAAGTAACATTTATTTGTGCAAAGTTTCATTTTTGCCGTTATTTAGATTTTGATAATTTTCTTTTTATCGATGAACGTGGTTGGGAGGAGTGTGGTAAGCCCTTAAACATAAGAGCATTTATATTTAGAGACTCTATTAAACGAGTTGAAAAATCAACAACAACGAAAAACCGCACGAAAAAAACCACGTTGTTAAGAGAATAGAAGACACCATTTCCATGTTTCAATTCGTCATCCTTTAAAACCATAACAACACTGGGCTGCCGCAGGCTCACGTGTTTTCTTCGTTTAATATATTTTATCTATTTATCAACTTGAAGTGATTACAACCGTTAACAACACCTCGGGGTTTCTTGACGATACGATACATAATTATACATGTTGATTATAATAGTTTCCGTCAACAAAACATATCCAGATGTACTAAATGAATACATAACTATATCCTGGTTATATGTTACTTGATGAATATCGTCCTGCAGATAATTAACTTAAAGATAAATATGTTTTAATGACGCTGAACCCAATATACTTTATACCTTGTGAGTGAGGCACTTACAGATTGAAATTACCAATTACCTGTAACTGTTGCGTTTGCAACATCCCATACTTTCTTCTATATCTATATCCTTAAATATGCATATCAGGAATGGCCACATCCAGCATAAACAGCCTCCCCACACAGCCAATAAGTAGAGGAGAAGAGAGCATGGTATTACAAAAATCTGTTTCAAAATGGACGTAACAAACAATTACAATTACCGGTAATGAAAGTGAGAACCCTAGGTGTTACCGCCTTAGAACTGTCAGTAGCCAAACAATTTGCCACTGGGGGTTTAAACCAGGTTCTAGGGTGCACCAGCCTCATATTGCCCCAACAGGTTCTTATGTTTACAAGCAAGAACAAGTTGTATTTGTGAAATAACTCCAACCCACACATCAGCTCAACAATGTTGCAAAAGCACACAGACATATAAAACATAAGAAGTTTTTAGCATTGCAAAGCCAAAAGAGTGGTTGTTCAATGATCTTATCGAGACCAGGGCACCTGGAGCCAAATTAGCAAGAACTCGATGACAGGTATAAAAGAAACAAATCGAGCTTCTACTGTAGGTTTTCACAGCGTCTTTAAAATTTAACCCTTATTTTGTTGTGGAAATCTGTTTTAAATTTGAAATCAGTTACAGTCAAACCTGTCTCCAACACGCACTTAAGAACAACTATTAAATCTTCATGGCTTGATAACTCCAGTTCAGTAACCTTTTCTTGTGTTTCATTGAAAAATAAGAATATACTGTTTTTCTTTGTCATTACAACAGCCAAACATTTATCCGAAATTCCATATCTAATTTTTTGCTTACATGCATATTAACCTCATTAATTTTATTTCGTTTTTCAGTATTCGGTTTTGGGACGGAATTATTCTAAATATGTTTGTCATTATCGTCCATGACTCATCTTAACAAAATAATGGTTGAGCACTGGTGGCATGAAGTGAAAATACTGATCGGGTCTGCAAGAATTCTTGAAGGTTTCATAACATTTTTTTCTCATCTCTGTCCATATTCAGATTCACTTTGAAATTAAAATAAACAATTAATTTTAATCACATGGTACAATAGTTGGGTTTGAAAAATCAATAGGTAAATTTTCAATAAAAACACATTTTCTTGAAATGGAAAGTAAACAGATAACACTTGCATAAACTATCCGGAATTGCCACGGCGACCACAAACGCAGCCGTAGGAAAAGAGTGCATTGATTATAAATTAACCAATTTCAATGCGACACTTCAAACAAATAACGATAAAAATCTGAGGGGGTACCGCATTGAAACGGTCAGTGGCAAAGTAATTCGCCACTGATGGTGTAAACCAGGTTCTTAAGTGCACTAACCTGACACTTCCATAGAGCAATTAACTTGTTCACAATATAAATAATTTATTTATAATCACAAACGGGATGTTAGACCGGTTTTTTAATTGAAGAATTAATGCTGTTTCCTTTAAACGTAAATATTTCATAAGAAAGATAGTTCCTTAGTTAGCATTTTATACTTTTCAAAGCCTCAGCTTTTCATATATGCATATCTGTTGCAAACAAAAGATTGCCGATAGATAAGGCTGTTGATATAGGGTATTTATGATTCTGCAGCCAATATTATGATATTGATAACTTGTGAGTGATGACAAAAACTACTGACTGACATTTCCCATTACATGTTCACAGAATTGGCGAAATTATCGACGAAAAAACTGCTACAGCTATAACCCGAGATAGCGTGCCATGTCAAACACAATTATTTCTTCTTGTTGTTTTCTTATTTTCACTTCTACGAAAGAAAAACTGCATGCGATACAGTTATCCCTAAAATGCCACTTTGTGCTCTGAATCCCAGTAAGATTTGTTTCAATTTACAGCGGTTGTGAGCACAAAGCGGTCTCAGTTTAAAGCTCTTATTAAATTAGCTAAACTCCAGTCACTTATCTTTAGTAACCGATCTTTTTTGCTTCTTGTGCTCAGTCTCCAGATGATTTAATCAGAAAAAAAAATGTTAAATAGGATTCTGTATCGACATGAAAAGAAAAGATATAGAAGATATTTATTTTTACCAGTGTAAGATAGATTTTACCGAGTGAGCTGCGGAATTCGTATTTTCACGAGTGGCGAAGCAACGAGTGAAAATACATGATTCCGGAGTTATTGAGTGAAATATATTTCTATCCTTCATTGGTAAAAACAAATTTTCTTTTTCTTTTATGTTTTTATAGAAAAATTTGCGTCAATTTGACATAAACGTTGCAAGAAATGGCGCCATAACCGCTTGATAATGACGTGTCGTCATGCCGTCAAATATACAAATTTGAGCCCAATTTCTAAACGTTCTCATTTGGTTTGTTATGTGCGTTTGGGTACCAAAGTGAAAAAAATCAGTAAAAATAAAAATGATATTCCACTGTTTAAAAACAGTGAAATGCCGCTTTTATTTCACTGGGAAAATTCTATAATTCGCTGAAAATCATAAAATAAAGAATATTTTTTCTATTATGAACAATTAGAACGACACACACAATATGTACTAATACTCGAGGGGTTCTCATAAGAACAGCCAGTTACAAGTTGCCTCTGTGAAATATCCCCAAACCACCATCTACTCGTAATTGTTGCGTTTAAAATGAACATAAACATACAAACCATAAAAAGATAATATATTTAGCAGAAATGATTGGTACATTGTGCTCTATGACATAAATGTTTCTATGAATAGAACATCTTGAGTTAAATGAGGATTCTGCATAAACATGAAAAGAAAAGATATAGAAGATATTTATTTTTACCAGTGTAAGACAGAAATATATTTTACCGAGTGTCTGAGCTGCGGAATTCGTATTTTCACGAGTGGCGAAGCCACGAGTGAAAATACATGATTCCGGATTTATTGAGTGAAATATATTTCTATCCTTCATTGGTAAAAACAAATTTTCTTTTTCTTTTATGTTTTTATAGAAAAATTTGCGTCAATTTGACATAAAAGTTGCAAAAAATGGCGCCATAACCGCTTGTTTATGACGTGTCGTCATGACGTCAAATATACAAATTTGAGCCCGATTTCTAAACGTTCTCATTTGGTTTGTTATGTGCGTTTGGGTACCAACGTGAAAAAATCAGTGAAAATAAAAATGATATTCCACTGTTTTAAAACAGTAAAATGCCGCTTTATTTCACTGGGAAAATTCTATAAGTCGCTGAAAATCATACAATAAAGAATATTTTTTTCTATTATGAACAATAAGAACGACACACACAATATGTACTAATACTCGAGGGGTTCTCATAAGAACAGCCACTTACAAGTTGCCTCTGTGAAATATCCCCAAACCACCATCTACTCGTAATTGTTGCGTTTAAAATGAACATAAACATACAAAACATGAAACGAGAATCAATATGTTTAGCAGAAATGATTGGTACATTGTGCTCTATGACATAAATGTTTCTATGGCTAGAACATCTTGAGTTAAATGAGCATGAAATGACAGGCAATTATAAAAACATCTGAACAAACTTTAAAAGATTTGCTTAGAACTCATAAAGGAACTACATAAAATCCCCTTTTCTTATTACTTTTTTTTTTCAAAACACCTAAGTCTGTAAAGGGCATTCACCATTTTTAGACAGCGAAATCGATTTGCATCCTGTAAATCCGAAGGATAACCACTAAACATCATTGTAAGTAACTGAAATCGGTAGCGGATCTTGTCCTGAAGAACAGCCATTGAAATAACGTCGATTATGTGTGAATAATGAAGAAGCATTCTAGTTATTGTAATCGCAGTCTCAGACAAAACAACTTTTGAAAAACATTTTTGACTTTTTAACCTCAGACCTAGATAAACGTAAACAATTTTCCCAGAAAAATTAATAAAACTTAAAATTTAACGGGTTTGAACATGCAGAAGTTAAAGTTGCAATATACAACTTAAATATCGTAAACTTAACGATCAACATTTAATCAGCTCATTTTTGAAAATGTATTTTATTTATCATTTACTTTAGCCATCACAATGTAATGTGAGAAAAATCAGTTTCTGAAATCAGTCACATGCTTTAATTTCAGATAGTTTTACCTGTACCCATTTTCACCAATTCGCAAAACGATAAGCAATGGCTAACTAACGCAAAGTATCTTGTCAAACGTAGGATAGCAGATGGCATTTGTAAGCTGTCATGTTGAAAGCTGATATGCATCCCCCACTCTGTCAACGTCTTTAAGTATTTAAGTATGTTGCTAGATTGTTCTAGGTTTATCATATATTCACTCATATTACTTTTAGGCTGGTTGCTGGCTTGTCCTATGTTATAGTGTTTCTATTGCTAGCTAGACATCAATTCACACTAGTCATTTTTCACATATTAATTGACGTTTACACATGATTTGTTGCTTTGCTTTCTCTAGTATAATACATTCATTGTAAACTTGGCTGCTATGATTTCCAAATACTCATATGAACAGGCTCAATCACACCAGTCTGCAATATTTTCATATTTGCCGTGTTCGGTTGCTTTCAAATTTCACTTTTCATCTATTTCTATATTGTTGTGCATGGTTTCGTTTTTGATCTACCAAATGCTCATTTTATAATGGTTTTGGATTGTGCTGCATAGAGTCTTTTTACACCCACTTCCTTCAAGCATTTTGTTATAATTCTTTACATTGTAGCTTAGTCAATTGGTAGTTTGAACCATTATCTAGAGAGCGCCATCATCGCTCTCGCTCAGATGAGTTTCCTTATGAGTATTTGTGCAGTGTGGCGGCAGTAAAAAGTTTTCCCGCACATATAGTCAGTACTGTTATCAAGAAAATAACCCGTTATGAAGAGTATTGAACATCACTGTCATGCAGTGATGGTAACATATATCAGAGCTATGCGATCAACCATTTTTGGGGTTGTCCCGGCTAGCTCTGTTTGTTGCGTCGTCGGAATTGAAAGGCTAGACGCTGTCGCCGTGACGGTGCGCGTTCGCTTTCAGCTAGATGCACTGTCATTTGATGTAAAAAAGTTTATCAAACAACTAAACATGCAACGTGAGCCACTTAACTGCTGTCTTTGAGCATCTAACGTTATTTTTGAATAGTTTAAATGAGGTTTTCGGCAATATGGGGCACACCAAGGGAAAATGTGTCTTCGGTCTTATTTTCGACATTTTTAAAAATTGTTTCTATTTTGAATATAATTTACAATTATATTTTATTTTTTAATAACTTATTAGATATTTTGTTACAAATTTTTACAACATAATGGTATTTTTTCCGCAAAATGGATAGGAAGTAACTTTATAATTATAACTCTTTAATTTCGAATTGTTAAACACCTGTTCCTTTTCAAGAAAAATACAGAAATTTTGTGCATAAAATGTAATGTCGTCTGATCAGCATTATGACGTCATTTCAAGAGTTGACATAAACTGTCCGAAGGTAACTTTTACTGCCCCAATTATAGTTAACATTTAAAACAAAATCACCCAAACTGGAGAAACTAATAAATATATGTAAACCTTTATTCTTTAAAAAATACCATCAGATAAGATTGTCAAAAGTTTAGCAAGGCAGGAAGCTATTCGAAAGTCGACCACACGCGAACAAACAGCCGAAATGTAAACTCAGTAAAAGAACAAACACAATCACAAGTCTTTATAATATTTTCGATGCAAATCATTCAGATTCACATTCCTGAAAATAATCTTAAGAACTCAATCTCTTTTGGTCTTTTTGGTCCCGCTTTTTTCATGTTCTTTATATACCAGCAAATAGACTGTTCATGAAAAATGACTTCATTTGTAAGAAATGCCATTACGTCTCTAGACAGTTTACTCAGCAATATTAAGAGATGAGATCAAATACCATAGTTGATTTATGGCGGACGTTTGTTGCCAAATATACGTTCTTACTTAATCATAGGAAACACGGATAAAAATTGAAAACAATTTATCTTCATATATTTGTTATCAAAATTATGCATCAAATATTGTCCTCCATACACGTTAGCGTTTCTATTTCAAAATGGATACCATAATCGATGTTGGTTCTTTAGGTATCTAAAATTTTTTGTCGTATAAATGAGTTTTTGAATTTAGTTTGCTGAATAATTCAGGCTATTTATATTATTTTTATTTTAAGAATATTGATTCGTTCTATAATCTTGTTGCAAATTATTTCAGTACATTCTATACCCAATGAAATCATAGAAAAATTCGTGTTTGGACTTGTCTCTTGTTACGCATTATTTATGCATTGTTTATGCAATATGTTGTGTACCTTTGTTGTGCATTAATCTCAATATGCTCTATACTCTTGCATTGTGAATATGTTCTATACTTTTTCTACGCATAAACTCAATATGTTCTTAACACTTGTGTGTTTGAACACTATGTTTTGCACCCTTTTTGTGCGTTTGTTCCATATGTTCTGTATTCTTGTTGTGCGTTTGTTTAATATGTTCTGTACCGTAGTTGTGCGTTTGTTCAATATGTTCTGTACCGTTGTTGTGCGTTTGTTCAATATGTTCTGTACCGTTGTTGTGCGTTTGTTCAATATGTTCTGTACAGTTGTTGTGCGTTTGTTCAATATGTTCTGTACCGTTGTTGTGCGTTTGTTCAATATGTTCTGTACCGTTGTTGTGCGTTTGTTCATATGTTCTGTACCGTTGTTGTAAGTTTGTTCAATATGTCCAATACTCTGTTATGTGCATTAATTTAATTATGTTCTATATACTTGTTGTGCATTAACTCAGACAATATGTTCTTAATTCTTGTTTTGCATTAACTTGTTATGTTCCAATGCGGAAAACCCAAAGGCCTTCTTTCTCGTTCATTGTTTGTGGTGTGTAATGTGAATAAGGCATACTTGCTCTTTTTAGCTGCGTGGGGACGCTGTGTTTTGTAAGTGTGGCGATTCCTGTTATACATTTTTCGCTTTTTTATATTCTCTTAAGTGCATTTACATTACATGTGTTTTATTTGTTGTGCATTAACTCTATATATACTATATTCTTGTTGCGCATAAGTTCAGTATGTTTTGTATTCTTGTTTAACAAATGTACATGTATAAATATGAGATGTTTTTGTAAAATATTCTTTGACTCCTGATAATCCATTTCGCGTAAATATGTGAAAACGAACAAAATGTTTCTTTTATCTAAATTTAAAGTTCTTTTAAAGTTCTTTTAAAGGACATAACATATTTGTTGTCAGTATTAAACTCACGTGGGCATCTAAAATGATGGTTGATGTTTTTTGGTTTTAGTGTTGTGAATGTGGATGTGAATAGAAGTTGAAAGAAAGTTTAGGTATAGCTTTTCCCTTAACTGTTGTTACTTTTCTCATCTAATTCACAATAAAGACACATTAAAACATTTATTTTTTAAAATGCATATTGCCGGTAGAGAGATCGTGGTAATTTTCCTTTTCAACGAAAACAAATTCACAGCATTAACAGACACAATAATTTCAATGAGGAAGATGGCGTATTATTTGTCATTATGTTCGCTTTCCTTTTCAATGGCTACAATATTTTATATAATATTGTACATGCATAACATTTCCTTTAAACACGGTTTGCTTGAATAACTCCGCACATGAATGTTGTATGCATATTATCGATTGGGTGTATTAAAGAGTTGATTTCTTGTGTAGATATTTAATTGCGCTTGACCGGGAACTTAGCTTCGTGGATAATAATATGCGATTTCATTACTGCCAATAAACAGGCGAAATCAAACTGAGACTGCAATACTTTTATATTTGTCATTTCGTCATGCGATGGAATTTAAATTTTTATTTTTTCTTACAGCTCTAAAATGATTTTGTTAACAGTTCCTGTGGCTGAATTAAACATATAAATTCATGAGTATTTATTTTGCCATTGTCAAGACGGATCTTCTGTGGTGTTTTGTAATAAATGAAATGTTTACGTTTACACTTTATTTTCTTTTTTAATGTTTGGCTTTTTAGGGGGAGACAATATTTTCTGCATGTTGCTTTCTCCTGTCAGTATTTGCAATATAACTATTTCATCATCGTTTTGGTCTCGAGGTGGGTTTGCTTTGTATTGAAAAAAAGAGAAAACTGTAGTACCAGAAAAGCAAGAACAGTATTGCTGTGCTGCTTTATACATTGTGTTTGCGACGAGTTTTGCCTTAAAATCCTCAAAACTATAGTTGTGACAAAATTGCTCGTGTAATCGCTAGACATTGAATTTCTGAAAGTAGTTTGATAAAACATGCACTTAAAGCCTATACCCAAATAAAAACAATACAATGGTTTTGATTCACATAGAGATGTAAAATTAAAAACGTTTGCTTGTTTATCTAGTTCTAAACATTTTATACATGAAAGCTTATCACTTTTTAAATTAATTAAAATGTTCAGTCGTAAACGTAAATTCAAACAATCTCCTTAATTTGCTTTGAAGTTTCCGTTCTCTATATATAAACAATTTAGGTAGATGGCCAATGTCACAATCAGTTATTGGTTGTACAAATGTAAGAGGAAAATAAACCAATATATTAGAAGAAAGGAACAATCATAGCGCTGTAAGAAGTTCCCGCTGTGCAATTAACGCTGTGGTCAAAGATTCTGTTGATGTTAAATGTGGATTTATATTTATTGGTTTGGATTGTATATTTACTGTGCATGAAGCAAATGTGCTTTTTTTATAAAACAGGTCACTGTTTGAGGTTCCTGAACTTTAAATAGGGTGTTCAACTGTAAGCTCTGACTTTTCGTTGAAGCTTTTAAAGGCTACTGAAAATAAAAGGGTATGTCACCTCGTTTTTAAACCTCTTACAATGTAAGCATGTTTTTTGTGTTAATCGCAAGATTTGTCGCAATACTTTAAAACATATTTACATTGAATACTATCAATTACGGCACAGAAAATAGTTCATGCTCTTGCATCAACAACGTATCTTAGCATCTTGCTGCAAGCAGTTAAACAACAAGTCCTAATATTTTGTATTTGTTCTCTGTTTTATTATAAGTATTTAGTTATTTAAAATGCTGGTGAAATACATATTACGATTATAGTATATACTATATATATTAGACTCGAACGTTTGAGGGTGTAAATGCGAAATTTTAAAACTATTGGCTTTCAATCTTTGAAGTCCAGATTATGTAGTTTACCATTCAGACATGTACATCACTTGCAAGTGAATGAAGGGGAATTAACGTTTTCAATAACTTTATTAAAGCGTATATTCAGCGTAAATATACTGAACCAAAAATGAAACTTGAGAAAATAGCATGGGCCATTTTTGTTCAGTGATGTTATACTTTATCCTTAATTAAAGTCGTCACATATCTAGACGCTAAAGTGAGAAGATGTTGTGTTTTTTCACAAACTTTAAGGTAAAAGTTATCTACTCTTTTAGAAATTATTATATGGATGAACAGAATTATAAATTTAAGTCCAGTGATGGAAAGAAATAAGATACGGTTACTTAAAGATCCGTTTTGCAAATAGCCTCCTTTTTCAATTAAAGAAAACACACAATCCAACTGTTAATCTGCCATAAGCCGGTAACATATTCAATTGGTGATCAAAATCCTCCTGATATTTACATTCACTGACATCATTAAGTCATAAGATTTTCCCCATGTTATTTTGTCAAGTTTTCATTTTGGCTCTGTTTATACATTGCCAGTTAACTGTTGTATCATTAACAATCAGATATTCAGTTTGTAAATAAGTTTAATCGTTTAATGATGAAAATAGTGTATTTTGTTGAGGCATACGTAACGAATAGATTGTCCATATTTACTATTAGAATGCTGGGATAATTTTCTGCATTTCTGTGGTTATTTCAGGTAACTATGTAAAACAATTGAAATATTGCAGCAGACGTTTTGTCGGAACTTACTCTTATGCGAGTTTGGTGTAAAGTTTTGAAACCCTTTTTATATATGAAAAAACCAAATCTACATAAACTCAAATGACTTAACATATCTTCAGATGTCTTGTTGATCTTTTAATTGATCTGCAACACTCTTTAATTCAATTAACGATATCATCAAATGAATTAGGGATATCTCTAAATCAGTTGTAGTCTTCACCAGTTCACTTGCAAATTGCTCCAAATCAATTAATGGAACAAACTCATTCCTCAAACAAGAGATAGCTCTTAATTATTAAATAATCTTCATGTTATAAATTAACTGCAAATTCAAGCTCTTTTTAAAATCAGAAATATTAGAACAACAATTCTGCATAAACTTCTATAATTGCAGACATCTGCAAATCTTGAATAAGAGAGCCCATATTAATTAAAGATAGCAGCTGCACTAAGCGTTAATTTAATCTGAAAGTTTTTCAATTGATTTGAAGAAAACTCTAAATCACTTGTTGAGATCACAAAATGATTATTTCAATTAAGCTCTCTTCATTTCATGATATATGTCCAATTGACAATTCATTTCACGTAGAAATGGTGTTATGCGTTTAAATTTTGTCGAATTTATGTTCTCGACAATTCATTGTCGAAGAATTTATAGAACGAGAACTCCCACCAATCAAATCAATTTGAACTATTGTAAGACTTTTTTTAATAATTTGAAAACCATCAAATTATTTTCCCTTCTCAGATCCCTTTAAAGTCTCATTTTAAAATAAAAAGAAAAAAAAAACCTTTGGTTAACAAACAAAAGATGCGATACGTATTTATTCCTATTTTCTTCGGACTTTACAGATATTATGCAATGTTGAAATGTTACGCTATGTTAGATATCTCTCAGGCAATCATTAATCAGACTAAAGGTGGACAAGCACAAACTTCTGGTCAGCTAAAACGATGTTTTACAATGTCTCTCTGACATTAATTTCTTCGCAAAGTATGGACATTGAAACAAGAATCTGGATCATTTTGCCTAGTGACTATTTTTAGACCATCTGTATCTGTTTGAGAAAAGAATGAGACCAACACATGCAAAGTCTCTTGTGGAGTTTTAAGTTACACGTGAAATCATAGAACAAAATGATGCCGATTAAGCAAACGATTGCATACTGTGACCTGTAAGGATATTCGGAAATTTTAATCTCTTCTGAAATAAAAGATGGTTCAGAGCAGCCACATAAACACTTACAGAACACTTCACGTGGACCAGCAGAGCGGTAAATAATAATAATAATAATAATAATAATAATAATAATAATAATAATAATAATAATAATAATAAATACTTTTTTAATAATAATAAATGATGATGATGATAATGATGATGATGATGATTATGATGATGACGACGACAACGACGATGATGATGATGATGAAGATTAAAGCCAACTTTTCAGAAACAACTTCATCTTAAAATGGTAACAATTTCTTGTCCAAATCTAGTTGTTAACTGTAGGAAATATAGTTTATTCAAATATTCCTACGAATGACATGGGGATACATGTTATTGTATGTTTTTGCCCCAAAGAGAACGTTTCTCAGGAGATTTTACTTAGCAATATTGGAAAACTTGACGACAACCACAGTTGATTTATGGCTGTAGTTTGTTGCCCAATTAACGGTTCCCTATTTTTCATAAAAAACCTTATTGATAAATGTCATGACATATTTTCGGTGCCAAACATTTATGCTTGGGAAACATTTTAAGTATTATGTAGAAACTATCTAATTTAGAGAAAGGATTAACATAATTATATAGCTTTTTTTCGCCTCAAAAACCATCTTCGCAGCGAACACATATTCAAAAAGAAGCAAACACAAAGTTTGAAATGAGATGTATTTTATGAGTCAATCACCGGATTTTTACATAGGTGAGACTAAAGCTCAAGAAGTTGAATGCAACCCCCATGTTAGAAAGGAAAGGTTGGTTGGGGAGGTCAAGATTGCAAGATAAAGGAAACTCAAGTAGACAAAAATTGAGGTCTGTTTTAAAACAATTAAAGAAAAAATGGAAAACCAAAGGCTTTGAATGGTAAGTGGCAAAGCGTTTTCCTATTTGGATGTATAAACCAGGTTCTAAGGTCAACAAAACTTAAACTAACAGGTGCCCACTTCGTGAGGAGTCTAGATAACTTAAAGTTATATTTAGCTGTTGCAATGCTATGCCTTCAACTAAAGAGTTTTGTCCGATATATTGTCTACAAGTTTTAGCTTTCCAAAAAGCTAGTCGGTCATTAGCAAATAAATTAAAAGAATAAGTAGGTATGTATTCGTTCATGTATTTACTTTTGGACCAATGTAAGTCAATGATATGGCCAGTTTTCTGTCGATCAAAGTCACACAGACTGTATCTGACAAACTATTTGTGAATTTAGTTGATGTTTCAAGTTTCAAGTTTATTTCCATTTACATTTCTCTGTATGTACAAACATAAACAAGAGAACATATAAACATTGTACAATTCTGTTACTTTAAAGCATGCAAACAAAGTTGAACGGCTGATGTTTGATTTATTGAAACATGAAGAATACGTGTACGGGCTAAAGGCATCAATATAAATAATCATGTCTCTAGTAGACGTAATTTATTTTTTTTCAGGACGTGTAGAAATAATTACGTTGTTTAAGCACCAGCGAATCTGATGAATATGTTACATTAACGCGAATGCTCAAAGAGGTACCATAGAACTTTCCACAGTTGATACTTATTTGTACATTGAGAGAAAAGCCACGCTTATAATTTTCAGTATTCATTACCAACATTCATAACTGTACTTGTCAAAATAATGTTATCGTTTAGTATCCCAAGACCGAAATCAGATCCGTTATATTGCATGTGTATGGGGAAGCAGTCATTGGGGTCACGGGCATCCCCGAAAATCTTTTACAAGTAAAACTCAATTTGGATTGCAACTGCGACGAGTCCAACCGTTCACTATAGACCCCAAGAAGAGAACGCATAGATATATGCGGTTTTGAGAGGGAATATGGGAATCAAAATAAATCAATTCGTATTTCGTTAATAATGCATATATTCAAGGGCAAGTTTTGAACTTTATGGCGGCGAAAGTTTTGTAACATAAATTAAATAGTTAAAGTTTAAATGATAAAAATACAGACGCACGTATAGAATGGTTACCAAGTTTCTATTTCAAAACAATCGTTTAAGTTTTGTTTTCTTAAAATAGATTAAAAGGTCACTTTGAAAACCACCGAAGACGAAAACTGTGAAAATATTACAGGCTCGGTTTCATTGAGCCTGTTAAAGACTTTAAAACATATCAAAAACATAAAATACCGCATCGTAATTAGAGCTCCAACTTGGATATCAAAAGGACAGGATAGATCTAAAAAACATGGCAGTTTTTGTGCAACAAGCTCAAAACGAGGCACTTTTATGCAAATCTTTGAGAAAGAGCATAATACATGTATATAAATGTCCCTCTAAATGAGTAATTGCGAATAAAAGATAAAATGTAATGTTCATAACTAATGAAGACATGGGTAGTCATCAAACCAACTAGGTTTAAACTCTCGCATCTCAGGTTATTTCAATAGTGCGCTCGTGAAATGCAAAAGTGTGTAATTATGGATTGAAATTATATTTCAACAAACTTGACAAACTAAGTACTTGTAACTGAGGTAACGTGTCGCCATTTATCCTATAAATTGATATCAGACAAGTTCAATAAACAAAATCATTATTGATGCTTCCACGCTGAATGTGTAATCATAACCTCATGTGGCCATCCTAGTCGTTTATCTCTCTCGTCCGCAGCTTATTGGTCGTATTGATGACTGTCTTTTAGCGTAGCGCCGCCCAATTGACTACACTTATGATATTAGATAAAAATATTGCCCATGCTGATCTCCTATGTTTACTTTAAACAATGGCCATGTCACATTCGCTAAACCTCCGTTATCTTCTGATAACATTCACCAAATTTGCACTGGAAATCGCAAACAAATGGCAAAATCGCTGATCCCCCCCCCCTTTTTTTACTTTAAACAATGATCACCTCACTTCGCTAAACTTCCGTTAACTTCTGAGAACATTCGCAACATCTGCACTGGAAAGCGCAAAAAGCAAAATCTCTCTTTAAAAGACAATATTTTGACAATTAAGCAAGTTCTGAGCATTCGTTTCCTCCTAAATGCTTGTTTAAAACATCTCCTCGTTTACTATAAGCCTCTACTGTTTCACGACCGTATGTTTGGTGATTTATACCACAAGAAAGAAATTTTTAAAATTAACACATGGGTAGAAGTGTTTATCAATTTTCAAAGTCAATGCATGGACATGAGTTTTTTTGAAACCCGCATAATGTCATCTAACATGGCATACACTGAAATTGACATCATTAAAACTAACAAACAAAAACAGGAAAATGTGCGAGAACCACCAATATTACATGTTTAAGTTCAGCATTCTAACGAAATTGTTGAAGATCAGAATAGTAAATTTCATAATTTGAGTCCCTGTCAGGCTGCTCATCCCCCCACCCTAGGACAGTGACGAAATTTTGTTGTTGAACTCTAGATTTTGGAAAACATTGTTGGTTGAAAGTGTATGCTAATGACAGACTAGCTTTTTGTAAACTTTTGTTTACAGACAGCCTTTCCCGCAAAAGTCGGAGCGTGCTCGATTGGAAATTCCGACATTTAGAACAGGGAGAACTCCAATCGAGTGAGTCGGAACTGTGTTCTGGCAGCGTTCTACCCATTCCATCGAAATAGGTGGTGTGAATCGGTCAGTGTTTTATACTGCACCAAACTGAAATATTTCTAGATACTGGTTTATTTGCCATAAAATAAGATAATGGTTACATTTCAGTACTATGCCAAGAATTTCACCAACATAAATACCAGAAAAAGTGTTATTTTTCAGTAAATTATAAATATTGCTTTTTGTTGACTGATCTAAAAACTAGGAAAACTTAGTTGAACTATGAAGGATGGCTTATTAAGACCATTAGGAGTTCTTTAGACTTCAAAAGATATATTAAACATGCAATTATGTAACACTTTTTTATAAAAACCTATCATGATTCTGTTCCGACATCCAATCTCACTTGTTTGGCAGATTCTTAGACTCTTTCTCCGTCGTTATCAGAAAATAAACGACTGTTGTAAACCAAAAAACTAGAAGCCTCTGATTGGCTTCTGGATTACGTCAAGCCTGTTCTCTGTATCTATTTAAAAAAAATTCTCCAGCTTCTTATCAACTAAGCCTATTGCTCATTACAATAATTCAATATAACACTTGATTAAAGAGTAAATATAATCCATTTGTAAAAAAGAAAAGAAGAGGTACAGCTTATACTGTATTAAACCAGCATCTAGAAGGTGTAAACGTCGCCCTGAACGACAGGATATGGCAAACAGTGTGCAGTATTTGTGCAACTCGAATGGTTAACATTTAAACCCCCGACGCACAACGCCAGCAGTGGTTACAAGCGTCGTAACAATACAGAGACAGATCTCATCATAATATGCATTCCAAACATATGAATGGCAATAAATCAGTGACCGACATTTAACTGGCATCAAATTGCTATCAGCAACTCTGCTGTGATAACGGTAAACATACATCTTGTAATATGACTCCGAGTTCGTTGTATTTTAAAATCTAACACCAACTGGTGTTGTTAATCTCCAGCAGCAGTATGTACTTTACTTGCAAGCTTGGGGAATACTGCCTATTTTAAACCTCGAGGAAAGATAACTGAAGCTCGCTAAGGTTCTCTGGCGACTATAATCGCCAGACAAAATTGGTTTACTACTGTCGCTGTCTGCTGAAAGTACAGACATGCGCAGTGAAACAGTCAAGCAGATTCTGTGGAAGAGTCGGAATTTGATTCTGGCACAGTTCCGACAGCCCAATCGAGCACGCCCGGATATTCATTAGTCTCTAAGAAAAACATAAACGATGTCTTGCTTTTGACCAACAAAATCAATATAAAGGATTGAATCTATTTCATATATGGGATCATCCTGAACAGTTGTTTGAATCAAATAACGTAACAGTTCAATTTATACACAAATAATATTTTGCTATGAAGGTTTTCATCACGTGACTTTCTAAAAAAAGACGCATAACATTTTTTCTACACCCTGTAGAAAATACAACACACGTATGTTTATATAATTTAACATGTCGTTATATATCGGCTCAATTTCTGATTTGATGTTACTACAACGTCCAGATATTGTTTCATCAACATTTAGAAGACTTTTCTTGCAAATAGGGGGAACGGAATAGCATTCCCAAGCTCTAGACGGGCGGCTTTGTCTAAAGTGACCACGTCCGGTGCCGCTGTTAACCGGTGTTACCCTTCAAAGTTCAAGTTTGGTCCATTATAATATGTCGGTCATCAGGATGACCGACAATTACGTTAGGGTAACAGTTTTAAGATGTGACACTCAATCTTAATAAGATAAACATTTTGAGTTCGGTTAAGTTTTCATCAGCATATGCTTATGATAAAGGAGTTATGTCAATATGTAACCTTGAACGTTGGGAGTAGGTCATGGTTTTGAATGCAATACTCCGCCGTTCTAGATATTGTGATTAATTTCTTTAAACCGCCACCCCAAAGAATTACTAAAAAGCGGTCCGGTTGAAAGGATTGTGTTAAGATGTTCACCATCTTACTGCATGCTTGACTTTTAAGTGTGATTATGAGTCAGGTTCTAGCATGAAATTCCCTATATGAACATATTAAACATAAGTTTAGATGTTCACCATGTTATTGCATTTTTGACTTAAATGTGATTATGAGCCATGGTGCTAGCATGAAATTCCCTATATTAACATATTGAACATAAGTGGTAACTGATTTTTAAATAAATGACCACTAATTTCCCAGACAAAGCACATTCTCAGAGTACATCCTGGTTATGGAATTATCACTGTAACGTATCCAATTACGTTTTCCAGAACACATCCGCATGAATAGCAAATTACCAATGGAAAATAACCCAGATTTGACCAAAAGTAGCGTGACATGGCAGATGTAATTATAACTGAATTGACATTCGTCTGGTACAAATGCCAACTGTCAATAAATGTTATCACCCGTGTTTTGACCGTTGGAGATTAAATATTTCTAAGAAGAAATGTGATGTCCCTTCTAGCATCACAAGAAATTCTAGTTATATTTTCAAATATCATGTTTACACACTTCTGTTATAAATAAATATAAATTAAATACTAGAATGTTTTCGAGTGTTCTTAGTGTGTATTTCTACTATAATTAATTAAGAAGTGATTTGGCTGCAAATAATACTATTTTCAATTACCAGTTACTTATTTTATACAACATTGCGTGCATATAAAAAGTATATGTGATCATTGTATTTTTATGACTCTATGACTCTTTGCATTTGTTACACCTGCTAGTTAACTTAATGAATACCAGGAATAGATGTCACCTATTGACAGGAACTTGTCTTTTTCTTGTTTGAGATTGTAAAAGGGTGTTTGGGGATGTTTTACAATAGAAACGGATTTCTACCACCCAGATGATGGTGGATGGACCGTTCCAAGGCGGAAACACTTTTATTTCTTTTCGTGTTTATTGTTGTTATAATTTCATGATATAATTTATATTACTGGATGTAAATAAGTAGACGGTCGCGTGATAGCTCTTTTATTAAATACAACAAATACGAATGGTCTTCATTCTGTGTTTATTTTGTTCCAGTGCCTATTACTGGTAAATGAGACAAGTGTGTTATGTTTTGAGGTACTGAATAAAACTCCTTTATTGATATAAACGTATATCAACATTTAGGTGATGTTCGTATTTGGTTGAACACCAGTCGTGCTTAAGATTTGCTGTACGTTATCAGATCTGACTTTTGATTGAAATTTCATTTTAATAAGGATTCTGTTATTTGAAATTATTTTTATTAATTTTATTAATTGATTGAATAGGATAAAAACATTATTCATCTGAAACCTCCGAAATTGAATACACCACTCGACTTGTTGCGGAGGTTACATAAAGGAATATTGCTTTCCTACACTTGTGAAAGCAAATGCCAAGTCTCTAATCAATCCGAGCCTGCAATATATTCATATTTGTCGTGTTCGGTGGATTTCAAAGTTCCCTTTTCATAATTTTTCATCCATCTATTAAATAACTATGGGATGCATAAACAAAAGAAAAAAAATCTAAAACACGGCTAAACACGTTTTATGCACCACTAACCTCAAATGCAAAGTTAAGATTTAATACATGAAATTTTCAAAGGCAATCATAATTTACATAGCTCTTTAATCTAATTTACGCGAATACGTAACATATGCGATGTCCGGTTTCTTTTCCGATGAGCATAGATACGTATTTAGTAATGCCACTTATCGCATACATGATAGGTCGTTAATTTCAATCGCAAAAAGACTTCCAATTGTTCATCAGAATATATGTTATGCATAGATCTTCGCTATCCCATTATCCCTTTAGACGAATAGGCACTGAGGTATGTTGTTCTTATCTATGAAATTGTAGAAATCCCTATAGGACCAAAATACAAAATTATACAGACAGTTTGAGATATCGTATGCGTCCCCAATGCATTCCGTAAATTTCTTTATTACTGGCTGATAACTGTACTGTCTGAAAGTGATTTAATTTAGCTTTCTGAGATACATAAACAATAAAGCATAAGGACGCCATAGTCATTAAATAGTTTGTAGGTTTTAAATGGATATGTAAAATTTCAACGTAGCGGTTACATGCCTCCGGTAGCGAAATTTATTTCCAGTAGACGCTTTAAGTCGTTTTTGTTAAAGCGTATATTTTTTTCTTTTAGCTATATGTATATTTATAAAACGTTAATCAAGTAATGAATCAATTTATACGATTATATCTTTGATAAAATAGTATTTCAGTATTTCAGTTTGCAATTTTGAATGCACTATCGTTAGGTGCTTCCTAATGGGACGTCATTTATAGTGTTGACCTGTTGAGCATTGCGTCAAAAGTTCGTGGTCAGAATGTATGTGAAGGTTTTATTCCTCTTTCAAACGAACTATAAAAAGACTAATGACAACATGCACGACACAAATACAGGCTAATTTTATACGGGGAAAGCAGCCGAATTCAGGCTTTTCCCGCCTATAGACAATGCGTACATGTATAAAATAACAAAATCAAACAAAAATCAAATCTATTTCTGATTACTTACTCTATAGTCAATCAAGATCTGAAAGTTGTAAATTCTAGCGGCAAGGAGGCCGCCATTAATCCAGACTGGTTCTCAAAATTCTCTAAACTTCGCCGTCTGTTTTAAAATGAAAAACCAATAACCCGTCTGTCGGCGAACAGTGCGAGGCGTAAAAAAAACCTATGCGTGGAGATTGCACCGAAACATTGATTTCAGTCTGAAAAGCGGTATCCGCACTATCGCGGTAGTCTGTTGAAAGATAGAACCATGCACTGCGTTGGCAATACAAAAATAATTTTTACTTAATCGAGAATTCTCAAAAGCGTTACTCACAGTCATTTTCATGTGTATTAGAGATTTTTGAATAAAATGAAATAATATCCAGTTTTCCTATAAAATATAAATTAAATGGTTACTTATTCACAATTGAATGTTATTAGCCTAAAAATGTTACATGTGTTTTTTTTTTGTTTTTCAACTTTTAATAGGCAACAAGAAATAGCCTGATTAAGTAGTATTTATTTTAAGTTTTTTTGTGTAAATCATTTAGAATACTTTTTAGCGTCAAAAGTTATTAAAAGCACTAACCATGCTTTTAACATTTCAAAGTATCATGTGCTTAGCTGAATGAACACAGTGACAGTCTGAACCAAAAACTTCAGTTAGGTTAACTTAAAATAATAAACATTCAAAAACAGAGAAAAATGCAGATATCATTTGTTCATTTGACCACACAACTGACTATTTACATTCAAAGATTGTAAAAAAATCATTGTGCAGAAAGCAGTAAATGTGGAACTGTGTCAACAACAAGTCAACAACAAAAAATGTATAACTAATGAAACTCACCATTACACAAAATTTATTCCAGTATGTGCGAACCATACACACAACACAAGAAATTATAATGAAAAAATGTGATCGACGGAATTAAATACAAACACTCTGGAATGTAATTATACATTCTAATCTGCAACAAAATATACATAAGCAATATACCTAGAGACACACACTAACAAACACAACACAATAATGCAAACAAATCTCAAACAAAATAACAGAACAAAACAAATTGTAGCCAATCAGGTAATGTTTTTACAACTTGGAAAAAATTTACAAATAGTTTTGGCACTGTTGATATAGCTGGCATTACAAATCTTTGCATGTCCCTGGAGATGGCAGTTGTTTTTTTTTCAACTGCATTAGTTTTGCATTGAACATTTTTTATTTTCTAAAATCTACAATATGAAAAGGTACAGTGGTTTATAGACAATATGTCTCATTGACGATATGCCCCAGACAACAGCTAAGAGACGCAGACCTAAGACCTGGATTGACGAAAGTTTCAACCCAGAATGGTGAACAAGACTGCCCAGTGTTAAGACAATGCAACCCACATTTAAAAAAGCTAGACTGTATATCTTTCACGAAAATGACAATGTTCAAAAACAAACATCATAATCTACAGTAAGTACATGCTACATGAGCACTGTCTATTTTGCTTTTTTGATTAATTTGTAAATAAATAAAAAACATGCAGTTTTTATTACGCTTTTGTTACCAATTAAGAAATTGTCTTTTCTTTCAAAAAGATCAAATATTACACGAGGACCACTGTTCTTTGTTCTAAATGCTCGTAAAAGTAAAGCCTGAATTGGTTTTATAAATTTGGAAGTATTCTCTACGGTTAATAGCTGTTGAAAAAAAGTGGTTTGATGGGGCATAAATTGATAAAGTATTTCTTGTTTTGATTTCGTACATTTGATTCAGTCTCTACAGTCTCAGGGTCATGTTTTCCGCTGTCCTAGACCTAAACATCTGAAAATCATGGGCTGCATTGCCTGGGCCTTATAGCTAATTGGTCATAATACCTTAATTTCGTTTCGTACAGTGCAACACATCTTAGTTATATTTATTTTGTAGACTATGTTAGGTATTAAAAACTAGCTTTCCCCGTTATAGGTAGCACCTATTGTTATATTATTCTATCAATGAATTCTTGTGGCGGTAAAGAATGAAAATTAATCCGGGGGTTAGGATGGGTGGGGTCAGGGTTGGAATAAGGGTCAAGCTTCAATCGGTTGTGGCCATAACACACTAATAATTTGAAGAATAACTCTTTGTAATATGTTTACAGATTTGAGCCGAGCGAGCACCGGTCTGTATGATAACCATGCATTTCTATCCGGTGAATAAAAGATCTAGCTGAATTACCTACATGCCCCTTGAAATCAGTTAAATTCAAACTATTTAAATAAATAAGACTTTCATTAAAACAATTTAAACTTTTCTTTACAAGCAACACATATTTAGTGTTTAAACGTTTATTTCACTGGCTACTGTTGTTGTGTTAATCATTTGAACCGTGCACGATTTTCCCGTGCGCTCCGTTAATTCCATGCATAATAAACCACAACGCGGACTAATTTAATAAGAATAATAAGAATGTAGACTGTAGACAGTTTTTTGTGATGATCATTATTGTTGGACAGAGGTAATTTGGCAATGTTTACATTGGCGTGTTTACATTGGCGTTACATGAAAACAACGAATTTATATTTTAATCGTTTTTTTTATACAAAGCGTGAAGCTTCCAATACTTGCCCCATTAGCCGAGTGGTCTAAGACGCAGTCAACATGTTATGCAACGCTGTTATAGATTGAAGGTTCGAAACTTGGTTTTTTTATACTTTTTTAACATTTTGTTTACACAATAATTATTTCCGCGATGAAATGAATGGAAGCAAAATATATAAATTAACATGAAATAACTGCGATAAAACTTAAACAATATAAATCTAAAATATTTCCTCAAAAGCTGTGTGTCAGTATGAATCGAACCCGTGCCGAAAAAAAGTTAGTCCAATGCCAGCCAGACGCATTAAGCACTGTGCTATCGAGGAGGTGTGATGTACAATTGCAAAATTTATTTTTAACGCGTAAATTTGTCTTAATCCGTGTTTACATTCTATTAATATTTGTAAACATCGCCAATTTAGCTTGGTCGACCTATAGATGGTCTTGTTGTGACATGTTTAGATTTTCGGACTGGAATTTTTGAAGTGTTGGAGTAATATACGGATGTTTAACTTTTATTAATAAGTGAGTTAGTGGATTAAACGTTCGACATGGTTTGAGAAGCTGAAAGGTATGTGGATTTACCAGTGTTTACTCTTGATTACATAAGATTAATTTATTACTTTTAAACAAAATAGCTTAGATTACTCAACCTGTGTTTTAAGCAGGGATAGGGATTGCGATATTTTACTTACATATTGTAGTATATTGCAATATATTGTATTTAATTGTTACTGATAACATATGGTTTGCTAAAATACTTTGCTGATAGTGTAGAAGTTCAAACTTTTCACTCGACGCTTAAAATTTCACAAAAGTTATGTTATTTATTTAAATGCAAGTACAACGATGTTAAATTTGAAGGAAAAAGAAAGCCATTAAGAAGGCTCTGATTTATTTTGGATACCGTTTTAAAATATTTACTTTTTCAGTATCATAGAACATATTCTATGAACATTTGATTTAATTATTTTTAAAATGATTGTATGATTTTTTTGAGGTGTGGTTGGTGTGTGTGCGTATGGGGGGTGAGACATGAGATTAGTGTACATGTACGATACATCTCTAGGTGGTACATGTAGCTCATTGGCATTATTGTATATACTCAACAAAAAAGAAACCTGACACTGTAACTTTGAATAAGTATGAGGTGCATATTCAAAATCTATATATTTTTGAACCATCCAAAAGAAAATAACCACTGAATCACTTGTTTCATGCACCAAAAATATCAAAATGCATAATTAAGTTCAAAACATGCACAATTTTTATTACATACCACAATTCAATTAGCTTTAAATCTGATTCCAGGAAAATACACCAAATATAAAGTGTCAGGTTTCTATTTTTGTTGAGTATACATTTGAATGCGGGCCTTTTATTGTATTTTCTTGATTGACAGATTAACACAATCGGTTTTATGTGCAGGCTTAAAATGCACATCAAAGCTCCGTTTGTAGTACAATACATTTTATTTGCTGTGAAATTACGTCAAGTTTACGAGATTTTAATGTTATTTATTTTCAATGTATTTTTTTAAAGAAAACAACTGTTACTTAATTGAATAACTAACCGTATGTACTCGTAATTTTGTGCTTGAAAATATATTTTAATGTGACGTCATTGTTTTAATCAAATATACCATGAAATATATCATAGATCATTTTACTTTAGAATTTTAATGATATAATCTCATTTTTGACACCAAATAATCTTGATCAGTAAAATTGTTGATTGAAATGACATCAATGGCAAAACTTTCTTCGGCAAACTATTATTTTGCTTTAACGTGACTGTCAAAACACTATAATTTACTATTTTCTTACTAGTTTCATACATGTAGGCTCTCGCGAAAAAAAAAGATATGCGCGCAGTACCTTTATTTTGTAGACTAGTGCGCTATTATACATTTGTCATGCAAACGAAAAATAGTAATAATTACGTTCTTTATCAAGGTAGATTTACTGAATAATTAGCATGTTTCAAACACAAAACCTCAGACGGGTACTAAGCGTTTTCAAAAGACCATTCACGTATCTTTCGTAGTTAAACTGTTTTAAACATTTTACAGCTATCCTCATCCGAATTTAACAATTCTTACTTATCGGTAGATGTTTACATCATGATACATAATTAAAAGTGTTTATATAAAACAATTAAGAATAAATGAGATTTCAGATCTCCATTTTTCGCCTTTTTTTCTCCTGTCGTTGCACAAGTTTCATGTACTCTGTCAGAATTTGTAGTTCTGATATTTTCGATTACGTTTCGTTGATTAGCCACAGATATGTCAGTCATGAAACGTTTTTACCGCAAGTAGTTTTCCTCTTTCCTAATCGGTGAGCAAAATATGTCTTTTTCTTAAAATTTAGAAAGTAATATCGAAAGAAAGTGAAGAATTAATTTATTTTAATACATACAGGGGTATCATTTTATGAGAATTATGTGTTGTTCAAGTTGCGATAGTGATACTAAAGAATATACTAACGTCATCGTGTTGTAAATTTCATTAACTATGTGGGGATGTATAGTGGTATTAAGACAAATACGCTTCCAGGTTCGACCTTTTACTCATATCATTTAATCATAACATTTAATCATAACAATAACAATAAGTCGGATGTGACGTTAACGTAAAGGCGCGGGACGTCACGTGGGACGTCTCGCTATAATAGGCACGCCAGAGATTCCCGACATACTCGGGGGCGCAAAAAGTAATCTGAAAATTAATCACTTCATTAACTGATAATTAAAGTTATCTCTGTTAAAGTATAAATAATTTAGAAATGTCACTTTAATTATGTTATCACATCTTATTTAAACAGTGTCTCTTCTTCACGAATCATTTTTCTTTAAATTTGTAAAGTTAATACACTTCTAATGGGTAAAGTTTCACAATTGCACGATGTGTAAGTCCATTTTGAGTTCGAATTTTTGCACTTCGAATAAGACCATCATTTCCTTTAACGAGTTCTTCAACAACGGCAAGTTTCCACAGTAAACGGGGAGCATCGTCGTGGACCAATACAACGTCTCCGATGGATATCGTCTGGTCTGCTCTTGGGTAACGGAGGCGGATCAGGTGCTGAGTAGGGTCTACCAATAACCTTCATACAACGGGTACATTTACGAAGTATTGTTTTCACAGTTTGACGGATAGAAGGGATCCAGTACTTCTGTCTTAAGTATGTGATAGTTGAACTAGCGCCAGCATGTAACAATCTAGAATGTGCGTCATTCACAACTAAGTTGGTAAATGGATGCTTAGCCGGAAGTAGGTACGGGAACTTGGTCAGTTCGTCCAGTGGAGCATTGTGCCAGTTGTCAGGTGTGCTGATCCATGTAGGTCCGTGGAACCAAAGACTACTGTTCTTGAATTGAGATGCAGAGATTCCTCTGGTAAGTAAATCTGCAGGGTTGTCTTTCGTTGGGCAGTATTTCCATTTCCGGGTTTCGGTTAGCGCGTGGATTTCAGTCACCCTGTTCCTGACGAATCGTTGGAGAGTCTTGGACGTCTGAAGCCAGGAAAGTACGATCTGACTGTCTGACCATAGGTGTATCTGTCTAATGCCGGTGTTCTGTTGTATGTGTTTGCATAATCGGGAGCCAGTCACTGCCGCCAGCAGCTCTAACCTAGGTAATGTTAACCTCTTTAAAGGAGCAACACGAGTTTTAGCCATCATCAGAGTAGATTGGTTTTCTTTGCAGATGTATGCAGTAGCACCATATGAAACCAAGCTAGCATCGCAGAATATGTGAATGCACGTGTTACTAGGGTCACGTTTTGTATTTTCGAAGTAGTGTCTAGGGAACGTAGTGGCGGTCACGGAATTTAAGTCTGTTACTAAACAACGCCATATTTCTTGTATATTTTCAGGTAAAGGTGCGTCCCATTCAAACTTCTGTTGCCATAATTCCTGTAGTAGGATCTTTGCTCTGATGGTAACAGGACTGAGTAGACCCAAAGGATCGTAGATTCGAGACGTATTCTGCAATATTTCTCTTTTCGTTACAGTCTTGGTAGATATTATGTTACTGACCGGAAATAGTAAAATGTCTCTGTCTGGGTCCCATTTCATACCGAGTACCTTCGGAGATTGGGCTTTATCTAAGACTAAATCGTTGCTAGCCTGTATGCGAAGTTTTTCACTGTTGGAACTCCATGATCTCAGGTTAAAGCCTGCAGATGACATTAACTCACGTGACTCGCTGTAGAATAGCAATAGTTCATCTTCCTGTTGAAAGCTTGATATAACGTTGTCAACGTACAGATCTTTTCTTAAGTATTCGCTAGCCTTCTTGTCCTTGTGGATTTCAAGATGCTTGAGTATAGTTGCACACAGAATAAACGGTGACGACGTGGCTCCAAATAAGACTGTACGGAATCTATACGTAGTCAAGTCGCTGTTAGGATTGTTGTTGTCACTAAGCCAAAGAAATCGCGTCACATCTCGGTCTTTCTCGTCAAGAGCAATGTTGAGGAAAGCCTTCTCAATATCCGTTGCTATGGCGTACCTATTCATTCGGAAACGAAGTAAAATTCCAGTTAGATCATTAAGTTCAGGTGGTGTAGACATCAGGCAGTCGTTTAAACTAGGCTGGTCACGTGACTTACAACTGCAGTCATAGACTATACGGATTGGTGTTGTGTTCGAGTCCTTCTTTACGTGATGGTGTGGTATATAATGTACAGGGTGGGATGGGGTAACACTTGTATCGCATTTTTCAATAAAACCGCGTTTCAACTGATCTTCTATAATTTGTCCATATTGTTGCAGTAGATCCGGCTCTGATGAAAGACGTCTAATTGTGTTCTCTGTGCGCCTCCTGCAAACTTCGTAATTTGTAGGGAGTACGGGGTGGTCTTCCTTCCAAGGTAGTTTGGCTATATAACGTCCATCTTTGTAGGTAATACTGTTTTCCTTGTATGTCTCAAGTATACCGGAAGTAGATTTTTCAGATTCATCTTCACATATTCCCATAGATTCTAACTTCCAAAATCTCTCAAGATCTTCAACATTAGGTGGCGCTGTGATGACGTTTAACATGTAACTGGCAGACGACTCATTCTTAGCAGACGAAAGAGGTCCTGACAATAAGTATCCGAGTTTTGATTTTACTGCCGTCGGTCCATTACCCCTGATGACCTTGTTCTGTACAATTTGCCAAAAATGGTCAGCTCCAATCAAAAGAGATATCTCAAAGTCGTCGTCAGCAGCGGAAATAGGATGCGCAAGTTTAAGACCCTCGATGTATTTCAAACCTTTGACTTCTCTCTGCAGGTAAGGTAACGGTACTGCGATGGTTGGTACAATAAGTACGTCAAGTGGGATGGTCTCTCCATGATCGGCGTGTAGAAACACTCGGCCCATCGGTATATGCCGACACTGCTCTGATTTACCACCGAAAGATGCTAAAGATATAGTGTCCGAACCGGTGTGTTTAAGCTTCAGTTTCTTGGCAAGCTCTTCTGTAACAAATGACCTTTGAGCGCCTTCATCAAATAATATGTTTGCTGTAGCCATAGAAAAATCTTGTGAACTAACTTGAGCGATTGCTGTCTTAAGCAGAACGTTCGATTTTTGATGCGTTGTTGAATGAAGAATTGCAGTTCCTGTTTGACCGGAAGTAGAGATCACGAACGACGCTGCATTGGGATTCAAACCGGAAGTTGATGATTTTTCACAAATACTTGAATGGTGTTTTCGCTGGCAGTGTCTGCACCGGAACTTTGAACGGCACTCTGAAACTGGATGCTTTCCGAGACAATTATAACACAGACGTTTAGATCTTATAATGTTAAGTTTTTCTTCATGGGTTTTCACTTTTTCACAACTATGCGATGAATGTTCACCTTCACAAAACAGACACAGTTTCTTTGATTTATAATTATCCCTGGTTTGCGACTGTTTCTTTACAGTGCTTTTCTTCTTTTCGGTTCCAGTGAACAAGGATGCCGTCGGCATGTGCGGTTCCATGACTTCGTCAGTTACACCAGCTTCTAAAATGTTAATTTCTCTGGCGATAGCAGACCTCAAATCTTGTATTTGCCACCGTACATTTCCGTGTTCTCGCGCTAAATTGCGTCGTAATTCAGAGGGAAGTTTTTTCATGATTATAGGTACCAGTAAATCACCATAGGAACCCTGACACTCACCTAAAGATTCCAGTCCCCGGATGTAGTTCTCCATTCTGTCGTGAAAACTGCGTAAACTTGTCACACTGTTGTTTGGAATCGGCAAGTCTAGAAGCGACTGCATGTAACTATCTATTATCTTGTGAGATTGTCCGAATCTTTCATGTAACAAATCTATAGCATTCTTGTAATTTGCGTTAGTCAGGGGAAAACCATCTATGGCAGAATATGCAGTGTTTTCTAGCAAGGAACGTAAGTAGTTAAACTTCTGGACATCAGACAGTGTTTGGTTCAAATGTACTGCAGCCTCATACGAGTCCCAGAATGACTGCCATTTTGCAACATCTCCATCAAATGTAGGTAAACTCAGTTTAGGTAGTCTATGAAATGACGAACTATCAGGCGGTACTCTGCGACTACAACTACTATAATTAGACAAGTTCTCACCTGATATAGTTTGAGCACTACCGTTAACGTCCTGTGAATCACGGATCACGCTGCCGCTACCAGTGTCACTAGATTTCGCAATGTCCTCTCTCAGTTTCCGTAGTTTAAGGCGCAAGTCAATAGAATATTCTTCACTATCTACCAACTCCGATTCCAAATCGCCGATATCTGCGTGATTTAAAATCTTTTCGTTGAGATTCTTGATTAGTTCTGCCTTTTCCTCCATGATTTCGAGCAGGGCGGTCTTCTCCGATATTGACAACTCGTGGTTGAATTTCTCCAGTTGTCTGGAAATAATGCGACGCTGTCCCTCTCTACTAGTAAGAAGCTTCTGTAAATTCATCCTGGTCACGGCACCAACAATGTGGGGATGTATAGTGGTATTAAGACAAATACGCTTCCAGGTTCGACCTTTTACTCATATCATTTAATCATAACAATAACAATAAGTCGGATGTGACGTTAACGTAAAGGCGCGGGACGTCACGTGGGACGTCGCGCTATAATAGGCACGCCAGAGATTCCCGACAAACTACGTTGAATTTCTATGTATGGGTCGGAAACCCAAAAAAATCTAAAACTAGATTCTCATACACAAACCTAACAACACCATATCGTTCAGTATTTTTGCCGGCTCCTTAGTAAATTAATTTCAACTGTTATATGTTTTGAGGTTATTTATAAAGCCTGTTTTGGTCATTGTTGATGTTACATGAAATTATATACATACGGAAACTACAAATCTAATCACTTGCGAGCGTAATATTATCTCAAAGCCTTATGCATGAGATGCATGTTCCCTGGGGTAATTTATCAATCTTTTTATTCTGATGTGTTATTAAATATTCATTTCGTTCTTTAAATCTCTTCTTGTTCTAAATTACGAATGCTACTGCTTTGAAATTTCCTTCCAGATATCAACATATCTTAACAAGAAAATGTAGAAAATGGTAATGAAACGGTTTATTAGAATAAATAATTCATTCTCAATTCTGTTTTTGTGGTATCTGGTGGTACAGTGTTTGTGACTTTGTGATAGTCAAGTTCGTGCTTATTTCATTTAGAGTTTAAAAATTCAGATATGCATATTTTTGCTGGTATTTCAGGAAATACTTGTAAAAAATAACTACAAAATGCAGATATTCTATGTTTCTTTGTTAAATGTAGTAACGTAAAGCCCGTCGAAAAAGTGTGGCGCGCATGAGTCACTACATACACATAAAAAGTGTGACGCACACAAGTCGCCACATACATTAAACAATATGTGACACACATGTGTCACTACATACACAGTCATACAAAGTAAAGCGCACATGTATCGCTACTTACAAAGCATGAAGCACACGAGTCGCCACATAATAAAACAAAGTGTGGCTCACATGTGTCGCTACATACTCAAACAAATTAAGTGGCACATATTTTAAGTAGCTACATACACATATAAAGAGTTACGCCGATATATCGCTGCATACACATACAAAGTGTGAAGAACACGTGTGACTACATACTTATATAAAGTACCTCGCACATGAGTAGCTACATACACAAACAAAGTGTGAAGAACACGTGTGACTACATACTTATATAAAGTACCTCGCACATGAATAGCTACATACACATACAAAGTCTGAAGAACACGTGTGACTACATACTTATATAAAGTACCTCGCACATGAGTAGCTACATACACATACAAAGTGTGAAGAACACGTGTGACTACATACTTATATAAAGTACCTCTCACATGAGTAGCTACATACATTTACAAAGTGTGAAGAACACGTGTGACTACATACTTATATAAAGTACCTCGCACATGAGTAGCAACATACACATACAAAATGTGACGCACACGAATCGCTGGATATACATAGAAAGTGTGACGTACACGAGTAACAACATATTCATATTCTGAAGTTTAGTTTCGAGAACTCTTGTAAGTGTCTGAAATTATGCATTATTGTATATGTGTTTCACAAGTACTTGTAATACCTACTTCAAATGATAGTTTATTATAAGTCATTGGAAGCGGCAGCAAAGATCCAGGTCAGTGTAAACGGTTATTCTGATCGTCTGTGGAATCAAATCATCTGATGATGGTCTATACTGTTCACCATTTGGTCAGAAAGCGACCATGGTTTATCGTGTATAAATAGCACAGATGTGCAGGCTGATCTGGATCAACACTTGCCAGCCATGGGATAAAAACAGCTTCCAGGAAGTAAACGATTGTCAAGGAACTATTATAGTTTAAGTTTAATTACAATGTCATAAATAGCTGCAGAAAACGAAACGCATTATCTTCCACGTATGATTAAGTCGTTATTAGGTTTCTGAAATACCCCTTGGGTATGAGAACCAGACAAAGAAATCATAAGAGTAACGCTCAACTTTCACAACACATCTGGTTGGAGGTCGTTAAAGACACCGAAGAATATCTTTAACACAACTGGAAGGATGTTTATCCGATAAGTACAGTATTGCAAAACGAGTATGCATCTGGGGCAAATGAAATGGTTTATTATAATTATTTAGTAATTAAATTTCATCGTTCCAAATAAACAAAAGGTGTTATTCACAGATAACTTCCTTATAATTCAAGAAAAATTACGACCTATATTAAATTTAAGGTACATTAATTCATATTCCATTTTGGGAGGAAGCGTTAAAGATTTCTTTTTTTCTGAAAATCTGGCGATATTCTTAGTTTTAGTTCAAATAATTTTAAGAAACTTTAATGCTGCATGTTTAAGAAAATCGACCACATTTTTCGGAATTGAATTATGCAGAGGTCTCCACAATCCGCTGCAAATTCGCTTTTCTTTGAATTCGTAGCAATCAATCTGTATCAACCTATAAAAAGTAGTACCTTTGAAACAAGGTTTCCAAATCCCCGGTTATTAGACTAGGTTATGTTTTTGGCAGGCGGCGTAAATATTTGGTCAAATTCTTTGCTTAAGACCACCTTTTCGCCGTAACTATTCGAAGTAGAAATTTGAAACTCTTCATTGTTGTCTGTCACCACAGTAGCAACTATCAGGACAAGTTCCATACATCTTGACTATATTTTTTTCACTGAGAATTTCGGCTCTTTTGTTTTAGTTTAAGTCTACTTTTATTGGAAACCGTTCAAGTAAGAGTTTTGAAACAATATCATTCACCATTAATACTTAAAAACCTGATTTCGTCTCACTGCGGCGTCTTCAAGTCTATACATTATACAATATACATTTAAACTAAATACTGCAGTTGTAAAATACAGTGTGCGTGATGTCATCTTGCTGTTAGAGTATAGAATAAATAGGAACATTATTATTATGATAATTATCATTAATGAAGAAGCATTGTGAATTCAAAACATCTACTATTTTTATATACAGTATGTTCAAATTATTTATGCAATGTTATTATACACAATATGTTCAAATTATTCATGCAGTGTTATTATACAGAATATGTTCAAATTATTCATGCAATGTTATTATACACAATATGTTCAAATTATTCATGCAATGCTATTAAACACAATATGTTCAAATTATTCATGCAATGTTATTATACACAATATGTTCAAATTATTCATGCAATGTTATTATACACAATATGTTCAAATTATTCATGCAATGCTATTAAACACAATATGTTCAAATTATTCATGCAATGTTATTATACACAATATGTTCAAATTATTCATGCAATGTTATTATACACAATACGTTTAAATTATTCATGCAATGTTATTATACACAATATGTTCAAATTATTCATGCAATGTTATTTCTATAATATATCGATGACGTTATAAATAAGCTTGATGAGTGATTAGTTTTATGCAAATTGGTTACTGATGGGTCTTTTTTCGACAGGAAAAAAACAACACAAACAGTATTTACGATAGCAGTAAATCATAGTCTCATGAGGGTTTATTCTAAGAGAGCCTTCACATTCTGACAAGGTATTCATAAATCAATGATATTCTTTACGATAAGAACAATGAAATGTCGTTCAGACATTATTTCATACAAAGAAAGCACACTGCTTTTGACATTAATAGAAATTTACGTGCGCTTAGATGATCGGCAAACTCACAAACTAACCATTAAACGATTGAAATGATGAGCTGCATAATCGGCGGAGAATTTACAGACAGATATCGGTGCTTTTGAGAACATAGAAAATTATTACTGTATACTGAATGTGTTTTTGTTGGACAATTAAAGCCTGTTGTGTTCATATCAGTATGCACTTATTTTGTTCTTTATTTTCCCTTTTTATATCCCCGATCCCGGAGGGTCGAATGCATGTAGTAATAGCCCTGTCCGGCTATCCGTCCGTCCGTCCGTCCGGAGCATATCTCAGTAAAAGATTTCAACCAAGCATAACACAAGTTTTCACTCAATCAATATACATTTTCAAATGAAACCCCAGTATCGAACAAAACTCGGGGATATTTGTCACAGTTTGTGGACTTCCTCTTGTTTTATTACAAGTCTGAGAAATCGAGGCACGCTAGATTGGATATAAAAAAATCAACAAAACAATGTCAGTGGAACTGTTGTTAAATTTTCAGACTGTAATAAGGTAACGAAATGCTAACCGATACAAAAACAGCCCGATTTCACTTTGAATCCGATTCTCTTGTGGCAAAAGAAGCTTTTATAAATTCTTTAAATTTAATTAACTTTCATGAAATAAATTAAGTAAAAAAAATGAAATACCCTTTTGGGAAATCACTGCTTGAATTCTCTGAATAGAGCGATGAAAATGTATTTCATATTCGTGTCTTATTATTCTTGCAAACGATTATTACATAGCTTTGCCTACACTACACAAATTATCATGACAGTTTAAGTAATGCGTAGAGCTGTTGTCGGAATCACGTTTGCGTGCATCCCATTTGTTTTCTTCAATGAATTATAATTCTTAGTGAAATAAAATTGATATGTTCAATTTTGAAACTTTTAAATACCATTCGTATTTTCACTGTTGTTTCCTTATTCCTATTATCTCCCTTTGTCAACTTTTAAGATTTTAAGACAAGAAAATTTAAATTAAAAACAAATGTGTTTGTTTCAGTGAAATAGTGAAAGATCGAATTTAAGAAACTGGTATTGTCATAAACTGACATTATCTCGTGCAAATATCGGTTTTTAGAGTTCACTTTATAAAGCTCTACTATATCTTCACCCTTCTAGTTTTACAAGTTACATACGCGCACATTACTTTGAATTTTATACGACTTCTACAACTTCTACATTTGCTAAGAATTCTATGCTTTTTACATATTTTTATTTTTCAATAACGGTTATAGTAGATTATGACCATATTTAACATGTTTGATACTTGACAGCACAAACACTGTCGATATTTTTATGGTAATTACACAAGTCATGCTAATCGTCTATGTATTCATGCAATAATAATAACATCAAGATGCTTTGACGCAGAAAGATGGTTTATTAGTATGACAATGCTGTCATACTAAAAATCGCATTTGACATATATCTGTTGTTTATAAGATGCTATATTTTCCAGGCTTAAGACTATATGTTTGATAGTCAGACTCCTTTTGTGATATTGTGTTCGATAATGAATTAATAAAATAATACAGGGAGCGTCAAGCAATAAAAATATATCGAAAGAATGTATTAATCTGCCTTAGATGGTGTTGATTTGAGTTAGGAAACCATTTTGGTTGTTGAATGTGGGTGAAGCTTTACGCCTACTTAAAACAGTCCACATGTATCTTATACCCAGATGAACACAACGAAACATCGATTTAATTCTTATTTACGCATATACATTACTGTTGCCATGTCTCTTAATGTCTCTTACAGTCGGTAATTATGATATATTACATGAATAAAACTTCATGGTAAATGATGCAGATGAAGTTTGAATATACCCAACAAAAAAGTTCTGCACACAAGTGTTCTTTTGCGAAAATTTAATAAATTAAAAAATGTAGTAAATAACTGGTATAAATACTTACATTTGTCTGAAGACTAATTATTTGCAGTGTTAAAGACGAAAACGGAATAAAAATTGTTTGGTAAATAACCAAGAAATTTGAGTGTGATAGGGGTCAATCGTCAAAAGTTGCAGAATTTGCTGTATCAGGGTAGAGGTGTGAAATTTATGCAATCATCTGCTTTATATTAATTATAAACCTGCACTGTGATGATGCCAACAGGGACCAAATAATCATATTGTCTCACTTATTGATCTAAAAGGTAAATATATGTCAAAACAGTTTAGCGATGATTAGAGCAGTTTCCATTCTGTGTTATCGAGTCTTAGCATCCTATTATTAAGTGACTGTATAAAACAAACAATAAATGCAATCAACACCCAATCTTATTGGCAATGAGCAAAATACAATTCATTTTTTGGAATATAAATTAATTTATTTCGTACAATCACCAAGAAAGGTGTTCATTGCTAATTTGACCGTCATGGCCACCTAGACGTATTTCTAAAAACGATAGAGCACGTGCAGCTGGTCAGCTAGTTGATCTACCTGGTATTCTTGTTCACGAATGGAAACTTATTCCAAAATTAGTGATGTTCCGATTGTCGCCGATAATCGAGTAATTGTCGCTGAAGTTTCAAAGTCGGCGACATCGATTCTGACTACAGAGAATCGATTCTAGTCGCTAATTCTGTTAATAAGTTAAACCCACTTTGAAGACAATTGACCGATGTCGCCGACACGGCGACAGTCCAGTGTATATCTTTTCGCGCTTAAATCGTCTTTGTGTTACTTCTCTTAAACACGGAGAACTCATGGCCTGTCCGTGATCGAAATAATAATCAACTTTTCAAAAGCCCTGTTAGTACAACATCAGATGATTGGCGATATTTTGGTTTTTATGTGAAACCAAGGTGTCAGGGTTTGGCGCCAGTTGAGGAAAACCTCGACACATCCAAAGCTACCTGTAGAATATGCTTCAAGACTTATTACAGCAACAAAGGTTCCCCACCCACATTTTAGAATTGTGAAAAATTTTCGGATTTTATTTTTGACGAGCTAAATAATAATAATGTTCACATCTTCGAAATTGAAAAAAAAGGTTGAAGGCTCTTATTACCTGAAAAAAAACAACAACAGAACAGGTCAATGCAGTACAAAAAGCAGTTGTGTCATTAATCTTGTAAACTAAAATAATAAAAGAAGTCCTATAATAACATGAAAGTATTGAGACAGGTGTGCTTTTGGTACAAAATGTACACTACAGTACATTGAAGACGTCTGATTCCGATTCTTTCCGATTAATCGGATCGGACAGGCATGAGAATCGGACCGATTAATCGATTCCACTTCAGCCATCCGATTCTCATCACTATCCAAAATATAAAATGCCTCGGCTTAAGAACTCCATGAGACGGCGCTTGGAAGAATTCCATATTCATCGTGGTGGATTTACACCCTAATAGTTGAGTGATGTTTGCAACTTTTGTGTAGTAACCCCCGTTGACTTTAACAATGGATTGCTTATTAAGTAGTGATCGAATTTTATTTCTGACGTTTTTACATTGTTTAGTTTGAATTGCTGTTTTATTTGATATGTTTCATTTTGTTGTGTTAGGTGCAATTAAAAATATATTTAGAAAATGTCCTAGTGTGCAGAACTTATTTTGCCGAGTATATTAAGGAATAAACAGTTGTTCGAATGCATTTGAACAAATAAAATATTTTTAAATATCAAATAACATGGATAAAACTGTTGTTTACTCGTTTCACTTTATGTTCAATTTTCATTTATGTCTAATTTTTGTAAAGGCAAAGCAAAACGGTCGTCAACAGCCTAGCATTTGATCGACCAAATAGAAATACCCATTTTATACATGCATATTTCAAATAAAAATAAATGAACTAGAAGTCTACGTAAATTAAAGTTTTAATTCTTTGTAAACTAAATGTTGTTTAGGATAAAAAAGGTTTGCTGTAACGCCATTTCTTTGAAAACATGCAATTTTATTATTTTTTCTTGTTGTAATTGTTTTTTTTTACATTTCTTTCAACACTATTAGCTAGAATAAATTTGTCTTAATATCATCCGAAGTAATTAGAATTAGTACTCATCTTAATATAATTGCATTAGAAACAACCAGTATCTCCGAGTAGAACATTTGTTAGAGTTAAATGAGTTTTAACTCCATTAAAATACATGTACATGTACATTTATTTCAATATAACATTGTATAAAATTCCTTCCGAATCGGCGAAAAGCAATGCACGATGAACACGTACAACAAAGGGAAATAAAATGCATATCGGGAATAGCAACACTCATAAAACACAACCTCACTACAGAGTCAAAAACAATTTTTCAAATAAAACGCCATAACAATAAAGTTTTAAAGAACATAAGAACATTATGGGTTTCTCTCTGGGAACGGTCAGTTGTAAAACAATTTGCTAATTGGGTTTTAACCTGGTGCTATGGTGCACCTCTTCCCTCTCGCCCAACAGGTTTCTATAAAAACAAACAAAAACAAGATGTCTCGTTAACTTATCTCCAACCAACTACATGTAATAAACACATTCGGATCAGTCTATATAGTCGTTTACAAAACAGAGAAGACCTGGATAGAATCGGAGCACCATTGCCCAACTACAAGCCTGCCATGTGTCTTTTCAAAGCAAATAGAAGATGCATGCTCAATGTCCCGAATTGGCTCTATCATAAATGATTTGTTATCATTGTTTCTTATGATTTGAAAAGCAAAATTATCAGTGTCTGTGACATAAATTGTGTCGTTTTGATCTACGCACATTGCAGTTGGTTTGTTAATGCTAACATCTGTTAGAGTCCAAAGCAAAACTCCGCGCTTGTCAAAAAGTAAAATGCCATGATTAAGGTCGGTGACAAAAATGTTTTGTTGATCAGAACACCCAGCTATTTGTCTGAAATTATAATTTTTCTTTGACTTTTCAGATGGAATGGAATAACGAGATCTGTCCACCTCACCAGTGTAGTTGTAAAACACTATTTTGTCACAGAAACACACGTATAAACCACCAGTGTCTTTTGTGATGCTATTAACGTCCAAGCCAGTTTTAAAGCTTGCTATCTGCTCGACTTCTTTTGTACCTATGCTCAAAATTGAAATTTCACGAGAATCTATCAACACAGCGGCCAAACTGTCGTCGAGTGCGCAAACACAATTTGGATGACCTTGAAGTCGTGTAGACGATATGAGCTTGAATGTATCTGCCTGTATAAACTTCAAAGACTTGTTTTCACTATCCGCCAAGAGAAGGTGACTCTGGTCAAGTTGGCTCATACTGGTGATAAAACAGCGTTTCAGATCTGACGGTGTTTTAATGTTATATGAACCATATTTAGATATTTTCTTACTCTCTTTAGATTGTCCTTGTTGATCACAGGCGATTTTTAGAAGAAGTTTATCTTTAAAGAATGGCAAGGGGCTGTTTCGCCTATATAAATATGAACATCTGTCCTTATTACATGCATTCTCTTGCTTATTTGTGCTTACAAGTACTTCTTTAGGGTCTCCGGGAACAGTTTCTATACACTTATTATATGCATAGCTTTCATGGTATTCCTCTTGATCAACATTGTCTTTTTGATTTAAGTTCTCGTTTGACGTTTTGAGGGATACAGCCCGGATATTGTTACTTTCAGTTGAACCTTTTTCCGAGTTTGTCGTTTCGACTGAATGGTTGATTAGTTCGGTTTCTCTGTAATTTATAAGTATGGTTTAATTTTAAAGAGACGGTCAAGGTTCCAATAAACAATGAGTACAAGAACTTCAACTCGTCTTAAGAAAGCAAATGATAAATTTAACACACCAAGAGAGGGGCTGTTGTTAAGCAAACGTTACGAAAAAATGGTCTTGGTTAGTTTTTTTAAAATATAAAATATAGGTAAGAACGCATTAGCCTGATGAGATTATACCATTGGCAGTGTGTGCATATATAATAATTCATTTTGTGTTAATGCTTAATCCATTACTCCATGGGATAAGGATTTTATCCCATGTGCAAATGGTGTAGATACAGATCAGCTGGCACTCTGATCCATGTGATCAGTATATACGCTGTTTGCTTTTAGATTTGTTAAGTTATTTTTGACCAAGAAGCGATCAATGGCTATCCAGATCATAAAGAAGGGTGTGTCAGCTGATTTGAATGAATGAATGAATGAATGAATGAATGAATGAATGAATGAATGAATGAATGAATGAATGAATGAATGAATGACTGGTCTCACATGCGAAAACAAAATGTTCATGGAGTAAGTGCTTAAGTAAACACAATGTGTATCACCTCTAAAGATAAAGTGAAGTAGTTTACTTGCTTTACTTACTGTTCATATATCACTGATAAGGAAATAACATCATGTTCCTCGCAAAATTTATTATGATGTTGTAAACATCTGTGGCAGATATATCTTCCTCCGGGCTGACAGCTGTGACACACATGCGTTGCCTCAGCGTTATTACCATCGCGCAAGCAGAAGAAACAATTAACGCCAGTGTTATTGATATCATCATATTCAGTGTGTTTATTTTCATCGTCCAATTCGCACTCAGATGCTATATCTGAAAGCATGTTCGTACCGTCAACAGAAACGTATGACATCGATCCCTGGCTTAAAACGTTGCCTCCGTATCCGCTTACATGGATGTAGGAACTTGACAAAGACTGTCCCTCATCCAACATTACTTCACCTTCAGCAAATTGTTCTTTATTATCATCTAACACCTCCTCAGAACTTTTAACTTCGTTTCCACTAAAAGTTTTATCAGAAGGTCTGCATGCACATGAACTACTTTTGTAAAGGCTTTCAAAATTTTCATTCATTTTCGATATAATTAAAAAAAACAAGTTCAACTCCTAATGAATTTCCAAACATTTAACTTTTCCTCCAGAAGATTTAATAAAATGTTGTTCATAAAATATTAAAACGTAATAAGACGAGTTGTGATCATAAATAGAACAAAAGAAAATCGTTAACGCTACCGCAGTTCCATTGACTTTGTTTTTTTTCCAGGTCATGGGTTATTTGATATTTGACACTGCGACAGGCATATTTTAAAGTTAAATAGATCACTCTATTATTTCGCGCTGCAATTGAAATAATATCACTGAATAAATAGTACATCCTTAAATAGAAACACATAATAGGTTTCAGTTAAGAGGTAAATTAGACTATTAATAACAAGGTTTAGAAAAATAAGAAGTATTTGACTCCAAAAAAATTTAAAAGTCATGGAACATTTTTTTCAGAACGAGTAAACTAATATTAGGCGATAAAATTTTAAATTGTCATAACCGAAACGAATACTTAAACTACTACAACATTTCTAGTTTAATTGATCCAGGTGCTATGTATTTCTAATATAGGAATTATCAGCGGTAGACAACATCAGCTCGGTTTCATATTATGTCACTGAAGAGGCGCAGACATCAATGAGCCATGTATATATAGCAATATATCAACAGTTCTAAATTTTGGCATTGTTCGTTCCATTCTCTTTCGCAAACGAACAAAATGCAAAAACATTTTGCAAAATTTCTTTGGCATTGTCAGAATAGTGTGTTCGTGCAAGCTTGGTTCGCGACACCTTAAAACATTCAGCTACAATTGGTAATAACTAGTGATGAGAATCGGATGGCTGAAGTGGAATCGATTAATCGGTCCGATTCTCATGCCTGTCCGATCCGATTAATCGGAAAGAATCGGAATCGGACGTCTTCAATGTACTGTAGTGTACATTTTGTACCAAAAGCACACCTGTCTCAATACTTTCATGTTATTATAGGACTACTTTTATTATTTTAGTTTACAAGATTAATGACACAACTGCTTTTTGTACTGCATTGACCTGTTCTGTTGTTTTTTTTCAGGTAATAAGAGCCTTCAACCTTTTTTTTCAATTTCGAAGATGTGAACATTATTATTATTTAGCTCGTCAAAAATAAAATCCGAAAATTTTTCACAATTCTAAAATGTGGGTGGGGAACCTTTGTTGCTGTAATAAGTCTTGAAGCATATTCTACAGGTAGCTTTGGATGTGTCGAGGTTTTCCTCAACTGGCGCCAAACCCTGACACCTTGGTTTCACATAAAAACCAAAATATCGCCAATCATCTGATGTTGTACTAACAGGGCTTTTGAAAAGTTGATTATTATTTCGATCACGGACAGGCCATGAGTTCTCCGTGTTTAAGAGAAGTAACACAAAGACGATTTAAGCGCGAAAAGATATACACTGGACTGTCGCCGTGTCGGCGACATCGGTCAATTGTCTTCAAAGTGGGTTTAACTTATTAACAGAATTAGCGACTAGAATCGATTCTCTGTAGTCAGAATCGATGTCGCCGACTTTGAAACTTCAGCGACAATTACTCGATTATCGGCGACAATCGGAACATCACTAGTAATAACCTGTTTGATGAAAACTCGAAATTCGTACCTTTTTCTCAATTGTATTTTGCCATGTCTACTAGCCAGTGTATGTATTAAAAAAAGGAAAACAACACACAAACAGATCGTCATCCTGGGTTTATGAGAATTTTGATATGAGAAACATTAAAAGGGAACTTTAAGAGCCACCCAACACGACAAATATCAAAATAGTGCAAGCTCGGTTTGATTAAGCCTGCGCATGAGTAGTAATGGAAATGCATAATACTGCCCACGCCTAGCCCCGGGTTGAGCGCAACTCAATATTTGCACCAATAAACAGTACAATTTTGATCCATCGCAAACGATGATATGATTATGGAACCTTAAATGCTGTATTTTAAGATTAATACCATTACATGTTCAGTGGGGTATGGTCTCCAGATAAAAGAATGGGTTTGCCCCCACCGACAAAACAATGGGCAGAACTAAACAAAATAGAATTATGACAGAGGATACTCGTGTTTTGAGTTTGGTTCTGCTTTCTCTCCACACCTTCCAAATAAATATGTGGCTCTTGCTGAACCACATAATTATTCATTCACTTTCGAAAAGTAGTCTGATTATCAAAGACATTCCTGAAAATGTCTTTTTTTTAATAAAAATCAGTGACCTTCCACTTTAAATATAAAACGGTTCAATCGGCTGTACCTAATTATTTTAACAAAACTGAAACACCCACCGCTCGTTATAAATACAACAAGTATAAAATTAAACCTGACTTACAGATTTTTAAAAATATACCTAAATCTTAAGACTGTTAAAATGTAGAATATTGCTATCAGCTTGTAGGTCATATCGTTACTGGAGATTTTCATATTTTCAAAGACTTTTAAAGAATCCGTGATTTGATTTCTAAAGGCCCCAAATAAAGAAGTCAATCGAACATTCGCTCCCCGTACTTCACTATGTTATGTATTTACTTAGAAATGATCAACACCTTGACTGTTTAAGAGACTATTTAATACTGCATAGAATAACAATAACAAGGCGGCTATAACAGAAGATACAATGTAGATAGACAGGTACGGAGGCGTGGCTTATAAGTAGAATATATTACATTCACCTGCTGTATACTCTGTATGTTATCATAAACATAACACACTCCAGTCAAACTATCAGTTTTAATTACCTCCCTTGATGGTAATATGATAATTTCAAACCATGCAGAACGTCAAACACTGAAGATGGCAGTATAAAGTTAGAATTATCAGTATAATTGTAATCATAAGATAGATCAAGATTTAATTAAAATACAGCTCCAAACACGAGCACTATCAAAACATATTATGCTCGGTTTGATTGAACCTGTTCATGATCAGTTATGGAAATACATAAAACAGTTTCTTTTGGTTTTTCTGTTTGCTCTTTGCTAAGGACTTAATTTATTTGTAAGTTAAAGGCTTCTTATTAAATGTAACATTTTAAAATATTTCATTTTCAATAACCAATCGTATTTGCTGTAAAACACGATAACATTTTAAGGCAGATGATGGCAAAATTAAGTCTGTGGTACAAATTTCCTTTTACATAATAATCGATTGTCACATATCAGGAGGAGAACAGACAATTGTGCTTCCGGATACTTACAAGGTCACATCAAATTTGGTTTCCACTTTAAGAGTCGTGTGGTATGTCTCATCCGATATGCATTATCTATATAGAAGTTTGAAGCGTGTGCATATGAAATACCGCTTCAAAATCCCTTGAAAGCCGTTCCAACGGGCAAAATATACCATGTAGAAATACGTGTAATTTTATTAATCTCGGTCTTTTGTCATCTATGGGTTATTTATTTATTTAAGTTTGATCTATTCTTCCGTGGGAACTAAGTTTCCATTATAATGGATGTGCCACTCAGAACATGTTTTAAAAGCCGTCTGTGGTAACACTCTAAGTTTGTGCCTTTTAATTTTTTGATACAGAAGTTATTTTATTTAAACTTTTTTAAACAGTTTTATTGGGTATGCTGATAGGTAGTGTTCGTTGAAGGTTTCTTTAAGGATGTTCGTAGCATTGGTATTTCGTTTTTACAAATTTGCGGACTGACACGTTTCAGATAATGTCTTTCAGATAATTTTTAGAGGTGACACCTTCCATCATTGTGCTGTCATCGATAAAAAAATTAGAACTTATCTCTAACGGCAAAGTTTTATTCAATAAATCCTTGCCCAAATAAATGTAATTAATGTATCTTTATTTTACATACATATATAGAGAAAAGTTAGAACAGTAAATAAAAATAGCTAGACTTAAAAAATTCCCAACAATACAAAGTAAAAACTAAGCAACATAAAACAAAACTTTAAATCGCAATATGAGTAATATGATACTTACACAAGTATACCAGGAATTATAAAGAGAAAAACAAGTCGGCATTTCATCCAATTAAATCCTTAAGATTTGAGACTATTTCTATTCTCAATTTTATAATCTTGGAGATTGCTAACTGAACTGATGACCCCGCCCCGAGTTGAAGTCATTTAAATATTTCAGGATATCAAAAATAATTGTTACTTAAACAACTTACTTAAGTGTTAAACATGCATCCACTATGCAAATTAATTATTGTAATCAATGTCATTGTTAGTTCACAATCATGTGATGTTGAAAGAATACAGAATAGGTCAGAAATATACTCTCACCAACTCACAAAACATGCTTACTTTCTGCAATGCTTCTTTTCTTTATTCAACTTTTCATGTGCGATTGGGGAAGTGGATGCTTTAAGAGCATATATCCATATAGAACCTTTTAATCCACTTTGAAAATCATGTTCGCTGTATATGGGAATGCTTTTCGTAACCTATCCTTATATCATTTTCTGAGCTACATATATGAGACATCGTTAATATCCATTTTCAAGACCACATTTCAGGCACACATCCAATTGTTTATCAGAATATATATATGACATAAACTTGACATGCTGTTATCAATATTACTTAAAAAATGTAACCTAACTACTATGCCATTTATCCAAATATCCCAATAGACAAACTGGCACGCAGTTATGTATTTAGTTGATTTATATTATAAAACTGTGTTAATATAAGACATAGTCGAAGTCCCAACAGGAATGGAATACAAACTTTTATAGACATTGTTCCTGACGAAATCTTGTATCCGTCTATTGTGTCTCAAGGTAATAACCTCATTGATGGTTGAGGAGGCTGCTGTCAGATAGCGGTAATGAGATACTTGATTCATGTACAGTATTGTTTATTTAAGCTCGACTATTCAAATGATAGTGTCTCTCGCTGGGAGCTAAAACGCACCGTCACGGCGACAGCGCCTAGCCCTGCAATTCTTGCGACGCAACCAACTGAGCTAACCCGGACAACCCCAAAAAAGGTTGACATCGGTAACGGGTTATTTACTGATAACAGTACTGACTAAATGTACGGGGAAACTTTTTGTACGGCCGCCACTCTGGACAAATAGCGCTACTGTGAATTTCAAATGATAGTGTCTCTCGCTGGGAGCGAACCCGCACCGTCACGGCGACAGCGCCTTTCCCTGCAATTCCTGCGACGCAACCAACTGAGCTAACCGGGACAACCTCAAAAAAAAAGGTTGATCGGATAGCCCTGATATACGTTACAATCACTGCATGACATCGGTAACGGGTTATTTACTGATAACAGTACTGACATAGGGGGCTGTCCTGTTCCTCTAGGTGCCGGCGTCAGCGTCCGAAAACCAAAATATACGTTTGGTCAATGACTATTGGTGATATCAGGTTGGAATAAAAGTTCACCATCATAATCCGCATCATCACCAACAATACCCATATTTCTACGAGACGCAGTTCCGCATTACTATCTAAAAACATGGGGTGATTTACACCAAACATGACGAACGATTTTAATACCCAAATATGCATTGGCATCTCGTGGATAATTTGCACGTTCGTTTCATGATATTATCGTGTGCTGTGAAAATGCATGGTATTTCATGGTTATCAAATTACAGACGATGAGAATTCGGATTTCCATTAAATATTAATTGTTAGAGTTCGAGATAACATTATAGTAATAATCTCATATTGTTTTTATTATTTTTTTTATATTTCTAAAAATATAAAATAACATTTTCCATGTTTTAATATTCTTGAATTGTTTAATATTGCCTTCTTAGGCAACTTATACAAAAACAAATGAGCCGCTCCGTAAAAAAATGTGTCTTTTGGAAGCTGAAGTCGATCTTTAAATTGCATTAGACAGTTCAGCAGACGACTTGAAATATACAGCTTTTCGCTGATAAAAGTAATCACAAAAGTTTATAATGTTGAGTGGAAAATGAAATATAAACTAGAGTCCCCGGCACCTAAAAGGTTAATTTAATCAGCGAAGACATATGTTTTTTTTTTCATGTCGAGGCTCAAATATTATTGGAAGAATTTACACGACTTCGTTCAATAAAAAACCGAATTTCAAGATTCATGTTAACGATTCTTAATCTCATACCTAAAGATTACACCGACGATATTTTCTAAATGTCTACCATAACATTGATTCAAAACTTTTGTTTTCAAAAAAGAACATGTTTACCGACGAATGAAACTAAAACAGCGCATTTCGGAGGATAAACAATTATCCGCAATGTTTATTAAAATAATATGATCTTATTCTGGCAAAGTATTCCTAAAGTAGTGACATTTTACATGATAATGACAAGATATCGGAGTCCAGGCATTATTTCACTTAAAGCCAGCACATTGTTTAAGACATTTATTGAAAGTTATGTGCGCTGAGGGAATCCTCTGAATGAATAAATAACCTCTGTAACGCGTGTAATAAATGATTTAAATGTGAACAATAACGAATCTAGAGACCATAACGATACAAAGATAAACATTTGCAGAACAGAAACAATAAAATTGCATATTCCCATTTAAAAACATTACCCATAATAGGTGTGTGTAAACTGGGTAAAATATGTTATTTTTTTATGCACGTAATTAAGGTTACCATCAAATTTGTTAGAATGTTTAAATAATCAGTATTTTAACGTTCTTCGAGAATAAAACGGTAAGCGTTTTCAGTTAATCAATATATAAAGAATCCAAGTCAAATTTGAAATATTTAAATTGTTAATGATAAGAATTTACAAGAATTTACCAAAGATTTATATAAACTTGCATCTTTTGGAATATTAGCCGCGTGTTGCGATTTTGCTATATCTACTGAATTGCAAATCCTTTATAACCATGTGCAGAAGCAATAAATACCACGCAGACACTGTACAATGCTAGACGACACACACTGGGTATGTTTTTGCATAACCAATACGGCTCTCGTTTAGCAAATATAGCCTAAACTTTTAATTTGCCCATTAATGTGAAGAATTAATAAACTGTCGATCAAAATGTAGTTATAATAAGTCTCAGAAATCTAATGTTTTTTATGGACAGCAAAATCTCCACTAATTTTATTTGTAACTGCTTCATTTATCAGAAAATATATCTATTAACAATTTACATTTGTAGCAATGAAATTAGCTATTAAAGCTTGTTCTAACCCGGTGTAAATATATATATATACCAGAACTGTGGCCACTCGTTTATTCATAATTATGTCTCCCCCCCCCCTCAGGGGGAGACATATTGTTTTTGCCCTGTCCGTCTGTCCGTCAGTCCGTCTGTCACACTTCGTTTCCGCTCAATAACTCGAGTTCCCTTTGACCCAGAGCCTTCAAACTTCAAAGGGTGATAGCCCTTATTGAGTAAAAGAACCATTGATTTTGGGGTCAGTAGGTCAAAGGTCAAGGTCACAGTGACCCAAAGAGTGAAAACCGTTTCCGCTCAATAACTCGAGTACCTTTTGACCCAGAGCCTCCAAACTTCATAGGGTGATAGCCCTTATTAAGTAAAAAAACCCTATTGATTTTGGGGTTAGTAGGTCAAAGGTCAAGGTCACAGTGACCCGAAGAGTGAAAACCGTTTTCGCTCAATTACTCAAGTACCTTTTAACCCAGAACCTTCAAACTTTATAGGATGACAGCCCTTATTGAGTAAAAAAACCCTATTGATTTTGGGGTCAGTAGGTCAAAGGTCAAGGTCACAGTGACCCGAAGAGTGAAAACCGTTTCCGCTCAATAATTTGAGTACCCTTTGACCCAGAGCCTTCAAACTTCATAGGGGGGTGATAGCCTTATTAAGTAGAAGAACCCTACTGATTTTGGGGTCAGTAGGTCAAAGGTCAAGGTCACAGGGGCCCGAAGAGTGAAAACCGTTTCCACTCAATAATAGGAGTTCTATTTTACCCAGACCATTCAAACTTCATACGATGGATGTCCTTATTGAGTTGAGGACCCCTATTGATTTTGGGGTCAGTAGGTCAAAGGTCAAGGTCACAGGGGCCCCGAAGAGTAAAAACCGTATCCGGTCAATTACTGGAGTACCGCTTGACCCAGAGCATTCAAACTAATAGGGTAATAGCCCTTATTGAGTAGAAGAACCCTTTTGATTATGGGATCAGTAGGTCAAAGGTCAAGGTCACAGGGGTCTGGGCGCAGGGGGGGGGGGGCGGCGCAGGGGGAGACATGCGTTTAAAAAAAAACATCTAGTTAAAAGATAATGTAGTACAATGTAGGTAAAATACATCTATCTACATGTTAAGAATATCTCAACTTTGTCTTAATAATATGTATTCTGTTCTCATGATGATTAAGGCCCATTCTTGACCATTTGTAGCAGAAATTTAATCGTTAGATAAGGATAAAGATTTTTTTTAATTTTTCAAATACTCAAACCTATATCGCACAAACATGATCAACTTTCATTGTATGCATAATTAAGTCTTTAGAACGTGTCCTTTTTTCATGTTTTAGCTATAGTAAGATCTTTCCTTGTACACTCACCGTTCCACGACTAAATAAATGTGCTTGCACCTATCGTATGTTTCAAACTAATCTGAACTGTTTATAAATATGACCTACAACTTTTGTCACTCGAAATTAAAGTATACGCTTATTGTTTAACGGTTCAGTTAACATAACGCCCAAAAGTTACAAAAGTATGAACCTATCTACATCGTCTAGAAGACATGAATCACATCTGAGCACCAATGTCCTACAACAAACCGGTTATGAGTTGTTTCATAGCAAAAAGAAATGTGTTTTTTTATATGTATTGTAGATGATTCATTATCTCTTGCAATGCTGCTGCAGTCAGTACCAGTTTTAAACATTGTATCTAAATCGATTTCTTTACCTATGCGTAAAATACAAACTATATGATAATCCAGTATGATACATGTAGCGGCCATATATCTGCGAAATGAAATCACTTTCGTCTGCTCATTTCTTAAAGCTAAGTCTAGCATTTCCAAGCGGTAACGCTGATGAAATACAAAAGCTTAATTCATAGACTGTTGTTATCTCCATTTTGTTATTCTGAAATACACCATTACTAGAACAAATAAGTTCTTTATATAATTACGATCAATTATCTTTCCTCATTTGTGATTTTTTTTTTGCAAAAAAATAAATAAAAACACCCTTTTTGGCGTTCAATATTTTAAATTAGTATAGTTTAGTATTCTTCATTTATTATTATAGTCATGGAACACAAACTCAGTATATCTAAATCAATGAAAGTTAGAGTTAATATCAGAAGCTTGAAATAATTCGGGCTTTTACTACATATCTGGAGTTTGCCAACCCACCGCCATCTTGACACATCAAGGACATGTTTATTTCCCCTGTCATTTTTTATAAGTACGGTAATTGATCTTAACAATTTGTTTGATTGCCAGAAGTCTCTTAAAGGGAAATGGCTTCAAAATTGTTTATTTTTAATGTCAAACATTCGTTGTTTTCGTAAATAACGCGGATAATTGATCTTCAGATGATCCTATTTAATAAAGCCAGATGTCAAGATTTTGATGCCAAGAAAGATCAAGCAAACCATGGCATATACATAAGATGCTTCCAATGTATTTAGGATCTAGACAAATATATATTTTGTTTCAATAAAATGTATGGAGTCCTTTTGCAGATTATTTTTAATTGTTTGCGGAAATTTCGAGAAGCATGTCATATTTTTCAAAGTCACCAGAAAAATATTTGATTTCATCCAAAGTATTTCAGTTTTCAATACAAAAACACATTATGGTGTAAACAAATTATCCAATATTATGGGTTAAATGTTTGTTCTAATAGCTTTTACATTGATGAAATTAAAACCATTCGATATGGCAAAAAGCGCTTGTACATTCTTGCAATTATGGGTAATGTCTTATCAGGTTTTTTTTCACTCGTAAAATATCAGTTTCTTGAGTTCACTCGTGAAAAAAAATTGATATTTCACTGAAACAAACAAATATATATTCATCTTCGTTTATGTTCTGAACGGATTTAAAATATCGCTATTCGTATAATTCATTTACGTACACTGTTTGGTTGATGTTACATTCTGTTCATGATCATTTCATATTTGTCCTGTGCCCAAGGTTATAAAACTAAGCGTGGAAACCAGTCTCAAATCTCAAGCGTCTGATTGGCTGCCTTTTCAACCAATCAGACGTTTGTCAATGAGATTTGAGACTGGTTTCTTATCTCAGTTTTATAACCTTCAACCCAGACATACCAATACTTGCAAATCATCCATCCAGAAGATAATATTTTGATTTTCTGTCACGCAGTTTTGATATGATGACATGAAAATCAATGACCCCTTAAATTACCCATGAATATTTCCTCAATAATTGGAAAAAGGAGTAATCGTATGTAAAAAATTTATCGTAAAAGCCGCCTTGGGCAATGTCGAGTAGAATGATTTTAAGCGTAAGTGAGAAGAAAATAAAACACAAGATAAACAAAGAGTTGAGGTATGAATGAGTGTTCAAATCGTAGCATACTCTAAAATCAGTTTACCAAATCATAATAAGTTATAAATTTATAGCAAGCGCTCCACGAATATCATTTTTTAAAAAGAATATAGAAGCTCGATTGGTTTCTTTTATCCCTGTCATCGTGTTTTTTCTGATTTGACCCCAGGTGCCCTGGTTTCGGTAAGGTCATCGAGTACCCGCCCCTTTGGCTTTTCAATGCTATAAGCGTCTTATGTTTTATATGTTTGTGTGATTTTGCAAGCAAAATTGTTGAGTTGATGGGTGGGTTGGAGTTATTTCATTAAGACAACTTGTTTTGTGATCTGAGCACCTGTTTTGCGCAAGTGTAAGGTTGGTGCACCATAGAACGTGGTTTAACCCCCCCCCCCCCCGCCAGTGGCGAATTATTTTGCCACTGACCATTCCAATGCGGTTACCTCTCGGGTTCTCACTTTCGTTAATTGTTTGTGGCGTCCATTTTGAAACTGATTATTGTAATACCATGCGCTCCTTTCCTCTCTACCTTTTCGCTGTGTGGAGAGACTGTGTCTGCTGGATGTCTCCATTCATGATATGCATATTTCACTTTTTTTATAACAACCATAACAGTTGGTCAGATTCTTAAAAATTTCTTAACTTGACATACTTGACTTGCTATACTAGAAATTGGTTAAAAGGTTTGGCATACACATGATAAAAATTGAAATTGTAAAATTTTAATAAATGTTTTGTTTAATAGTCAAACACAAAGTAAGGAAATGTTTATTGTAAATGACTCGACGCAACATCTAATTAATGAAAACTTTAACATTAGAATAGTTTCAACTGTTTTGTAATTACATACCTTGTAGAAACTGAGTATCAAATATTTCCAAACATTCATAAACGTACAATAAGGCAACCGAATTCCTGTTCTTACAAAAGCGAATTATGCATATCAGGAATTGCCACTCCCAGAATACACAACCTACCACGCAGAAAAAACGTAGAGAGGAAAAAAGAGCAAGGGTTTATAAGAATATCAATGTAAAAAGACACCACAAACAATTTACGAAAAGAGAAACTTTAGGGTTACAGCCTTGGAGCCGTATTTTACTATTACAGTGGAATTGCGATAACTGGAAACGCAATAACTCGAATTGACGGTTTAACTCAAGTCGGCCGCCGGTCCCGTCAATTTTCCTTATATATTTAACTGAAAAAAAAGTTGCGATAACTCGAAACGCAATAACTCGAAATTTACAATATCTCGAACATATTAATAAGTCCCTTGCGCAAGAAATAAGCACAATTTGATCGCGAAAACCCGAAGTACATGTACATGTTACGGCACGATTTTTACGCTTCACGCAAGAATGTTCGGAGTATTTTGTTTATCGTCAACATGTCAAAAGGTGTTGTTAGTGGCACGTAATTGTAATGATATGTTTGCGAAGCAAACAATCAGAGTGTTTTGTCGTAAATTAGTGTCAAACAAACATTTGGAGTTGTTAATTTTACATTCTATAAAACGACTTTATTATTCGATACCTGCATTCTACAGCTTGTATCTCTGAGCAAACATCAGTTCGCAAATAAGGCACAACGAAAAATGATAAAATTAGTAATATCATTTTTTCCGAGTAATTCAGTGAAGAACCCGGGTAACTGGGAGGATACCTTGATCGGAAAACAACTCATCTTTCTATTCCGAATCATGTTTCATTTTCTTACAATTATGATAGATATATTTTAAAATTTGTGAATATGTTGTTTCTTCGATCTTTATTTATATAATCACGAACATAAAACCGAGTATCAAAATTATTTAAAAATGGAAATTTTTTTATTGAGAAAACTTGAACAGAAACGTTTTTTATGTACGTATGGTGTCGCAATAATTGCTCATCGTTGCTTTTGAAGCAAGAATGGTGTTACGTATAAGTTAAAATCGCGATAACTCGAAGTTCGCGATAATTCGAAGTAAATCGTCGGTCCGTTGGACTGTTTTCATAATACATGGTTGAAATTAAGTATTATGATATCATGTGAGTATCAACAACGAAGTATCATTTAAAGTATACTATAATTATAAATAAATGTTTAACCGCTCGTCATCATAATCAAAATTGGAGTCGCAAAACCGCAAAACAATTTCTTTGCAAATATTAAATTGTAGATGTACAATGTACATTACATTTCAAAACCTTCATTTTCGCATCAATATATGTACAAGAATAGAGTCGTATCTGACTACATTCATTTCATTGAGGAAATGTTCATATTGTATGGGTCATTTAATTCCATGTCACCGTGTCATTAAAGCTTGACAGAAAATCAAAATCGCGTCTTTTTGAAAATTGATAAGTCTGTAACTCAGAATGATTGTTTCGACTAGTTTATGGCATGAATGAAATGCTGTTTCAGTTTTCTTCTGCATATGATCAAGCAATATTACACGGAGATTGAATTATTTCTTATTTGTAACAACCGTATTATGTTCGTAATTTTCTACTGTTCAACACGAATATTATCTTTAGCTATCAACAGAATTTAACTTTGAAAGCCACCAAACACGTCACATATGAAATCATTGCAGGATCGGGTTGATTGAACCTTTTTATGGTAATGAATGAGCATATGGCTGCACACGCCTCCGAACCCTGGGTTGAGGGAAATTTAATATTTACACAGTTAATTTACAATTGCGATCCATTCCAAACGAGTTTGTGCATATGGCGTTTAAAATGGCTAAGCCGTTTATTCACGATATGCATAAGCTTATCAGTTGTTATTATCAAATTTGCAAGTACATGTTAGTTTCTAAAAACCATAGTGGATAGTTAGCATTCAACTCGTTCTGTGCTGAATTACATTTGACAATTTCTAAAGTTTGTAAAACATAATAATTATTTCTTCAGTGTGTTGCTCAGATTCTACAGTTTTACAACACTTTAGCATAAAGCTGTACCAGACACACTACATAAACCAATTTGTCGAAATCAATAGTATGCGAGATGGTTTATTCTAAAAGGAACTCTACTAATGTCTTAGCTTCTTTTCAATTAGTTACCAACCAACCCCTTTGCATTTTCTGCGCAATCTTTTTGGGGTTGTCCTGGCTAGGTTAGTTGGCAGTATGCTCGGAGAAATGTCGCCGTAGCTATTACAATATTGGCCTGTTCCTACATCATTATCCAAAATATTATAACTTACCATTTAACGTTATTTTATATTTCGTTGTGGCATTAAATTCGTGGATCGATTTTTTCGCGAAATCCACGAATATTAGTACCCCTCAAAAATATTGACTTGACAGTATGTAACAATTACGGCTAAATTACTCGAAATTGAGATTTTTTGTTGATTGCTTGTCTAACAAGTAATTTAGGATAAATAGTTGATAAAATGCTTTTCCGTTACTACTATAAAAAAGCTCAATAAAACTGAATCCGTATTTGTATATGTATCATAATGTTTCGTGTGAAGCGACTTTAAAAAGTTGTTGATTTTTCAATTTTAAGCGATAATTTGTGAATTTGTTAAAAGTATAAACTGCGATAATAATTGTATTCAGTTGAATATCCGTCGTTAAAATTCATGTGTTTTATTTTATCTAATCCTAACTTTTGCTGATTATCATAACGTTGTCCCGATGAAATTGATTTTGTTCACATAATGATTTAGATTCATTCTTCATCGATTGTAGTAGGAATGTTATCGTTTAATAAAGATAAGATAAGCATTTGTAAATATTTAAAGTACTTAAACCTCATCGTAAATATCGTTCAGACAAGACTTATTTCCACTTTATACACAAGTAAGGGATTAAAACGTAAGTCATTAGAACGTGTCCGCGTATCTTCATGTTTAATCCATACAACGTAATTTTCTTGTTCTCTTTCAATTTTCACTTTCTACACAAATAAGTAATTACAGGGTGTCTATGTATATTCATTTTTGCCTATACATTGTACAACGGCATTTCCTTGTGTTTTCTCAATTTCCACTTTATACACAAGTAAATCTGACTCATTAGAACGTGTCCGCGTATCTTTATGTGTTAGCTATACAACGGCATTTCCTTGTACTCTCATCATTTCAATACCAAATAAATGTGCTTGGATCTATATGTAACATGTGAGTTTCAAACTAATCAGAACTGATTATAAATAAAACCTAAACCTTTGTCACTTGAAATTAAAGTGTACGTTTATTTTTTGATGGTTCAATGTTTACAAAATGCCAACAAGCAACAAAGGTATGAACCAATCTACAATATCGAGAAGACCTGAATCACATCCGAACACCATTGTCCAACAACAAGCCTGTTATAAGTTGTTTCATAGCAAAGCGAAATAGGTTTTTCAATGTCTTGTAGGTGATGTATTACACCTGATTTCGTCTCATTGTCCATTGTTATTTGGAAAGCGCCATTAGAAGTGTCTGTTATGTAAATAATGCCTTTTGGATCTATACAAATGGTAGAAGGTTTGCTGATGTTTGAGTCTAGCATGGCCCAAAGTAAAACTCCATTTTTGTCAAACTGAATTATGCCGTTGTTCATATCAGTTACATAAACATACTTTCGATCAGTACTGCATGCTATGTGTTTGAAGTGATAGGTCTTCTTTGCTTTATCTAAAGGTTGTGGACTCATGCATTTCACTTCTTCACCTGTATAACTGTACTGGACTATTTTGTCATGGAAGCAAACGAGTAGTCCGCCATCATCACTTGCAATGCTGTTGCAGTCAGAGCAAGTTTTAAACATTGTATCTAACTCGATTTCTTTACCTATGTGTAAAATACAAACTATATGATAATCCAGAATGACAGCGGCCTTGTTGTCGTCAAGAGCGCAAACGACACTTGGATAACGTTCTAATGATTTTGTTGATATAAGTTGGTATGTCTGTGCATTTATTAACTTTAAAGATTTGTTTTCACAATCTGCCAAAACCAGCCGACTACTATCAAGCTGGCTTATACTAGTTATAAAACATCGCTTCGGATCTGAGGCATTTCTTATGTTATATGAACCATACTTTGACACTTTCCTATTATGATCCAGGACGTTCGTTTGTTGGTCACTAGCAATGTTTGTAAGAAGTGTGTCCTTGAAGAACCGTAAATAATCAGTATTTTCATTAGAGCGTTTTTTTGTAGACTGTACAATTTCTTGTTTTAGTATACGTACTTTTGTATGGTACCCCGTAACCACTTCTTGATATCTTTTTTTCCCAGAGTCTTCTAATTTGTCACTTTGGTCAACTGTATCCTTATCCTCTTGAAGAATGGTATTTCTTGACGTATTTTTGGATTCTGTTTCAATCTCGTTGTTACTAGCAAGGGCTTTTGAAGCTTCTTTGTCTTCTGATTGTTTGCTTAGTGATTCAAGTTGCCTGTCATAAACAATGTGATAATGAATGTTTTTCCTTAGTTTATTTCAAAACGCAATTAGAATTTGTTAACAGTGGTTAAAATAAAATTTAGGTAAGCTACTTACTGTGCGCATATCACTGACAACGTTGTAACATCATGTTGTTCACAAAATTTGTTATGGCTCTGGAGACATATGTGGCACATAAATCTTCCTCCGGGCTTACAGCTATGACAGACATGCGTTGAGCGTGTTTTTTTACCATCACGGAAGCAGAAGAAACATTCATCATTTTTGGTGTAAAAATCAAAGTCATCAGTATCTTGATTTTCTTCCTCATAATCATACACAGAATGTGTGTCGGAAAGAACATTTGTTCCACCAACTGAAAGAAACGACTTCGAGGCTTCACTTGTAGATCCCTGTCTACTGAAATATAGGTAGGAGCTTGACACAGATTCAGTTTCGACAATCTCCTTTTTCTTTAAAATGAATTTGTCAAATTGATTATTCAAATCTAATTCAAAATCTTTCCTTGTAATAATGTTTTCGTCCACAGTGTATCCAGAAGCCACGCTTACATACGCACTCCCCTCGGAATTAGCGTCATTGTTGTCGATGTCACTCTCATCATCGTTCATTTTCAGTCCTTAATCGATTCACCCTACCTACTATCATGTTTAACTACACAAAATACATTTAATGCTCTAATAACAGCAAGTTTTTCAACAAAGATAACGTTATCTACAGGTTGAAAATCTCATATCACTTTCAATCTATAATTGAACTTGATAACATTTGAAAACACACATAACTTGTATTATCTTTGTCGCTATCTTGAAATTTTGAGCTAAATTTTGTGAAAACATTTGACCTTTTAAAGGAACAGTTTCGAATTTAAATAAAATATTTTGTCTTCTTTACGACTGTGTTCTGAATATTGTGTAATATAGCACGCTAAAGGGGACTCTAACATTGCAAATCATTGCGAAAATTATCACCTAGATTTATGAAGAAAAATATTTATCTAATGATGTACTAACGTTTGCACTACCTTTAGTCTAATTCATGTTCTAATTACCAAGAACATACCAAAACAAACGTAAAACCGTTTGCATGAGAACTATGAAATTCATGGAAAATATACCCAAAACAACTCATACATACCTGTAGTAAGTATATGCTGGTCTACAATCATTAGTGCCAATTCGTCAAAATATTGTAAACTTATGTTAGGGTTTTCAAGAAATTCAAGAAAAACTTACTTCCGGGTCTACTTTCGGATTATGGTGCAAATCATGTTTATGTACCTTTCAAAAACTCGACATAAATTTCCCACTGGCAGACCAATGTAAGTAAAGAAATATAGTGTCTGTGGGTGTCTTTTTTGTTTGGATGTTGTTTGAAAAAATGCTTTATTTACATGGAACAGACATGCACAAAAAGGAAATACCTTTTGCACAAGAACTCTGGAATGGCTGTTAAAAAAGTCTAGAAAAATAATACAGATATCGCGTACTTATTTACAATAGTTTGCGGTCATCTGTCAAAGTCGTACATAAAATATTTGCCCTTCAAATCGAAAGTACCCCCGGAAGTAGGTTTTTCTTGAATTCCTTGAAAACCCTAACATTATTTTGACGAATTGGCACTTATGATTGTAGACCTGCATATTCCTATTTCAGGTATAAGTTGTTTTGGTTGTCCATGAATTTCAGTGTTCTCATACAAATGGTGTTTCTTTTGTGTTTGTATGTGCTTGGTAAATCGAACATGAATTAGACTAAATAAAGCTTGCAAAATTACTACATCCTTAGATACATTTGTGAATACATTTTTTACTTAAATCTAGGTGGCAATGAGTATTTTCCCTAAAATGTATTTTTAAAATTTTAGCCAGTTTTCACCATTTGCAATCTTAGTGAAACCTCAAGTAACAGTTCTGTTTCATATATTAAGCGCTCACACTTTTGTGCTACAGTGATTAGTCTATTATAAATATATAAACAAGTCAATGATAATTAAATGCGTTGAGTAAATAAATGCAATTAAAATGGTCAACAAAAGATATCATTATCAGGTTTAAAAGCCCTCTTTCAAAGTTCTTACGAAACACAAAATCTAAAACATTTTGTTTACGATCACCTCAAGTATTATACAAGTTTTGATATGTTTATCTGGTGTTTAACTTCGTCGCATAGTGACGTACTCTTAATGATAACTCTTTAAGTCTATCCTTTTGTATGACATTAAAATTTCAAATGCGCCGTGTTTGTTGGCTTAAAAGTTCCCTATTCATCTATCTAAAGTAAACACTGTGTTGCTGAAACCCGATGAATGATCGTATTTAAAGAACTTATTTGATTGAGCCTGTTAAAGTTTAATATAATCGACACCAGCTGTCTAATTAAACCAAATGTCATACAACATAAAAAAATCTCGAATTTGAATAGCAGTTATAAGTTTTGTCTTTATAGCGGAGATTTCAGCGAAATATAGATTAAAAAAATGATAAGAGTTACACAATATTCATATCGTTTTCTGTTGAAATCACTTATTACCCTACGGATAAATGTCGCTATTATTTAACTTGATTGGATTTATTCGTTTGTCTATGAATAATTCGTTATCTTATTTTCTTCCAGCTTTTTAACGTGTTTTGTTGTTACATTGTACACGGATACACATCTCTAATCTCTATCTTTCTATTGTGTCTGTTGAACATGTACGTTTGTAAAAAATATATCACACAATTCAGTAAAAACAAAACGAAGGCAGTACTGTTCATACTGCTGTATAAATAATGGTTCGTCACTTGCTTTAAATTTGTGTTTGTCTTTCATGAATTGCGTTTTGTTCAGTGTGTTTGAGAGCTTTCAGTCATATTTCTTCTGTTGTGTACATAATTATGACAAGTTCCAGTTGGTGATTTAAATGAATCTTTAATTATTTATATGTCCTTATAAAATACGTTTTTGCACGTTTTGTTAACAACAGATGACAATTAATTTGACTTGCATGCTTTTTAAACATTGTTTTCGTACAAAGCAGCGTCCGTTATATAGTATTATGGTCAATATAGTTTACTAATTATTATTTAGTCTAAAACCTGAAAACTCTAAGTCAATGAAAAAAGGGCAAATATCAACAGCATGAAAAAATCGACCTACATATCTGGAGTTTGCTAGCCGACCGCCAGTTTGACACATCAAGGGCATGTTTGTTTGCGCTGTCATTTTTTATTAGTACGATAATACATCTAAACAATTTGTTTGAATGCCAGGAGATTCTCTTTAAGGGAAATGGTTTCAAAATTGTTTACTTTTAATGTCAAACATCCGTTGTTTTCATAAATACTGTGGATAATTGATCTTAAATGAGCCTCTCTTATACAGCCAGATGTCAAGAGTTTGATGTCTAGAAAGATTAAGCAAACGCTGGCATATACATAAGATTCTACCAATATATTTAGGATCTAGACAAATAAACGTTTTGTTTCAATTAAATGTATGGAGTCCTTTTGCAGAACAGTTGAATTTGTTTGCGGAAATGTAGAGAAGTCATATTCTTCAAAGTCACCAGAAAAAAAATTTGATTTCATCCAAAGTATTTTAGTTTTCAGTACAAAAACACATATGGTGTTTTACAAATTATCCAATGTTATGGGTTAAATGTTTGTTCTAACAGCTTTCATATTGATGAAATTGAAACCATTCGATATGGCAAAAAGCGCTTGTACATTCTTGAAATTTTAAGTAATGTCTAATCAGGTTTTTTTCTGCTGCAAAAATGTAAAAGATCAATATTTGAAAGAAACAATAAAAAGAACAGAACAAAATTGCATAACAGCCGATGGGGAAACGTGTTTAAGGCTGTTTAACCTTTTCGTCGCGTCTCGGGAAAATATAATTTACTAAGAAATTAATTTTTGATGATTTCTTTACAGACACATTCTACTATTTACATGTAGTTGGCTAATATTTGAGAAAGTTTGAGCATACGGCAGTCGGTAAAATTTTCAGAAAACCGAAAATAGGCTTAATGGTGGCAAAAACCGGATTCGTGTTTTAGATCTTGATCATAGTAATTGAGATGCTTGAGATTTGAGACTGGTTTCCAATCTCAGCTTTATAACCTTCAGCCCAGACATACCAATACTTGCAAATTTTCCCTCCAGAAGATAATATTTTGATTTTCTGTCAAGCAGTTTTGACATGATAACATGAAAATCAATGACCCCTTAAATTACCTATGAATATTTCCTCAATAATTGGAAAAAGGAGTAATCGTATGTAAAGAATTTATCGTAAAAGCCTTGACTGTGCAATGCCGTGTAGAAAGATTTTAAGCTTAAGTGAGAAGGAAACAAAGTACGCAAGTTAAACAAGGAGTTAAGGTATGAATGCGTGTTCAAATCGTAGCATATTCTAGAATAAGTTTACCCAATCATTATAACTTATAAATTTATAGCAAGCGCTCCACGTATATCGCTGTTTTAAAAGAACATAGAAGCTCGATTGGTTTCTTTTATCCCTGTCATCGTGTTCTTGCTGATTTGACTCCAGGTGCTCTGGTCTCGGTAAGGTCATTGAGTACCCGCCCCTATGGCTTTTCAATGTTATAAGCTTCTTATGTTTTAGATGTTTGTGTGATTTTACAAGCAAAATGGTTGAGTTGATGAGTGGGTTGGAGTTATTAAGACAACTTCTGCTTGTTTTGTGATCTGAGCACCTGTTTCGGCAAGTGTGATGTTGGTGAACCCTAGAACCTGGTTTAACCCCCCCCCCCAGTTGCGAATTGTTTTGCCACTTACCATTCCAAGGCGGTTATTCCTCGGATTCTCACTTTCGTTAATTGTTTGTGTCATCCATTTTGAAACTGATTATTGTAATACCATGCTCTTCTTTCATCTCTACCTTTTCGCTGTGTGGGGAGGCTGTGTCTGCTGGATGTGGCCATTCATGATATGCATATTTCCCTTTTTTATAACAACCATAACAGTTGGTCAGATTCTTAACAATTCCTTACATTGACGTTGCTAAACTAGAATTGGTTGAAACGTTTGGCATACCCATGATAAAAATTAACATTGTAAATGTTTTCTTTATTACTCAAACATTAAGTAAAGAAATGCTCATGGTAAATGACTCGACGCAACGTCTAATTTATAAAAACTTTATCATTTGAATCGCTTGATCTATTTTTACTCATATTCACTGCAGAAGCTGAGCACTAAAGAATTCCAAACACTTACTGACGTACATATAACAAAATCAGAGTCCATGTTCATAAAAAAGTAAAACATGCCACACCCAAAAAACGCAACCTCCACACGATGCCGCAGCCAAAAATTAGACAGAAAAAAAGAGCATGGGTTTATAAGAATATCAGTTTCAAATAAGACATCACAAACAATTACACAAAACGTTAAATCTTTGGGGTTTGAAACGGTCTTCTACATTCGTTATCAACAATCAGCTTTCTCCTTCCTTTAATATAAAGTTACTCTTATCCAAATAACGAAAAAAAGGCTACAGAAATATAAAGCTTGCATATTGAGATCGCTAACGAGCAGTTAAGCTAATAGTACATACATTGATCTTTTCCTTCCTTTCTATAAACTGTTTGTTTAGGAATTAAAAGATATACATGTTCACATCATTTTATACTTTAATACTGTTATTATGGGGTCCACAGCGATGTCCGCTCTCTATCTCAAACAGTTGTTGTCCAATCTTCGTGAAACTTGGGGAAGTATGTTTATGGGCATAAAATCTTGGCAATGTTCGAAAATCAGCCTAGTTGTATCACCCACTTTAGAGTTATTGCCCTTTATTTATACAAAAATGGCAAACCCATCTTGTCATCTGTCTTCATCAAAACAGGTTATCATATTTATTTGGGTTATAAGGATTCGTGCAACCTTATACTGTACACAGTTCTCTATCAAACTTTTAACCATTTACCAAAATTTTCGACGGGCTTATTTGTGGTACTTTGACACTCTTGTTATTAGAAGTTTTAGTTTATTTTTTATGCGAATTGTGATTAATTAAAACTATTCAATGTTTATCCACATTGTTTTTGTTTTAAATATTAATATAGGCATGACTTAAATTAAGTAACACGATATCAAAAAAAGCATCAAAAATTAAGTATCCGTTATTAAAGTATACTTTGTTCAGAAATATTGGTTTAACCTCACGTCAGCAAAATTAAATTAGGATTCACAAAACCGCAATACAATAAACAATTCCTTTGCAAATATTATATTGTAGATGCACATTACATTTCTTAACCTTCAATTTCGCATCAATAAATGTACAAGAATGGAATCGTATCTTTATACATTCATTTCATTGAGGAAATTTCATATTGTATGGGTCATTTAATTCCATGTCATCGTGTCAGTATAGCTTGACAGAAAATCAAACTCGTGTCTTTTTTCAGATTGATTAGGAAGCAGTCTGTAAATGAGAATGATTGTTTTGACTTGTTACGGCATGAATGTAATCTCCGTCTTATGAATCAAGGAATTATCGAGATTTGAAGTATGTTGTATTGACAACCCTGTAATTTTAGTACTGCTGTTTAACCAGATATTATATTATAGGAAATTAGAAAAGCAACTTCTTGAAACACAAAATATAGGTCGTTCTAAAAGAACAATATACATAAAGAAATAAGAAACGCAACTTCTTTAAACACGGTATACATTTTGTGTTTAAAGGAGTTGCGTTTCTAATTCCCTTAAGTATATTTTAGGTGTCACAATCGCTTAAACTTTGAACGCCCCCGAACACGACAAGCCTGTTTAATGCAGCCTGTTCATAGGTAGTAATAGAAGTCCCTATTACTGCCCACGCCGCCTAGCCCCGGTTTGAGCGCAATTCAATATTAACACCGTTAATTAGTGCAATTTCGATCCATCCTAAACATGTTTGTGCATACCACGGTGAACATGAAAGCCGTTACATTCACGATATGTATATAGTCAATCAATTGTTATCTCCCATGAAGTGGGATATAGAGTTGCATTCGTCCGTCCATTCGACCGTCCGTCTGTACGGCATACGAACGTCCTCCATATTTTGTGGCATTAACTCCTTATATACTATCACACGGATTTCTTTTAAACTTGCACAGATGATCAAGCAGGATGTGTAAATGATCGTAAAGAAAGGATTTTTTCTGTGACCATTTTACCAGAGTTTTTGGTCCTTTGTTATTACAAATGTTGTTGCAGCTGTGGGGCATCAGTGTCCGAGGATTCATTCTAGTTTAGATTTAGTTTAAATGGATATCCTTCAATGATTTTGTTTTATATTTCATTGGAAATGCATATAAGCCTGCTATTTAAACAAAACCAACAACAAATATTACGATAACTTAAAAATACATGTTGACCTGTCATATTTTTTTATCCAGTTAAAGTAACAGTTTTTTAACAGAGACATCAATAATAGATGCGTCCTTATCTTCAAAGTAGATGCAGCTTTCTTTACATGCTGCTGGACATTTATCATTCATATTTCAAACAAGACATCCCCATGTTTAAGTCAAATTACAGATCATTTTAGGATGCAGTCGATCCATTTGAGCACGAATAAATTCCAATAAACGTCACATTTGCTTTATGATAAGGGAACTAATGTCTGGGAAAAAAATGACTCTACTTCTTTTTAAATTTATTATTATATTATAGCTTCAGAAATCCGAATAAACAACACGTACACAAAATAAAAACTTAAAAACTGAATCAGAAACTTTAGGTTGTTGTCCTACATATATTTTTATTTTAAATAAATTGCCTGAAAGTTAAACTTTGTTATTGATTAAAATCACATTTGTTATACTTATTATACTATTATTATGTTATTTTTATTATATTTTATTGTTATACTATTAGTTATTACGAAACAGTTAAAAGAACCATTAAATAAATCATCGCAGCTTTTAAAGGAACCTAAACGGACTAATGAGATTATCTTATTGTATTGTATGGCGGACTATAGCCTTTTTTTGACATCATAGTTTTTAAGTCTGTTCATGATTATTCGTGTTGAGAACAAAGAGTGATTTAAATATCCAAGTAAAGGCATACTACATTGTTACAGTATAACAAATCATTATCTGTTCTTTCAATTTAACTTTTTTTCTGAAACGATTCTGGCTTTTCGATGACTCTGTTCATCTGAACAAAGGATCATGCTATATACTGCATTACATGTGCTCAACCAGACTAATTGCAATGAATATCAATAAGCCTACAGCCGCCACATTGTAAACTTCTGTGAAGCCAGACAATAGAAATTGATAGATCAGTCTTGTTGACATGAAATACGAATGGATTTTTTTCCTGGGCATATTTTTTGCAAAACGTCAATTTTGTCGGTTCATAATACACGTGTTACATTGTAAAATATTAGTTTTCCATTATCCATAATATGATAACTTACAATTTGAAGCGGCATTACTTCAATTTAACCCGTTTTTGTATGAAATATTACATGTATTTGGAACTATAGGCAAACATTTGCAGCATTAGTTCGGGCTAATAAAATTTTAATTTACTTAAATAAATTTGGTCCGAGCGACTAAAAGTGAAAGTAGGATTTCCGAAACGTCACAGAAATCGAGATCGCGCATGAAGTGGTCTCTTCGTTTTAAATCGGTGCTAAATATACCTCGATTATATTTAGCTTCTGAAAAGTTCGTTAACGATAATTTAACAATATCATTAAAAATCCCGTCGATAAGAAAGAATTCGATCGAACCTTTTGTGTTCTGTTAAAGAGTTTATATATTTGAGTGTATATGGACAAATATGAATTTTCAATAGTATATTCTTACATAAGTTTAGGGCTGGGGCTTTAAGGTAATTTTATATTTCGTTTTGGCATTAAATTCGTGGATATATATTTCCGCGAAATCCACGAAAATTGGTACCCCACAAAGTTATTGACTTCAAAGTATGTAACAATTAAGGCTGAGAAACATTTCACACGATTTGCTGTCACAATGAACAGACGGAGAGAAAAAACATGATTTATATTTCTGTTTGAAATTTTATACTAAAACAATTGAATAAACACTAGAACGAGACAAAAATGATTAAATTTTGCTTGACGATGTTTGGATTTCGAGATATTATTACTGTGTTAAATTTTGCTTGACGATGTTTGGATTTCGAGATATTATTACTGTGTTAATTGTTATAGGTTTGGATTTCACAGCCGAAGCGTGTTTTGTGTCTCTCACTACATTCAATCAGTGGTGTTAGTAATAAACATCTTTGAAGGCCGTCGTGTTAATATTGAGTTGGACTCAACACGGGACTTAAGTGCGTTGACAGTGATACATGTATGCATTTCCATTACTGCCCATGTACAGATTCAATCAAACCGAGCCTGCAATACTTTTATATATGTCGTGTTCGGTTGCTTCATAATTTCCATTAAGGATAAATAATTGTAAAATACATTTCCATTACTGCCATGAACAGGCCGAATCAAACCGAATTCGTATTTGTACATTGTATCATTATGTTGCGTGTGTAACGACTTTCAAAAATTGATTTACTTTTAATTTTAAGGGATATGGTGTTAAATTACTATAAAATATGATAATAATGTAATCCAATGATTATCCGTCTTTGAAATTCAAGTGTTCAGTTTTATCTAACTTTTGCTCTTTACATGCCTGTTTTGGGATATTTCTCTCAAAATACGGGATAATAATTTCTCAACAAAATTGCATCTTTCAAATTATATGTAATTACCCTGCAACGCATCTGCAAAATCATGTCTCGAATTACAGTAAAGTAACGCTGATTCAATAAAGTAATATTAAGATGCATTATTTCTTGGTTAAAGTAACTTGTAAATTAAGCAATTATCTGGGAGTTATTATTATAGTACATTGAGCTTAAGGGGCCATATATCTTGCCGTTTCCGTTGTTATGGCATTGTTTATTCAAAGCTGTTGTGCATCTTGAAACACGTTAAGATTATGTTTTAGCAATCCATAGAAAAAAGCCGAATAACAGGACAGGTTCTTTTGAAAAAGAAAGAAATACACAATTTGAAAGATTGACTTCTTCAGACTTAACAATCCTTTATGATCCTATAATAAGAATCGTTTTAGTCTGCTTTAGTCAATATGATTAAACATTCTTTTATCATATAACGATTCTTATAAAGACAATGTCATATTAGGGATGTGATTTCAATAAGTATTGTTATCAGTTACCATCTAAAAGACCGTTGAGTAATATACATATCTTTGTATCGAGCATCGCCCAACCCTGAGCTACTTGAAGAGTAATATGCATTTCCATTTCTTCCCATGAAAATGCTCAATCATACCAAAACTGCATTTTTTATATTTGTCGTGTTCGGTAGATTTCAAAGTTCTTTTCAGTCTATTTTATTAAAATATAGAATAGTATAAATAATATAGTATAATTATAAAATAGTATTTTAATGATAAAATAGTGTTTTAGTGATAAAATACGATTTGATATAAATACGTTAATTAATATTGTAACCTTGAAATGAATGAACGCGTTGTAACCTAAAGCAATTCTACAAGCAGTAGACGTCCAGATACTTCCAATGTTTGCATAAGAATTATTCATGATTTATTGCAATCGGCGACATTTGGATCTTATATAAGATTTATTTCTCGAAGAGAATGTCTGTCAGAAAAATAATTCCCTAATAAGCTGTCAGCTAGATACTGTTTTTGTGTTTTCACTTATACACAGAGAAATAAATGGTCCCTGAAAGCCATCGAACACGAAAAATACAGGATCCGTTTGATTGAGCATATTTATGTATAGATCCTTGAGATTGGTTTGCATTCTAAGTTTTTAAGTTATGGGGCCAGTTTTAATCCGTCCACTGTCCCAAACGTGGTGTACATTTGACGATGGACATAGAAACAATTTTCACAAAAAAAAAAAGAACCCAACTGAAATCAACGTTTATGTTCATTATCTTTAGCATTTAAAACAGCAAAATTCTAACTTTGATATAAATAATTACAAAAATAAATAATTAAAATTCACATTTTCAAAAGAGAAGTCTGAAAGCTGTTTTATATGAAATATACATTTCGAATTCGCCTTATACAATTGCAATAAAATGGATATTTCAAACCATGCTAAAATTCAATCATTGTGGCTGACACTATACAGACATACTTGAGTTCTACTTTTTTCGAGTATACAGATGGTATGCACTGTGTCTTTAATATCATGATTTGCAAGGCGCTGCCGCCATATTTGCAGGGATTAGGGTTTATCTTTTCATATATGTGCGACCAAATACCGTACGATGGCAGCTCTATTTAAAAATGTATGTTTGTAGTTCCAGAAAACTTGTATAATACTGAATGACTTATCGTTTTCCCTGTCTTTACTAAAACACAAACTTAAAATAATGAGTAATTGTTCATATCAGAATTGTAGGTAGGTTACGCCAGTTTATCATGAATCTACCATAAAATTGTAAAGACAGTGTATCTTACAAACATGCAGAATTGTTGTGTCTGTAACCAAAGATATAATCATGTGTTTTTCTGTATCGTAAATCGTTTGTGATTACGTGATATTAAATAAGATCGAATTATAGATGTTTAATGCATTTTCGATTCGTTGCTCTTACTTTGTTCTTTGAGAGGACACTAATTTGATATGGTTTCTCCTGATATAACAGATAATTCTATTCGCTCGCTTGAAATTAAGCAAATCGTTTAGAAGACATATTTTTAAAGTATATTCAAAGATCCTTAGTGCAAAGAATGAGTTTTTGCCTCAAGTTATCTGTTTCCTTAAATAGGCAGTTATTCAAGATGCCGGTGTTACAAGGTAATATAAAGGTTCTTTGTGGTGTTAAATGAAGAAAAGTAGGTAGACAAAAATACTAGACAATGCATAGAGTATACATCATTGTTAAAGCATATGCTATTTTAGAAGTTATTTATGAAATTGAGACCATCTCTGTGTTGAGACTTTATTTACGTTATGAGAAAGCAAACTTGACATTTATTGGAATTTATCCGCACTTAGATGGATAGCATGCATTCTTGAATGGTCTGTTTTTTTATTTTAATTTAGGCGTCTGGTTTAAAATAAAGATGATACATGTTTCGCAGCATGCACGTGGCATTTTCGACAGGTTATGCTAGTGTTTTTTTCGAAAAAGATAAGTAAGAAGAAGCGACTTATTTTTGTCTTGGAAAAGAATTGTAATAAATTTGTTTTTGTTGAAATACAACGTCGTAAGTGTAAATAAAGAGTGTAAATGAACTTATAGTTAGACCGAAGTTCAATCAGTCTGTTCCTACCTCAGCTGAATGTTCGAAGTTCAACATTTCTAAGTCATCTAACATTTGATTTTAAAAATCTCGTTAAGACTAAGTACTAAGGAGATCAGTTTTGCGTTTGGTCCATAACATTTAAACTACTATCATAACTTAAATTTGGAGTTTAATCTACATGTTTTTACTTTACCATTAGTTGAAAATCATCCAAAATATATTTAAACTTCACTAAATTTCTTGTGTAAAATAAAGAGAAGAAGGTTGACAAAAATACTAGACAGTGCTTATAGTATACATCATTGGTAAAGCATATGCTATTTTTATAGTTAGTTATGAAATTGAGATAGGGCACGAAATTGGTCTTAAAAATTGAACCGTTGTAATTTTGTAACCTAACAGAAGCATTGGTTACACTGGTTACATTGGTAAAACGTTTCAAATGAAGAAAGAACATCAAGACGTCAGCCCATTAAATCCAAAGAAAACAATGCTTATTTTTCTTCGGACGTAGTCATGTGGTTACATGCTTCAACACGTGTTTCTTGAATGATAATTTATAAGATAAATTAAACAGTAAAATTGAAGTTACGCGGTTACATGAGTTACACTGGTTACAAGTTGAAAAAAATCAAGGCGAATTATTTTGGGCTAGTTTCACTGGTTACATAGTGGTTACATGCGGTTACACGTGGTTACAAAGGTATCTTAAAGAATATTTTATAAGATTATTTTCACAGTAAAGTTGCGGTTACATGGTTACAATGGTTACACTGGTTACAAGGTGAAAAAAATCAAGGCGAATTATTTTGGGCTAGTTTCACTGGTTACATAGTGGTTACATGCGGTTACATGTGGTTACAAACGTATCGTAAAGAATATTTAATGAGATTATTTTCACAGTTAAATTGTGGTTACATGGTTACAATAGTTACACTGGTTACAAGGTGAAAAAAAATTAGGCGAATTATTTTGGGCTGGTTTCACTGGTTACATAGTGGTTACATGCGGTTACACGTGGTTACAAAGGTATCTTAAAGAATATTTTATAAGATTATTTTCACAGCTAAGTTGTGGTTACATGGTTACATTGTTTACACTGGTTACAAGGTGAAAAAAATTTTAGACGAATTATTTTGGGCTAGTTTCACTGGTTACATAGTGGTTACATGCGGTTACACGTGGTTACATAGGTATCTTAAAGAATATTTTAGAATATTATTTTCACAGTAAAGTTGCGGTTACATGGTTACAATGGTTACACTGGTTACAAGATGAAAAAAATCAAGGCGAATTATTTAAGGCTAGTTTCACTGGTTACATAGTGGTTACATGCGGTTACACGTGGTTACAAAGGTATCTTAAAGAATATTTTATAAGATTATTTTCACAGTAAAGTTGCGGTTACATGGTTACATTGGTTACACTGGTTACAAGGTTAAAAAAACCAAGGCGAATTTTTGTGGGCTAGTTTCACTGGTTACATAGTGGTTACATGCGGTTACACGTGGTTACAAAGGTATCTTAAAGAATATTTTATAAGATTATTTTCACAGTAAAGTTGCGGTTACATGGTTACAATGGTTACACTGGTTACAAGGTGAAAAAAATCAAGGCGAATTATTTTGGGCTAGTTTCACTGGTTACATAGTGGTTACATGCGGTTACATGTGGTTACAAACGTATCGTAAAGAATATTTAATGAGATTATTTTCACAGTTAAATTGTGGTTACATGGTTACAATGGTTACACTGGTTACAAGGTGAAAAAAAATTAGGCGAATTATTTTGGGCTAGTTTCACTGGTTACATAGCGGTTACATGCGGTTACACGTGGTTGCAAAGATATCTTAAAGAATATTTTATAAGATTATTTTCACAGTAAAGTTGCGGTTACATGGTTACAATGGTTACACTGGTTACAAGGTGAAAAAAATCAAGGCGAATTATTTTGGGCTAGTTTCACTGGTTACATAGTGGTTACATGCGGTTACATGTGGTTACAAACGTATCGTAAAGAATATTTAATGAGATTATTTTCACAGTTAAATTGTGGTTACATGGTTACAATGGTTACACTGGTTACAAGGTGAAAAAAATTTAGGCGATTAATTTTGGGCTAGTTTCACTGGTTACATAGTGGTTACATGCGGTTACACATGGTTACAAAGGTAGATTAAAGAATATTTTAGAAGATTAATTTCACAGCTAAGTTGTGGTTACATGGTTACATTGGTTACACTGGTTACAAGGTGAAAAAAATCAAGGCGAATTATTTTGGGCTATTTTCACTGGTTACATAGTGGTTACATGCGGTTACATGTGGTTACAAACGTATCGTAAAGAATATTTAATGAGATTATTTTCACAGTTAAATTGTGGTTACATGGTTACAAAGGTTACACTGGTTACAAGGTGAAAAAAAAATAGGCGATTGATTTTGGGCTAGTTTCACTGGTTACATAGTGGTTACATGCGGTTACACGTGGTTACAAAGGTATCTTAAAGAATATTTAATGAGATTATTTTCAAAGTTAAATTGTGGTTACATGGTTACAATGGTTACACTGGTTACAAGGTGAAAAAAACAATTAGGCGAAATATTTTGGGCTAGTTTCACTGGTTACATATTGGTTACATGCGGTTACATGTGGTTACAAACGTATCTTAAAGAATATTTAATGAGATTATTTTCACAGTTAAATTGTGGTTACATGGTTACAATGGTTACACTGGTTACAAGGTGAAAAAAAATTAGGCGAATTATTTTGGGCTAGTTTCACTGGTTACATAGCGGTTACATGCGGTTACACGTGGTTACAAAGGTAGATTAAAGAATATTTTAGAAGATTAATTTCACAGCTAAGTTGTGGTTACATGGTTACATTGGTTACACTGGTTACAAGGTGAAAAAAATCAAGGCGAATTATTTTGGGCTAGTTTCACTGGTTACATAGCGGTTACATGCGGTTACACGTGGTTACAAAGATAGATTAAAGAATATTTTAGAAGATTAATTTCACAGCTAAGTTGTGGTTACATGGTTACATTGGTTACACTGGTTACAAGGTGAAAAAAATCAAGGCGAATTATTTTGGGCTAGTTTCACTGGTTACATAGTGGTTACATGCGGTTACACGTGGTTACATAGGTATCTTAAAGAATATTTTATAAGATTATTTTCACAGTAAAGTTGCGGTTACATGGTTACAATGGTTACACTGGTTACAAGGTGAAAAAAATCAAGGCGAATTATTTTGGGCTAGTTTCACTGGTTACATAGTGGTTACATGCGGTTACATGTGGTTACAAACGTATCGTAAAGAATATTTAATGAGATTATTTTCACAGTTAAATTGTGGTTACATGGTTACAATGGTTACACTGGTTACAAGGTGAAAAAAAAAATTAGGCGAATTATTTTGGGCTAGTTTCACTGGTTACATAGCGGTTACATGCGGTTACACGTGGTTACAAAGATATCTTAAAGAATATTTTATAAGATTATTTTCACAGTAAAGTTGCGGTTACATGGTTACAATGGTTACACTGGTTACAAGGTGAAAAAAATCAAGGCGAATTATTTTGGGCTAGTTTCACTGGTTACATAGTGGTTACATGCGGTTACATGTGGTTACAAACGTATCGTAAAGAATATTTAATGAGATTATTTTCACAGTTAAATTGTGGTTACATGGTTACAATAGTTACACTGGTTACAAGGTGAAAAAAAATTAGGCGAATTATTTTGGGCTGGTTTCACTGGTTACATAGTGGTTACATGCGGTTACACGTGGTTACAAAGGTATCTTAAAGAATATTTTATAAGATTATTTTCACAGCTAAGTTGTGGTTACATGGTTACATTGTTTACACTGGTTACAAGGTGAAAAAAATTTTAGACGAATTATTTTGGGCTAGTTTCACTGGTTACATAGTGGTTACATGCGGTTACACGTGGTTACATAGGTATCTTAAAGAATATTTTAGAATATTATTTTCACAGTAAAGTTGCGGTTACATGGTTACAATGGTTACACTGGTTACAAGATGAAAAAAATCAAGGCGAATTATTTAAGGCTAGTTTCACTGGTTACATAGTGGTTACATGCGGTTACACGTGGTTACAAAGGTATCTTAAAGAATATTTTATAAGATTATTTTCACAGTAAAGTTGCGGTTACATGGTTACATTGGTTACACTGGTTACAAGGTTAAAAAAACCAAGGCGAATTTTTGTGGGCTAGTTTCACTGGTTACATAGTGGTTACATGCGGTTACACGTGGTTACAAAGGTATCTTAAAGAATATTTTATAAGATTATTTTCACAGTAAAGTTGCGGTTACATGGTTACAATGGTTACACTGGTTACAAGGTGAAAAAAATCAAGGCGAATTATTTTGGGCTAGTTTCACTGGTTACATAGTGGTTACATGCGGTTACATGTGGTTACAAACGTATCGTAAAGAATATTTAATGAGATTATTTTCACAGTTAAATTGTGGTTACATGGTTACAATGGTTACACTGGTTACAAGGTGAAAAAAAATTAGGCGAATTATTTTGGGCTAGTTTCACTGGTTACATAGCGGTTACATGCGGTTACACGTGGTTGCAAAGATATCTTAAAGAATATTTTATAAGATTATTTTCACAGTAAAGTTGCGGTTACATGGTTACAATGGTTACACTGGTTACAAGGTGAAAAAAATCAAGGCGAATTATTTTGGGCTAGTTTCACTGGTTACATAGTGGTTACATGCGGTTACATGTGGTTACAAACGTATCGTAAAGAATATTTAATGAGATTATTTTCACAGTTAAATTGTGGTTACATGGTTACAATGGTTACACTGGTTACAAGGTGAAAAAAATTTAGGCGATTAATTTTGGGCTAGTTTCACTGGTTACATAGTGGTTACATGCGGTTACACATGGTTACAAAGGTAGATTAAAGAATATTTTAGAAGATTAATTTCACAGCTAAGTTGTGGTTACATGGTTACATTGGTTACACTGGTTACAAGGTGAAAAAAATCAAGGCGAATTATTTTGGGCTATTTTCACTGGTTACATAGTGGTTACATGCGGTTACATGTGGTTACAAACGTATCGTAAAGAATATTTAATGAGATTATTTTCACAGTTAAATTGTGGTTACATGGTTACAAAGGTTACACTGGTTACAAGGTGAAAAAAAAATAGGCGATTGATTTTGGGCTAGTTTCACTGGTTACATAGTGGTTACATGCGGTTACACATGGTTACAAAGGTAGATTAAAGAATATTTTAGAAGATTATTTTCACAGTAAAGTTGCGGTTACATGGTTACAATGGTTACACTGGTTACAAGATGAGAAAAATCAAGGCGAATTATTTAAGGCTGGTTTCACTGGTTACATAGCGGTTACATGCGGTTACATATGGTTACAAACGTATCGTAAAGAATATTTAATGAGATTATTTTCACAGTTAAATTGTGGTTACATGGTTACAATGGTTACACTGGTTACAAGGTGAAAAAAATTTAGGCGATTGATTTTGGGCCAGTTTCACTGGTTACATAGTGGTTACATGCGGTTACACGTGGTTACAAACGTATCGTAAAGAATATTTTATAAGATTATTTTCACAGTTAAGTTGCAGTTACATGGTTACATTGGTTACACTGGTTACAAGGTTAAAAAAACCAAGGCGAATTATTTTGGGCTAGTTTCACTGGTTACCTAGCGGTTACATGCGGTTACACGTGGTTACAAAGATATCTTAAAGAATATTTTATAAGATTATTTTCACAGTAAAGTTGCGGTTACATGGTTACAATGGTTACACTGGTTACAAGGTGAAAAAAATCAAGGCGAAATATTTTGGGATAGTTTCACTGGTTACAAAAGACTATTTTATAAGATTATTTTCACCGTTAAGTTGTGGTTACATGGTTACAATGGTCCATCTCTTTATAGCAGTTCATACAATAAAAATAAATCTGAGCGGGCGACTCAAGTTGGGCAGTCCATTGGCAGTGTGCGCAATCTGCTCGCAACCGGACGATACATGGTTTAGTTTCAGATATAGCGGTGTGCGCATGAAGTTGTTTTCAAGCGAATTCAAGTTCACAAACCTATACATGTATACCTCACCAAGAGAGATCGATTCAAGAAAATAGAATAATAGTTTAATAATGTGTTATGGTTCTCTTTTGATTTTGTCTTGGAGTAGTCTTTTACACCAGTTTTGATATTCCTGGCTAGTAAGATCATTCCTGGGTCAATAGAGACCTGTTACATTTGGTACGCTAACGACATCTAATTTGCATTTAAAGTAGTGCTAATTGTCAGAATATGCTAGTAGTTAAATTCTTTTCATTGCTTATTTTGACAATATTTATTTATTAGATCGAGCAAAGACAGTCCTATAATTGCCCTGTCAACAGTAACCGTAATTTCGTCAGTTATATCTGCTATAAAATTTGTGTTCAACTTAATGTACAATGTAAAAGCATTTTTTCGGGGGCAGAAAATTCCGTGTTTTTTGGTAAAATTAAACGTACACGAAATTTAGAATTCATAGAAAATAAATAAATTCACTTCATTATTAATTATTAAACTAGTGGCAGAGGTGTACAGTCAAATCATCAAATTTCGCGCGGGTTTAATTTTCGCGTATTTCGCGCTGTGTTTCTTTATTGGAAAATACAGTTGAGCGAATTTATATCCCCGCGAATTTGTTTTTTTACGGAGTTTGCGCGAAAATTCGTCCCCGCGAAATATAATGATACTGCACTAATTTGTTTAGTTAAGCAATTGTAGATTGGTAGCTTGAATGATCACTACTGTAACAGTGATTCTCCCATCAAGATCACACTGAAATTGAGAACCCAAATGTAGAGCACTTAATATTTACCAATTTTACCAAGTCCCAATTCAAGTCTTTATAGCGGTGTTTCGCTGTACATAGTTCTGAGAGATGTTGATTTTCAGATTTTCCAAACTGTAATCCCTACTTTTAAATAAAATAATGCTAACCCATCAACACTTTGTATCACTGCTTTCATTTTTTATTAGTATAAACGTCTTAACTATAGAAGCTGGTTATGGTAGAGTTATGGGACATGCATGTGTTTAAAATATTATCTATTGTTGGCATGCAATTGGCCAATTTAAAACAAAAACTAGGTTTATTTTAATATTAAGAATGCGAGACAACATTTTTATTGACAGATGGGTTATAATTATATTATGTGTTTTTCATTGTAAATAACATATGAGACAAGTTAAAGCACCATTATTTGAATTTACCCCGTTCTTGTAAGAAATATTACATGTATTTAGAACGATAGGCACAAATTTGCAGCATTAGTTCGGGCTAATAAAATTTTAAGTTGCTAAAATAAATTTGGTCCGCGCGACTAAAAGTGAAAGTAGGATTTCCGAAACGTCACAGAAATCGAGATCGCGCATGTAGTGGTCTCTTCGTCGGTGCTAAATAAATAGCTCCATTATATTTAGCTTCTTAAAAGTTCGTTAACTATAATTTAACAGTATTATTGAAAATCCTGTTTGTAAGAAGAATTCGATCAGACCTCGTGTGTTCTGTTAGAGAGTTTATATATTGTAGTCTATAGGGAAAATATGATTTTTCAATCGTATATTCTTACTTAAGTTTAGGGCTGAGGCTTTAATTACTTCTAACTTCATTATTCATGGCTATTTCGAGTGAATTTTTAATTGGATCAATTTTCGTTTAGATAGAAACGATTGTGGCGATTTTCGCCCGCTTTATGTAAGACGGTAGCGCCGTTTTACATTAAAACTATTAAACATGGGCCTAAAATGTAAAAGTAGGTATAAACTATTTCTTTGTGAAAACGTTTCCGTAAAATATCAAATGGTGATTGAAATAAAAATTCGCTGCTTTTTTTCTGATGTTGCTTTTCTTAAAGTGATTTAGATTTCGTTTTCAGTGTATTAGAGTTGGATTAAATCTTTGTACTAATAATACATTTCAAAGCTTATATCTGACAAAACAAACAGATCCCATACATTTGAATAAAAGCGAGTGAAGAAATAAAACCTCACGATGCAGTTGTGCTGCATATATAAACTAAACTTATAACATTAATTAAAAAGACATTTAGATGCACATATCGAATGCATATATTTGACTAAATTGGTCCTGATTTGGGAAGATACGACAAAAAACAATATTATATCAGCCATGCATTATTTCACATTTTCGCTCAGTATACAAACCTCCTTTTAATATTGAGATTTTCAGCAAAATGTTTAATTTAGCGCGTATTATCTTTGAGCTAACCTGGGAAAGTTATCTTTCACGCATGCGCACTCGGTGTTGCAGGCGGAGTTTCACTTATCGCTTGATAAGCGATCGCTGGGAAAGTGGTACATTTGTATTTGCCTTTTTTTTAATTAAAATGTCCTTATTGAGAAAAAATAACGCTTTAAAATGATGAGTTTTTAAATTATTTTAAAGATGTAAATAAGTTTAATTTAGTCTTCAGATTAGATACCTCGTAACGAATTAAAAAATGTTTTCATGGAGAATATAACCCAAACTAAAACATAATTAAGTGCTAATTACTTATGCTAATAAAACTTAAAAATGGTGGTGTCATACAATTCAGAGATTATTTGCACAAATGTAGCTCATAAGTGTCACCTTATAAACGTGTTTCGTATGTTTAACTTTCTAAATAAGTTACATTTTAAAACGGTTTTTAATGAACATATGTGTGTAATGAACATGCGAGCTGTTCTTAATTACCATGGCGCAATGAAGAACAAACATATTTTAATTAGACATCTTATTAGTCATTTGAACGCTAATTCAAAAAGTAAACAATTATTTTGTACATGATAAAACAAATTACTACAAAGATATTTTTATTTAAATACGGCTGTTCATTCATATAAATAAATTGTCAGGTTATGGAGTATGTCTTAAGGTAAATGAATTTACGGACTTCAATCAGCAAAGCGGAGCGCAGCCGCGCGACCGGCTAAAGTTTTAGATTGCTCGTGTATAAACACTAACCGACTTAGTGGTTGACTTAGTGGGTGAAATTATTATTGGCAAAATACTTATATTTATTTTATAACAGTGTTCAATCCGTCGGGTTTTCGTCGGCAGCAAAAAACTACGGTGTTCCGTTGAGGCCATCGTTGTTTCGCCCTGTCGACTTCAAGAGCGAGAACACGAAAACGCGAAAACACGATGCGAGATCGCGAAACAACGATGCAAGGTCGCGAAACAACGATGCGAGATCGCGAAAACACGATGCGAGGTCGCGAAAGTAGGATGCGAGAACGCGATATTAATATCGCTCCCTCGCATCGTACTTTCGCGACCTCGCATCGTTGTTTCGCGTTCTCGCATCGTGATTTCGCGTTTTCGTGATCTCGCGCTAAGGACAGCAAAAACCACGAAAACACGAAACAACGATGCGAGAACGCAAAAACACGATGCGAGGTCGAGAAAGTACGATGCGAGAACGCGATGTTAATATCACTCCCTCGCATCGTACTTTCGCGCCCTCGCATCGTACATTCGTGAAAACACGATGCGAGATCGCGAAAGTACGATGCGAGAACGCGATATTAATATCGCGCCCTCGCAACATCGCGTTCTCGCATCGTACTTTCGCGATCTCGCATCGTGTTTTCGCGTTTTCGTAGTCTCGCTGTCCTGAGGGCGAGACCGCGAAAACACGATGCGAGAACGCGAAACAACGATGCGAGGTCGCGAAAGTACGATGCGAGGGCGCGATATAAATATCGCGTTCTCGCATCGTACTTTCGCGATCTCGTATCGTGTTTTCGCGTTTTCGTGTTCTCGCTGTCCTGAGGGCGAGACCACGAAAACGCGAAAACACGATGCGAGAACGCGAAACAACGATGCGAGATTGCGAAAGTACGATGCGAGATATTAATATCGCGTTTTCGCATCGTGCTCTCGCGACCTCGCATCGTTGTTTCGCGATCTCGCATCGTGTTTTCGCGTTTTCGTGTTCTCGCCCAAGAGGTCGAAAGTGCTAAACAACTATGGCCCAACGGAATTCCGTAGCGAATACTCTTTCTGTATTTATTTCTGTAGTTCAATTTGATTCTTCTAACTCTGTAAAAATAAACCATTTGTCTCAGGGTTTTCACATACTAAGTAAATGTTCAATATAAAGCTTTATTTCGACGAATAATAATGCAGTTCAGGTGATCATATAATGAGCGTTTTTTCTGCTTATTTTTAAATTTAGTTCTAAGTTGAATATATTATTACGCATGTAAAATCCCTCAAATTCCGATAAATTATCTGCCTTGAGCAAACACTACCATGATAACTTGAATGGATATGGCCATCTTATCAGTTATAAAATTATCAAACCGCTTACAAAATTTGTGCTGCAATTTATTCTGCCATTAAAGGGTAATATTTTTCACATCTGAAATATTGATAGATGTCAAGCCGATTTGCGAATATATCACTTATGACAAATGTCCATAGTTCCATTTCTTATTTAGTAACTGACATACTCGTATCACTGGTTCTTCTCTGTGAATGAAACATTTAGCCTGGCTACACAGATCATTGCAAGTGTGGGTGCTACTGCTGGAGTGCCACTGCAAGAGAGCAACAGTTTAACGAGCAGTTCCCAGAGGGTTTTCTTTATAAAACGCATTATTTAGACCCGAAAAAGATCCTCCACAAATGATGAACAAAAAATAACTTCCTCTGTTAAAACCCGATCACTCTTTTTCTTAAATACTTTTTTCTTATTATCTATTTTCTATGATTATTTGTTATCACTTCTATAATATGCACTATCCTAATTATTCCGGTCTGATAATAAGTTTGTTTGTCTTTTTATAGCTGCCTGCATCTTAACAAAATGTAATCATAGCCAGTCTATTTTCTTCCCTACTGCATTGAAAGAGATGTATGTATGGAAGGATGTAGACTGGCTTTAGATCAATAATTGGAATTGAAGAAAACAAAATATTTCATCGCCTGAAATTCCAGGCTACGTTAAGGCTAGTCATAAGGTACTTTCTATTCTTTCTTATGATCCTGTTTTTTAAATAAAAATTGACTTTAATTGACTCTGAAAGTGTCATATTGCGGTGTATATCGGTATTCCCTCAATTCATGATGTTTATAATTTTGTGGATACGTGTATTAAGTAAACTTATAAATACTTAATTAATTGCAATGGTTGATTTGTTAATGCTTGTCGTGTTAATAATTTGAAGTTGGAGTAGGACTTTATTTGTTCAGAAATGGCTTGATGGTGTTTATTACATTACGTAATTGTGTAAGCTTGAAAGATAGCTAATCTGAATAACGTGGTAAAATTGTATGCATCAAACTTAGACTCGGCATAAAATTACTTGTAAAATCAAATATACTTAAGGTTGGAAATTCAGTAACCGGGTTAGCAATCATCTAGTTGAAACATATTTTCGCGTGATAATATTTGCGCGAGCACTCGCTCGTTTCAGGAGAGATCTCAACTCTGTGATACCTGAAAATACATATTAATAAGAAGCTCGCGAATTTCCTTTGCCAATTCTGAGACAGGTTAATTTAACTTATCATCGGATTGCTGACATGTGAGACTGGTCTCCATTCTTATATATATTCGGGGCTTTATGTTACATCTTTGATTGGTTTTCTTTGAAAGCGGAAGAGGTTCTAAAAGTTAAAACACAATGAGCATCTTGAGCCTCCGAAGGCATTTTTAAAGATTTTAGTGTAGGTGCTTTATCTGTCTGTGTGAGATTTTATGTTTTCTGGAACAAATTTAAAAAAAAAACATTCTGAAATTGAGTTGCAATTTAATTACCAAGCCAAAGTTGATCATTATGATTACAATGACAATTAGAATTGTGACGACGCTGACAACACGCGCATTAAAGTATAGAACAAATTTTGAAGTATACTGTGGTGTTTTGTTTTGAGATTAAAAGTTGACTACCTCAGCATCATACATATTCAAGGTCGGACGTAGGACTTCTGGTAATGGGGTTCGTTTGCAGCAGTTGCATGATATTGATAATTTCCAACTTTCTTACCAAAGTCTCGTTGAATATAAAACATTTCTGCCATACCCCTCCTCAAAAAAGAAGGGATCAGACAATCTCACTGAACACTTTCCCGATCCGCCTCAGTATTTTCTATTTAATGTTTAGTAAAACCAGTGATCCGCCCCCTTTAAACTATGGTCGTTCTTTTAATTTGAAAAAAAATATGTGTGCAAACTGATAAAAAGGGTGATAGATAAGTTTTTATTGATATTACCTTCACATAGAAAAAAGTTATTGCGCTATCGTGTTTTTATTGCGAATCCTGTTTTGAGGTTTAGGTTATGCTTTACTGAATTTTGTTAAGGCAGAACTTGAGCCAATATATTATTTAAGTTAAACACATTAGAAACGCAAAAGTTTTAAACAGGAAATATATCTGAATTTATATATTTCGTGTTAAATGAAGTTGCGCTTCTAATTTTTTGACGATAAATATACCTGCTGAAAGTAATTAGAAACGCATCTTCTTTAAACACGAAATATACTTCGTGTTTAGAAGTTCCGTTGCTATTGCAATTTATCGACTATCGACTTGCTTGGGCCTGGGGCGTTAACTTGAATTCGCGGTTTAGTTAAATGAAAAAGGTGGCATTTCAATTATGCACTAAATAAATTAATAATTTTCATCCCTGCTGTAAAATAAAACCTGATGCGAATTAATGAAAACAAGACACATTCCTCATAATTAGTTTTTTTTTGCGGTAAGGGACTCGTTACCAATAACATCTTTTATCAATTGGGGACGCTATGTACGCGGGAAATAGCGAAGGCGTATAAATGATGTGTCCACTACAAAGTATTGTTGTATTTATTTTTGACGGTAATGTTTTTGTTATTATTGATTTTCTTTTATTCAACGAAATATACGATTTTCTTTTCTTATCAAGCTAGTTTTAAAAGACACCAACCAATGCGGAAAATTATTACAGGGTTAAATCCGCCGAGTGTCCTTCGGCACGAAAGAACACATATCAAGTTTCTGTATTCATATTTAAGTTCACTTTAATTATTAATAACAATCATAAACTAATAAATTCTGTTAACAATGTTTGCGTCAGATATTCCCGAACAAGGTTGTCATTTGCTAAGTAAATGTGTCCAATATAAAACTTTAGTTCTAAAATGCATTTAGGTGATCTTTAATAATGAATGGTATTCCTTCGCTCTGGTTTTTTAAATAAGTTGTTTCTTAATATGCGGTCACGGTTGAATATGCGTACGGATGTAAAATCCCTAAAATTCTGATAATTTATCTGCCTCGGGCAATATAACCATGAGAACTTTAAGGGATATCTACGAACAGCTTACAGACAATTAAAGATTATCAATTGTTAAACTAAGTATCAAACTGATATTTACAATATACTTTAAAAATATAAAACACAGGGAATATTTAAATTTAAAAACAAGTACTTCGAAAAAAACCAACAGAAAATCGTCTTTTTGTGTTAGCTATCTTTTTTTCAGCATAGTAACATACCTTTCTGATCCGCTAAAGTTAAGCTCCCGCTTTACAAAAAAAGTTTTATAGCATAAATTTAACAGATAATCATCAATTTTGATAGCTACCGTTTTCAGCACGGTAGAAAATCATCTCTAATTTAATGATCGGAGTCAAACCGAATTGAGAATTTCTCATTAATGGTCCGTGTCCATAACGCCATTTCTCTAATACCTATTAAAACTCGATCACTTTGCTTCGGTATTTTTATTGTTTTCTATCTATTTTAATGACTTTTTGTACTATTTCCCATATCTGCACTATTCGAAATTATTTATTTCGACTGTTAAAACGTTTTGAAATGTAAATTATTATGTTTAATATGTTAATGTTAGATAACGACTATAAATAACAAGAATTTAATTGATTTTAACGCATGAATAAAACATGATGAACATGGAAATTTTATATAAATCAAACAATACTTGCACAACCACAGTTTAATAAAAAATATAAAAGAAATATACTTGCGTTTTATTATTTAATGTTGTATAATTGCTACTGTTATAATTCTTTATTTCATGTGACACGGCTGTTATCCATTAGCAAACAGTGCACATCCAGACCAGGCGACACATCCGTGTCGTCTGATCAGGATCTACACCGTTTGCTTTTCGATACATTAAATTATTTCTGAGAAGTGAACGATGTAGACCCTGTTCAGGTGACACATATGTGATTAAATACCATTTTTCGATGTCATTGATTGCAAAGCATGTAGAAATCATCTCAAAGACTTATGAAACGTTTTATTCAACAAATGGAAATAAGAAGTTATTGAGTTTTCGAAATAAACGACTTCTAGACATCCAACTTGAACATACCCAAGCCTATTAGTATTTTTTTTATTTATTTTACGAAACAGGCTCGTATCATTTATTTCATTAAACTCGCGTGCTTAACAAATCGAGTTGTCTAGCGATTTGAAACTATCAATAAAAGAATCGGTTTCACTCCTTGTGGTGTTTTTAGTTTTAAAAATACTAATACATGTACACATTTTCGAACATATCAATCGATATGTTCGTCGCCTTCAGAAGTGTATTTGTTAACTAGTGTATGGATGACAGAGGGACTTTCGATTAAAAAACTGACCTTTGTCCCTAATTTATAGCACCCTTGTCGCCTTTGAAAAGGAACGCCTCTTTTATAAATTTCAACCAATAGAAAAAAAAGCAACGCAGTAACGCGATAACGTGATTCGTGGGGCGGAGTTGTAATAACTGATGATTCGTTCATCATATTAATATCCGCATTAATTGATTTGCGATAAGAATCTAAAGTCGAAATAACTGAATTTGGTGATTTAATTATTTTATTAGTTTGAATTAACCTCGGTACTTCCGTCTGTTGGTGCACTAGCTAGGTTAAAATTGAATTTCATATATCACCATGATGTCATTGTTTATCTTTTTTTTTAGAAAATTCCTGTTTGGAGGGCAATAATGATAAGCTAATAATCTACATCTTAGTATTTTTGGACTTTTAAACAACATAAAAAGCTTTCTAAATATTGCAAAATAAATTATATCACTTGTCATAATTACAAACGGGATTTAAATCTCATAAGATAATTAAAGTGTTCATGTAAATATATTGTTTTCAATGCTTGGTACTGTTTCAAAGACATCATCATCATTGTTTTTAGTAACGAAACTTAAAATTGTAGGAACGTGGGAATCTGGAATTTAGTTAGTTAATAATTAACGCGTCTTTTGAATTCGTTTTAGCAGCTTATGTTGACAATACATATTGGGATGATAACTTATAATTAGATATCTTTGAACTTGTTGTTAATTGGAATACAGGGTAAATTTTGATTGAATGAATTATTAATTTGTCTACTTAATGTCAAATGTCGTTCAATTGTTTCTTGATGATGATGATGATGATGATGATGATGATGATGATGATGATGATGATGATGATGGCTATTTTGGTATTTACATTTCCGGCATTTAATAGCATATACGTTGCTATTTTCATTTTTATTCTTATTTTTTTGGTAAGTGACCAATATGTCTTGGTGGTCATATAAAAACTAAATCCAACCGAATATGGCACATTTAATGTCCACATTTCGGCTGAAGATTGTGTCGTATTGACCGAATATTTCACACGTGCAACAAATACGTTCCGTGGCATATTTGTTCTGTGACATATACGTTCTGTCGCCTGAATATAATCTTGACAAAATATCATCCCTGACTGTAACGATGATTCTTGACAAAATAATATCGCACCAGGGGCGGCTCCAGCGGGAGTTGGGGCACCGGGGGCTCGTGCCCCCTTCCCCGACGGCTCCGGCACGGAGATCGGTTATAGTGGCACAAGTTTGGTGGTATGTTTCATTATAAGCATTAATTCGGCGATTCTCACAATAATATCTGATATCGCTTATACAGTCGATAAACATAAATCGGATCAGTAGTGACAAATTTGAAGCACATCGTCAAACCATTTGAAAAATGGTGTTCAATTGATTTTCATCCTTTATGATATTACCTCTTCTATGTGTAGAATCATGCTTGGAAAATTAAATAGCGTATTTATGTCTACAGGTCCACCGATGCACACATATATAACGCTACCTATAGGGGACCAAAATGATGTATAGCGGATCACGTGACAAACTGACTGGAGGGGTCTCTCAATGTGTTTTTTAACTCTCAAAGTTGTTTGTATTTGCACTGACATATATTGTTTTGCAAACAAACCTAGTTTTGTGAGTAAACGGTCATTGTGATGATAAATTATTTTTTTTATTGTATTTCTATTTGATTACTTTATTTCTCTGTAAGCTTATTCTTTGTGAAAGATTCCATAAGTTGTAAGACTGCCTGTTTGACAATGGACTTTAAATAAATTAGTATAAAACTAAAATCATACGTTGTGATAACAAAAGTTAGACAAAAGTTAGGTAGGTATACGATATATTCTGGTATTTATTATAAAACAGGTCCATGTCATCAACAAAGAACAGAATACAAATTGCATGCATAATAAAACTTTTAATGAATTGCCTAAGCAGATTTTTGAGCTGGACTTGCTTGAGCAGCTTCTTTTGGTTTTCTTTTAGGACCCATGACCTGAAACATGCAAATCAAAGGATCTAACCAGAGTATGTGCATGAAAGCTGTTCTATTGCAGACTTTGTCTGTACAGTACAGTACTGTACTTTAATTGTGGCTCTGTAAATGTGCTT